>CM031371.1:97562070-97920428 GCA_018208015.1 Medicago ruthenica
AGGTAAATTCTAAATTTTGAGGACGAAATTTCTTTAAGGGGGCTAGAGTGTAATATACCGCGTAGTCATAACTTTTATCAGTATCAGAGGAATTACGAGCCAGTAGGGGCAAAATTGTAATTATGAGATGGAAGGGCTTTACATAGGGGAAAGATAAGATTTTCTTCATTTCCTCATTTACCTTTTCTCTCTAGAATTCATATTTTCCTCTCCCTCTCTAGACATTTGGCCACCCCACCACCAACTTTTATCTATCAATTTCCTTCCCTAATTCCTTGAATTGCAAGCAAGCAAGCTTTTGGGAAAGATTGAAGCAAGAGGAACTAAGGAAAAACCAAGTCTAGAGGAGGAACCCAAAAGCTAGGGTTTTGGTAGAAGGAAGCTTGGCAAGATCAGCAAGTATTAAGTGAGTTCCTTAGAGTACTTTAATCCTTTTTGGGTTATATTGTGTGATAATTGCAACTCAATTCTAAGAATTTAGAGAAAAAGGATAGTTTTCCCCTTTTTGATACATATGCTTAATTCTTGCTTAATCCTTAATTCCAGTATGTTTTTATAGATTAAAATGAGTCCCTGGTGTAGTACCCTAATTTTGTCCTAAGCATTTTAAAACAAAAATCAAAAAAATCAAAGAGGGGAAAAAGTCAAAAGTCAACAAAAGTCAACAGAAAAGTCAACATTTCAAAAATGCTGACTTCGCACTGCGAAGTCTGCGATTTTTCTGCAGATTTTTGGTTTCTTTGATTTAATTCCAGAATTTGTTGCATATCATTTCCATAATTATTTTAAGTAGCATTCATGGCTAATTGGGCCAAGCAAAACCAGAATTGAAGGACTTGCCATTAATGCCAAGGTTGGAAGCTTTTTCTTCCAACCTAGCATGTGACAAGCAAGTGGGCTTGCCCTTGGGCAGCTCTAGTCCCTCCCCATGTGACCTGCTAACCACCACAAGGTTGCCAGCCACCTGCTTGAGGACTTTCCTCCTGCTTGCTCCCCCCCAAAACCAGTCAAACTAGCTGGATTTTCTCACTTGAAAAGCCATGAGTGCCTACTCTGTTTTGCAGCAGCTTTTCACCCTCTCACACCAGCCATAAGTAGCCTTTTTCATCCCTCAATCTCTGCACATTACAGTGCACGTTTTCATTGATCAACCATTGAGATTGCAAGGATTGATCCCCAAGCATTAGCCAATTGCAATTCAGCTTTGTTCTTCATCATTACCTTCTAGAATTGGTTGAATTTGTGGCTGAAATCAGGCTGAGTCTTGCCCCTTGGTGCAAGGCAAGGTTGCCTTTATCCATTAGCATTTAATGCAAAAGGATCCAGCTTGATCTTAGCCACAAATCAGCTGAATTTTGGGATTGTGTAATGATGAAAAAGATTTGGTTTTGGCCTATAAATAGAAGGCAATGCCCAAGGATTTCAAACACAATTTAACACAGCATTTCAAGAGCAGAAACTCTACTCATTTTAGCTTACAAACCCTCACAAACAACCAGAAAAAATCAATCCAACACCAAGCATTACAAAGTTCCAAAACCATCACCAAATATTCAAACCTCTTGCAAAAAGCCTTCAACCAAATCAAATCAATCGCAGCTGGAACTTTGCTAAGGAGTTCTGTAAGTTTCTAAGCTTTTATATTGCATTTACAATTGTGTTTGCATAGCTATTTTGGTTCAAAACCATTTGATTCTAAAAAACCCCTTTTGAATTTCAAAGAAATCCCAAGGTTTTCAAAACATCAAAACTGTTTGTCCAGCCTTTTTCACCCCAAAAACTCAAAGCTTTTCACCCACCTAAAAGGTCCTGAGTGTGTTCAGAAGTTGTTTCTGAACAAAAGTTCAGAAACAGCTTCTGAACTCAAAATTTCGCATGCTTCGCAGTGCGAAGTCATGGTCGCAGTGCGAAGTCATGGTCGCAGTGCGACCATGACAGAACTCAGAATCTGAGTTTTTGTGTCAAAGTGACCAATTTTTGAGGTTCTAGCCCCAGAGCTCAGAACCTAAGAGTTTTTAAACCCATGTTCTTCAAACCATAACAAGGATTTTGCATAATTTTGACAAAATCACAAGTTCGTATGACCATTATGTGGATAACTTGCAAAGCAAGTTATGTTCCCAAACTTTCAAACCACATGAACAAACAGGCCATGTTCATCATTTCAATCTAAGCTTGAACAATAAATATTGTTCATGACTTTCAAAACTCAAACATGAACATACGCCGAATACGTTCGCATTTTCGCAAAATGAGACGAACTTATGCGTTTTCTAGCAAAATTTGCTAAACCTTCCCATTTTGGGTTTTCAAGCCAAATGTTTTGACATACCTTGGGATTTCTAAAGGATTCAACCCAAAAACATGAATGAAAAAGGGATGGTGTGACGTATGTCTCTCCATCGCCCCGATTGTACGAATGCGTGACGTATGTCTCGTCGCTCGGACAATCGTCATTCCTTTTTTTTAATATGTACAACCCTAATCAAACCAAAGCTTGGCCCCTTGTGGTCAATCCAAACCTTTTGGTCCCCCGTGGCCATTAAACTCACCCCTCGACTCGTTTGAGTCACTCGGTCAATGTTCGACTCATCCGAGTCCATTGTACCTGTTCTTGATCTCAGTGGATCAATCGAACCATCGCCCGACTCTTCGGAGTTCACTCGGTCAATGATTGACTTGTATGAGTCCATTGTACCTCTTGGTCCCATAGCGACCAACTAACCCTTTACCCTAACGGACGTACCTTTTAACAATTCTAATGCGATTCGTGAACAAACGCTTAATAAGTCTCCCAAGCACGAGCATACAAGCTATACGCTTAATAAGTCTCCCGAGCGCGAGCATACAAGCTACGTTTTAATCGCAAGAATTCGGTTAAAACATCGTTCATTTAAAATCAACCAACACATGTACGTTTTTCTACCAAAGAACTACGTACGCTTTGAATTCTCCGACTACCGGGAGATACGTAGGAGCAAGATCGACATCTTGTCAAGCGCAATAATAAAAACTTTTTTTTTTCCTTCTTTTCTTTCGTTTGTTTTTATCTCTTTTCCCCCCTTTATTATATTTTTAACATAAATGAACATGCGCGCAAAGTATTAAAAAAACAATTCAAGCTTTAACCAAATAGAAGGTTCCCGTTGAGTACAACGGACGTGAGGGGTGCTAATACCTTCCCCTTGCGTAATCGACTCCCGAACCCGACAATGGTTGCGATGACCAAATCCTTATCCTCATCGTCAAAGGGTTTTATTATCGTTTCCCTTTAAACAAAAAAAACTTAAGGGTTTATCAACGTTCCCTTTACACAAAAACTTTGGTGGCGGCTTCACAAAGGCCCTCCGAGCGTTTGCGAACGACCTCGGAGGATTTGCGCGTCTTTTTCCCAAGGAAAAAAACGAGGTGCGCACACCTGGCATGTTTCAAAGATCACTGGGCAGTTGGGTACCAAGATTTTTGAAGTTAAAACATGATTTCTGAACTCTGAGTTCTGCTACGATCACAAAGTGAACAATACTCAGACCTCAGACTCTGACCTCCAGACTCAGACCTTCAGACTCAGACCTCAGACTCTGACCTTCAGACTCAAACCTCGGACTCTGAACCTTCAGACTCAGAATCTTCAGTTTCAGACTCAGAACCAAGATGCCTTTTTCTTAACTAATTGCTGTGTCATGCCATTGATCTTTGAAATGCCTTGGAACATAGATTACTCAGGAGCCTTCAAGGATTAACCTAGGATAAATATATGTATCATACAGAGTGATGGGTAATTTATCCACATAATTTCAGGTAAGAGGAATAGGAAATTATTATAGATGGGTTAATAAGCTCACGACATATGATAACGATATGTCTAGATCCTATGATAGGATAGCAAGATGAATGTACACAATTTATGTACGATAGCACAAGGAATGTTACAACATTCAAAGCTTCAGATAAGCTTAAGGATTTAGATTTCCAACCAAGTAAGTGGCTTATGAGAACGATAAGCTTGAAACCTTATATTATAGGTTAAGTGTTACATGATTAAACACTTGATGAATGCATTAGATATGCATATGAATAGAGTAATGTATCAGATATACATATGAGTTATAAAGCCAAGAATTAAAGTATAAATTTAAACGTGTCCATCAGGCTCCGGATTATGCCGGATGGGACTTCTCCGAGAGGGTTGTCCACACGTGAGATTATAAGATTATGTTAAACGTGTCCAACAGGCTTCGGATTATGCCGGATGGGACTTCTCCGAGAGGGTTGTCCACACATATGTTAAAAGATTAAACATGTCCAGCAGGCTCCGGATTATGCCGGATGGGACTTCTCCGAGAGGGTTGTCCACATGTAAGGTTTAAGTTATGTCCAGTAGGCTTCGGATTATGCCAAGATAAGTTATTGTATATTCAACGCTAACTTTCTAACTTTATGTTAAGCAAGATGTATATGTATTCATTACATAAGATTATGACAAGTAGTCTTCAGATATCAGGAAGTGATCATAGGATATCCCCAGATCACTAAGTATGAGATTATGAATATGTTAAGTATATGATAAAGGCATATAGCGATCCCAGTTTTCCCTTGATCGCAAGATATGTAGAGACTGACGACGATCATAGGTTTCCCCGAGATTGCCAAGAGTTAGTGCATGGCGGCCTTAGGTTCCCCGAGGTTGCCAACAGTGGGTTGGGTGGAGCTCACTGAGACATTATGTCTCATCCCATTCCTTCTGATGCAAGTTCGCAGGTAGCACGACGCAAGGGTAAGGAGAAAGCTTTGGACTGATCGTGCTGGTTTCTAGTTATTTTGTATTAAGATGTTGTATTATGATGTATAATATCAGAGATGATTGTATTAACAGTTGGATGTATTGATACTTATGTTATGTATCGTTATGAGATAAACTTTCTGTATTGTAAATTAATGCATCTAGTACAAAATTTTAATACTCGTATAAGATCCTAGACAATCTTTATATGGGTGTTACAACAACAGTCCACATTTGCTTTCCAATTTGGCTTTTAATGTAACTCATATATAGGGAAGACAACCATTGTGCTGATCAGCTAGCTAATATTGGGTTGACCTTGCCCTTTCACCTATGGTTCTCTCAGTTACGTCCTCATATTAGATTAGACTTTGTCAGAAATAGACTAGATTTACCTACTTTTAGGTTTTGCTAAGCTCTTTGAGGGTTTTGGTTTTATACCCCCCTCTACCTTTTTGTTTTGTATTTCTTCTGGTTTAATAAATTTCATATGGGGTTGTAAGTTTGCTTACAACTTCCTTTGCTCTTTAAAAAAAAAATTGAGACGAAGTCTATGATTAATGTGCATATAGTATTGTGAAATAATGATTATATGTTAGTTATTTGGGTTTTTTGTATGATAATGTTGTTATATAAAATTCAAAGTTTATGAAATTCGAAGGCTTTTCACCACTTAGACCACATATCTAAGGTTCGACGAGGATCAAAATCCAAATTAGTTACACATAATAGATTAGTTCAAAGTGAGTGTAGATACACACATGTCTATGGATGTCAGATGGGGGTATCAATATCTTTATCAGAGAAAATGGATGAAGATTTTGCAGTGCAAAGAGTTGCCATGAAGGGCTTTGAAGATGTTCACATATGAAGATAGAAGTATGAGGGCAACAACTGATTTTTCTCAATATCAGGATCTCTGTAATTTGTGGTTTGAATCTGATTCGATATTACTAGTCTGTTTTCTTTATCACCTCAAAATTATTTCTGTGTTTACTAGGGATGATAACTGAGGATTTCTATCTTAGGTTAAGGGAATTAAAAAACTCTAACATTTGTTTTGTTGGTAGAAAGGGGAAGGAGGTTGAAGGTAATAGAAACAAAAGAAATAAGGGTTTGATTTGTGTTAGTTGTATTAAAATCTTTTATATCAAACTAAAGCATCATAATCCCTATCCAACTATTTAACTTCTATTTAAAGTTTTTTTTTCATCGATAAATCAAGAGAGGACATGCATCGGGGGAAAACAAAGACATGCCAACATGGCTGACATCTCTTTGAGTATAACAAAATAAACTATAGTGAGTATAACAAGATGAAGATAATAAGGAGACGAATATCGCCCCGTCAGTTTCCGTTAGCCACATGTGCGTTTTTGTAACCAATGGTGCGACAAAACCAAAGTCAAAAAGTTTAAAACTTACAAGATTTGTTTTACAACCAAAAAAATACATCAACCAAAAACAAAAACTCGTAAAAGTAAAAAACACGCGATGACGATTTAATTATTTAAGCCATTAAGAAATAATTTTTCATTTATAATTGAAGCCGATTGAAGTAAGTATCTTGACTTGTTGGAGCGGAAGAAAGAAGACATCAAAGGATTGGTAGTCCCATACAACAAATAATAGCTGGTTTGATTGGTGCGTGAAATTAGAGTCATCCAAAATAAGCCGAATATGCGTCGAGCGATATAGAAGATTCCCGACTTAAGTAAGCATCTTCCTCTCTCTTATTCTAATCCCTTTTTCCTTTTTTTGTTTCTTATCAAAACGCGCTTTTCAGTAAAAACTTTTTTTTTTAATCAAACAAAAAGCGCTTCTTCTTAATTAGTATTTATTTTTTTACCAACTGAAATCAACCACCACTTCCCCTATAAATAAACACATATTCTCATTTCGTCATTTTAGTATTTTACTACTTCTCAGCATTAATTTATTTATTTTCCCTTCAGGTTCTCTTTCTCTCTCTCTCAACACTCCAATATATTATTATTAATTTATTTCCCCTGTTTCATTGTTGTTATTGCTGTCAGAGTTCAATTAAAGGGATATTTTGGGGTTAAAATTGTGAAGTAAATAATTAATTAGTAGTTTTTTGGAACATAGTTGTTTGATTAGTGCATGTTTCATCATTATTGTTGTTCTTAGAGTTTGATTTAATAAAATTTTGGGGTGCAGCAATAATATTTTTTTCCAACATTTTGTGATTTATGCTAAAATTAAAATATTGTGCTTCCATATCTGAATGCATCGGATTTAAAATATGACATCATAGGGTCTGCCTTTCAGTTATCTGACATGTTTGGATTCGCAACGAGTTTGACAGAATCATGGTGAGCCACCGTGGTGATTTTGCTGAAGGTAAGCTTTGAAGCTCGGCGAAGTGATTTTGTCAAACACACCTTGATTCCAAACATACAGAGTTGTTTGCAAACCTGATTTTGATCATGACAAATCATTTGACATGTACATTATCTGTTACTGTTTGGTTGTTAGGGTAACATGCAATAAAAATCTATTACAGCTAATACTGGAAGGTTATATAGTTAGATTTTTAATGTAACATGTTGTACTTTTTTTGTTGATTATATAATTTGTTATATTAATAGCTGTATCTAGCCGTTATATAGTTAGATTATGTTCTAATTTTTGTGTGGTTGTAAAACTACACACATGTTTGAGATTTTGTTATTATGAAGTAATGACAATATTCTATTATTTATCATAGGATATTGGGTAGCATACAGCACTCTTGAACCAACTGGTGCCAGCAAGAAATTGCTGGCCCAGAAGTTGAATTGCATCTGGTATAGTCAAGCACATGAGTCAACAGAGGACACTGAATCACAGTAGAGCCCTTGAGGGTGTCCATGGGGTTCACGTGGTGCCTCATTCACCCTTTTCTTTGACAGAAAGTAATCAAAGCGGAGGTCTTCATCCATCAACGGGTGGAACTTCAACTACTGAAGCAAATCAGCTTCTGTTAATGCAGTGAGTGAAATATATATGCTTGCATCAGATATGGCGCACATTTTTTCATTGATTGTTATTTTTTGTGATAGTATTAGGAATTTCAAAATTTTCTAAACCCTGAATACTAACCGACTACAAATATGTTTTGTTCTTGTAGACGGGTATGGCAACAAAGACCTGCATGCTTGAGACCTATCCATTGTAGTACTAGTTGTCATGGTAAGAAATTTTCTTTCCATTTGATGCTGTTCTTGTTTTCCTTAGAATAATCTAGTCTTATGCGTTGTAAATAATTGATATATTGCTATGTCCCCGTATCAGGTGATCAACATCTTGCTGAAACAATTGCTAATGTGCTTACTTCAATTCCTTTTATAGCTCTTGGAATGAATGCCCCAAGGTAATATTTTCCCCCAATCATCTTAAATTCCTTTGGCTAGAAAGATATCTTAGTTGTCTGATGAAATTTTTTGCAATGTAGGAAGAATCTCAGTTGTAAGTTGTATGCCAATTCATTAATTGGAGTTGGAGTGGCGTCGAGCGTGTATCATTGTTCAAGAGGGAAACTGAGGAAATATTTGAGATGGCTTGACTACACAATGATAGCTACAACAACTGTTGTAAGTACCATATCCATAGATAGACATGAATAACTAAAGGCTATTCAATAATATGCAAAATCCCTTGGTAAAAAAAAAAGTGCGAAATCCAGACTATATATGTTATATTCTGGACTTGGGAATTGGAATATACTCCAATTCTCTGTAAAATAGTCGCTGCAACCAATCTATCCGGCTCTGGATAGGAGAACCTAGGTAGTCAATCCCGGATAGAGGCCTGGAGCGACTGACCCCAAAAGTGGGATAGCGGGATCCTGGGAACAGAGGGGAGGAGAGATTGTATAAGAAAGAAACAGAGGAGAACAAAAAAAGATATGATATAACAATTACTAGCTAGAGATTCAATGTATCAGAAGAGAGATTTAATGTGTCTTTTAATGTCTATTCAAGTGGTAGCCAATACCAATGTCACAATAAAAAAATGCATATAATAGAAAAACACAGAACATGTAATGAATGGAAGAACATAGAACCAAAAAAAACATGGTTGTAGGTTATACAATATATAGTCAATATGTTAAAATAAAAACATGTAATGAAAGAAATAGAACAGTGAATAACAAATAAAAAAGGTTTTAGGGTGAAAACGGCGGATACAGAGAGGGAATGGAAAGGAGAAGAGAGAAAAGGATTTAGGGTTGAAAACGGCGGATACAGAGAGGGAATGGAAAGGAGAAGAGAGAAAAGGGTTAGGTTGTGCAAAAAACCCAAATTGCCCTTCAAACGGTTCAAATTTAAGGGCAAAATCATGATTTTCCAGGAGCGGGAACCCGGGAACGCGAACCGGGAACCCGATCTCCCACCTGGAGCGCTACGAACCAGAAGTGGGATGGGATTCGCATTCCCGTGCAGTTTTTCACTGAGATGCACCGCTCTTCCGGGATCCCGCCGAGATTGGCTACCTAGAGGAGAACTATGAGAGTTTAAGTTTTTTCTGTCTTGAATTGTTTAAGCATTATTACAACGAAATAATGAAGGTACATTACTTGTGTATTCAGAGTGCTTTGTACACGTGTTACACTTAGTGTTGTCAAATAGCTGCCATGGCGGATATTTTGACAACCTCTGACCGATTTTCAAAGGATGGCAGAGCAAGGCGTTATATGACCAATATGGCAGCTTGAAATGGCGGTTTTTTGGCTTTCCGCCATGGTCCTCCTTCGATGACACTGGCACTTTGTCTTTGCATATGGCAAAAGTGAAATTATTAGTTAGTTTACACTTTACATGTGCTAGAACAAAACCTAGATTTTATTTTTGTTATTTTGCCACAAATCACAATGTGTTGTTGCTTACCACTGAAAAATCTAGCACTTTTATTCTTACAGCTGGAGTAGACATGCACCCATAAACCAATTTCCATTTCTCATAATCTGTTTTCATATATCCCATCAAGTGTTGGCTAAGTGGTTCATCTACATATTTCATTTCTGTGGTTTGGACAGTTACATGCAGAAGATGCCTCGTTAATTTTCACAAATTCAATGGTTCTGTCTTCCGCTTTGCATCTTTCAAAATTAAATTTTGAGTTCATATAACTGACTGCTTAGGAAGTTATTTCTTTTTTTTTTTTGTGGTTAACTAAACATATTGAATTTTAGCCTGCCTGCATTTTTCTCTGATTACAACTTCATCCCTTTAAGTAACTGCATTTTTCCCTATATTTCAAGTTTATATTTTTCTTCATTGCCTAATTTGTTATTATTTTAGTTTGTGAGTAAATCAATTTGATATCCTATTTTCTATAAAACCGTACTGCAGTGTCTGTCAAGGGCTCTCAGAAATGAAAACCCAAAGTTGTTGATGGCGGCATCTGCAGCATTTCTTCCAGTTAATCCATTAATGGTTACACTTATTCACACTGGGATGATGGAGGTAAATTGCTTTCAAATATTTGCAAATGAAAATTTAGTGTTCATTGCTTTAATAGATAATCATGCTGCTCCAATAAAGCAGACGGACCAAGTTAAATAATTAACATTATATTTCCATTCCAGGTATACCACACAACAAATAGGGAGAAGTTACAAACTGCAAAAGTTAATAACCGATAAATAAATATTGAAGTATATTAATAATATGTCTAGTATGTTCTAAACATGTGTAGGCATAAGAAGTGGCATATACCATAATGCTTTTTATTCTTGAGGGTATATTCTTTTGAATCTTCAAGATCTCATTTAAAATGTTAGTGTCCTGGAGGATTTGTCCCCACCACCATTAATACTGACAATTATTTGATCATCTCACATCGTTTAAGTAGAAGATGATGATGTGACAACAATAATGCTAATGATAATTATAAAGATAAGGTGTTTCTATGTTTTATGTTATACAATTGTTCAATTACTTTTGTAATTGACCACATACTGAATAAAATAGATATTCAATATTACATGCGGAATTAGACTTAGATCCCTTAAATAAAGTCTTAAATTTGAGTGTTGTGGATGGGAAAAACAAGGTTGGGAGGGGGAGACGCCATTAAAAGTGGCTAGTCAAAATTCACCAACTAAGATTGGCCATCTCATCGGCGAAGCCGGTGAATACTTTACCTCTATAATATGGTTACCAAAAAAAAAAAGTATTAGATTTAGATGTAATTGTTAGAGAAACAAAAGAGCACAAATAATACGCATAAGCATGCTTATATATTAAACATTTTTTTAACTATGATTTCCTTGCTACGAAATATTGCTTCTTCAGGTAGCATTTGCTAAAAGGGCATTGAAAGATCCAGACTTGAGAATGGCTCACACAGTGCACAAAATGTCATCATTAATGGGGGGCATGCTTTTTGTAGCCGATGATTTATTCCCTAAAACTCCATACCTTCATGCTGCATGGCATCTTGCTGCTGCTGTTGGTGTAGGCACCTGCAATAAGCTTCTTGAGTAGATGTGCATACTCTAATAAAATTGTGGAAAGTATCCATTATGTGCAGAGTATGAACAGCATCAACATAATTTGTCGAATTCACCCTGTAACCAGCAATGGTTAAGATTATAAAGTAGTCAATTATCATTTTGGGTTATGTTTATATTGTAGCTGGGTTTATTTCAGATTAGTTACCCCATTTTTTTTTACTTTCTTCAGTTGTAGTTGGGTGTTTCAGTAGTAAATTTATTGGAGAAAGGGATTTGTTTAGAAAAAACTGGCGGTTAATATTGTTGTTTAATGAAATTCCAATTATTAAACATCTTCCATTATAATTTCTATCTTAATCTATATCATTTCTATTAATACATAACGTTTTTTCTTTTGAAGAGATTTGAATTTGGAATGCGTGTAATATATGATATGATGCATTTTATTTTAGTGGTGTGTATATACACTACTAATTTTCAAATTTTTTACGATTAATTTTCTATTTTGTTTTGTTGTTGTATTTATACTTGGCTAATTTTCAAGTGTACAAATATAGACAGAAACTTTGTAGTATGTGTATACTTCATTTTAAGGCTATTTTGTGGAGCATTTGACGTTCACGCAATTGTTGCTTATGGGAACAAAAATCTATTAATGTAAAGATTACACACAGCATACTAATTGTGTTAGTTGCAATTCTGCACATGCACACGAGGAAGAAGCGTTCATGCTCGCCAAGACCGGTTTTCTCCGTTGTACACTGTTGACGTGGACGAAGCACTTGTGCTGTATCATGCTATTCAGTGGGTCATCAATACGTACTTTGACAACATTGACTTTGAGCTTGACTCAAAAATAGCACTAAACGCCTTCAACAACAATCAAGATGATGCTAAAGAATTTGGATATGTTGTATCAATTTGTAAACTTAGCTTTGATTCTCAGTTCACAAATTCTCGTAGTGAGTTTAGTTAGAGACAGAAAAATGAGGTCGCTCATACCTTAATAGAGTTAGTCACATTTTCAGCTACCTTCATTACTTATTTTGATGTACCAACATGTATTGCTTTGCTTCTTATTAATGAAATGGTATTAACATCTCTGCTTAAAAAAAAAGAGTGAATGTTAGGTGAGTTTTCTTACTATTAAAAAAGGATAAATAATCATTTCGGTTCCCGGAAGTGTAACGAGCTGCTACAATAGTCCTCAATGTATTAAAATTTTAAAATAGTCTCTAATTTTGCAATATGTTAGTCAAAATAGCCTCTAAAGTTAAAATAGTTTATCGATGCTAATTAATAATAACCTTTTTTTTTTTTTTATAAAGACTGATATAACAATAAATAAATACTGCTTACATGGACTTATATGACAATAAATAAAGGGTCTGGTTAACCGGTGCCTCCAGGGCACCAGTTAAGAAATTAAAAATAGAAAGAAAAGACATGATTTGCCTTGAAAAGAGTAATTTTTCAATTTTTTAAAAATAGAATACACAATTTTCAAGAAAATATTTCATTTTATTATTTCTTAATCAATGTCCGGGAACACCGGTTAACATTTCCCATGAATAAATATATTGATGGGGTTAGATAGCTCAATTGGTTTGAGAGAAAAAAAAAGTTGGAGGTTCAGATTCAAACCCTTACAAAAAATAAAAATATTACTATAATAAACTAACTTTTAACATTTGAATTTAAAAAAGTATATTAAACGATTGATATGACAATATTAATAGATCATTTTGATGTAAAAATTTATTTTAACTAACTAAATACATAATAAAAAATTATTTTAGAATTTGGATACTATAGTATTGATAAACTATGGAGTCAATTCCTTACCTATGCAAAGACAAAAGTGATTATTTGTGGTTAAAAAAAAAAAAGCATTCCATAACGCCCCACTCTTAATACCAAAAAAATATTCGCGCCAGCACGTGCACTATCTCTGTCTTTCTTGTCTCCTCTCCAGCACGCGCGTTCTTTCTCTCATATTCTTTCTTGAGTTCTTCACCATTTCCGATTCACTCACTACATTTTCTTCTAGGCTCGACTCCATAGAAAAAGCTGCTTCGCCGCATACACACCATAACTACCATGTAACCCTTTCTACCCAAATGCACCCATACAACCGTCTCCCATCATCACCACCACCCTCCCCACTCCGCTCCCCTCGTCTCCGCCCAACCCGCTCCAAAACCGCTCCTAAACCATCTCCCCGAACCTTTCCCCAACGACTCTCTTACCTCTTCCTCTCCGGTCTCCTCCGCCGTCAAGGCATCTTCCTCTTCGCTCCTCTCATCTACATCTGCTGTATGCTCCTCTACTTCGGTTCGTTCTCCTTCGACGTCGTTCCGATCATTAAACACCGTTCCGCTCCTGGCTCTGTTTATCGTAGTCCTCAACTCTACGCTAAACTGAAATTCGAAATGGATGAAGATAATTCTTCAGTTGACGCGGTTCGTCTTTCACTTCTCTTCAATTTTCATTTTAATTTTATATTTTTTGTTCATTCTTTTTGTAACTAGTGAAGTTGAAATTTTGTAATGTATTGTTAGGAGAAGAGTTTTTTTTTTATTAAGATAGATAGAATAGTAGATGGATAAGTAGATCGTTGATTTCTTTTAAAATTTGAATATTAAAGATTTTGTGATTGGGATCTCAATATAGGCATTGTATGTTTGGTTTTTGTTTTTGAGCTGTACTGAACCAAATATTTGTTTGATGAGTGTGTTGTAAATTGCGGATTGTGGAAAATAGCAGTTTGTTCAAACTTTGCTACACAACAGTGCTATTGTGCTACTATAGCTGCTATTTGATAAGATTTTGTACTGAATAGGGTATCGTGGAACAATAGTGAATTGTTCAAATTGTGTTATGCGATAGCTGATATTTAATGACACTACACTGATCTAACGGACAATTTATGTGATTATATATGGCTTTACCAGCCTTCATGTTTTACATGTCAACTAGTAGTTGTTTACGCCATTTAATTTGTTTATTTTTGGTCTGTGTCTGGTTTCCTGTCAAGTTCTGATGACTTTGCTAGTGGAACTTAAGCTTTGTAATGAATTTTGCTGGTCAACTTGTTTGACAGGTCTGGATATAGTAATACTGTAAAGTAAAATGTGATGTCAAGTGGAAGAAAAATGATTACAATTGCTCTCTTGTTTCCTATATATATGTTATGATATTGCAATAGCTTGTGGAAAAACCTTTCTTGTGACCCTCTTTATAGAAAGGTATACTTGATAATGCACCTGCTTGTAGTTCTTGGTATATGGGGATATTGCTTTATAGGGGCTTGCTATTCAAGAAAACTTGTTTGTGTATTGATTGACCTGTTATTTGGATGTGTCAGGGAGTAAAGATTTTGGCCCCATTGATGTATAGAAGTGTCTAGTGTCCTATTATTTTTATAATTACAAGGGAGGTCTGGATTTTCGATAGAAAAAAATCAGGCTAAGTATCATGTGTTGGGAGTTTGAGACTTATGGGACACCAAACGTAAGCCGAAGTGATTAGTAAGGAAGTTGGGTGCCGTTAGAATACAAACCACTGGCAGAAGTATCAAGGTTCTTGACAGCTGTTTATTGCTGTATACTGTCAATCCTGTGAATTACATATAGTTACTGACTTCTGGCACCTTGTTGTCGTCAAATGTCAGTGCTGTTAGCAAGCTTCAGTCTATTACTGATAGATCGGGATTGGGATTCTGTTAGAATCTGTCATGAACAAGGCAGCCATAATCGAGATTTTACGTAAGATTGGAAATGAGAGTGATGATTGCACATTGTGACCTCGTAACACGGATCGTAAGATCATATGAATTGATAAAATCCATGTGTTTGTGCATATAAAATAGCATAATAAGGAAAAGATGGGGAAAAGCTTGGTAACTTCCATACTTCACTGGAAATAATACAGAAAAGCTTTCCATATTATAGATAATAAATCACTTCAGATCTTCGTGAGTTTGCACCATTTTTTCCCAGGGTCCCAATTCTCTTTCAAGCAAATATCTAGTCTTTCTCTCACCCTTTCCAACTATTAATACACTACATAGCCTACCTCTCTAACTATCTCAGTCCCAGCTAGCTGTGAGTTCTGACCAACTAACTCTAACTCTAACTCTGTCAATTAATAGACCTAATACAAATATTAATACAGTGTTCGCCTATGTATAATTCCAAAAAGTTCTGGACTTCTGAACCTAAAATTATGGGATGTACTATTTTCAGCACATGTAAGGATCATCATTTGAATCTTTCATACCATGATTCTTGTTGTATACCATCATTTGCTATGTATGATTTTTTGCTATGACCTTGCATATTTTTCTACTTCAGTTTATTTAAATTATACTGCCTTTTAAAATTTTAAATCTTTTAATTTTTTCCGAAGTACTTCACTGATTTTCATACCATCTACTTCCAATTTGTTTTTCTGGTAACTTGATCAAAAGCAATTAAATTCCTTTCAGATATCAACAATATGGAAGAGTCCATATAAAGGTGGTGAATGGAAACCATGCGTACACTCTTCAGAAGGTATAATTTGATTATTGTTGATGCACAGTATGGTCAACATTTATTTTTCTCTCTCTTTTTTTCTCGTTAGGCTTACTTGAGTTGTTTGACATCACTGTAGCGTAGAAAAGAAGTTGTTTGATATCACTGACTTAGTTTTATACTTGTCTTGTAAGAGTAATATCTAATGCATAGGTACACCTTGGTGTTACTTGTCTTGTAAGAGTAATATCTAATGCATAGGTACATTTTGGTGTTACTGTTAGTAAAACTTAACACATTCATTCAGCTTACTGTTGGCCATTTATATATAGTTTCAAAACCACACCTAATTCATTTGTTGAGTAAATTTATTTGATGAGTGTGTCTTATTATTCACTCTGATATGACTAGGAACATATTATCAAACATTTTGATGGAATTATTGTATAAAGGCTTATTTGTATGATATGTGAGTCCTTTATTGCTAAGCTTTATATGGAGTTAATGGAATAGTTAATAGTTGAATATATATGCGATCTTTATATGACTTAAAAGGCCCATATCTAACATATTTACAGATGGTTGATTCCTAACAGGCCTACTAACATTACGGTCCCATCAAGGCCCATATCTAACATTATTGAATTTCAAGGATATTTTCACTTCTAAAATTTCATACAGGTGATTGTGGCAAACTAAGTGGATTGCTTTAGGTTGCAATGTTTTAAATGGCTTTTTCCTTTAAATTGTTTTCTTTGTTCCCTTTCTTTCCTTCTTTTCATTCGGAAGTTGTCAGAGAAGAATTTCCTTATTTCACTAGGACCCTGTTCGGATAAATAATTTAATTAAGCACTTATGTAATTGTTATGTACAATTGATTTATACAACAACAGATAAAATAACGTTAATTTTTTTTATATAAGCTATACGCTGTTTTCATAAGCTATACTGGAGAGCTTATGAAAATAAGCTGAAAACAACTTATGAACATGTCATAAGCTGCTTTTATAAGCACTCACAAACAGTTTCACAAGTGCTTATATCAGTAGATGAGTTCAATTAAGCCAATGCAAATAAATTCCAATACAAAGAGAAGAGTTCAAAAGGAAAGGATCAAAAGAAGTTGTCCTTAAAATAAAGGAAAAGAAAAAGTTATCAATATGGAACAAAACACGTCAGTATAGCAAAGCAACCGAATCCCTAAACTATTTCTATGGGACACCCCTTCAGAAGCCCCGTGCTTTATGCCATATGGAAGCCAAATGCCTAAGCTTACCCCAAATTGTTAGAATTAGTCACATGCTTTTTTGTAATTAGTCTCACATGATATCGTTATTAGCTGTGCGGTACCAGATTAGTTATGTGATATCGTCATTAGCAATCAGATTAAATTGTATTTATTGTCAATACCTTATAAATAAAACAATGTTTGATCAGTTTTAGACACAGAAATACAAAAATGACATTCCTTATACAAATGTTGTTGATTGCCACAATTATTTGGCTTCTTTACTTTTTTGTTGATCTGTAAAAGTAGTCATAAAAAAATGGTCCCATAAACATGGGGACACTCCATCTAATGTTCTCCCAAAATGCTTAACAAAATTAAATAAAGTAGTTATAGATCAATGCAAGAATATGAGAACTAATTTTGAGCTTGTGCCATAATAATGCATACCAGATGAAATTGCCTTGCATAGCCTACAAACGCGTAGCATGGCACTGGCATTGGCATTAATTCTATTAAGCACAACCGTCCAAATAAAAGAGCTAACCTTACAGGGGGCTTTGGTTTTCAAAGGGATATATAGTTCCCCCCAATCACCCTGGGAGTATCATAGAGAGCAATTTCTTTAATATTGACTTGACTACTTGAGAGCAAATTAACAAAGTCGAGGACATCCAAAAGAGCCTTAAATATAGACTTATTAATAGAGTATTCCCTGTCATTTATGTTAGGAGCCCAATAATTGGATTCCTAAGGAAGAGTTCTTTTATTAAGAAAATAGGAAAGAATAGGAGAGAAATCTCTACTCCAAGGGTTTCCCCTTCACAATGTTCAATAATCATCAACTCTACATTGTATTCTCCTATTTATACAAATAGTCCTATAACAACCTGAACTAATTAAGTAACTTCTATAACAACTGTTAACCACTTTAACTACACTAATTAACCATTATTCTATTTCCTAACAATTTATGTTATGAAAAAGGTGGAAATCCTGAGAAATAATTGAATTTTGAATACTATTATGAAAATTGTAGATGGGATAGTGTTGAAATATATATTATTTCCTTTAATTATTATTCTATTTTAATGGTTGTTTATTTTTCATTATGTCACTGCTTAATTAAAGAGTTGACTAGTTGTATTCTCTCCTATAAAAGGAGCACCATTCTCATTGAAATAAATAACTCTCAAGTTATAGAGTAATTTCTACATGGCATCAGAGCCCCCGATTTTTGGGGGCCTTGCTTCCGCATAAACCCTAGCCGTCATCATTACGGCTCATTTTTCTTTTCTTTTCTGGTCTTTTATATCCAGCAACACTGTTCACCGAAGTACTGTTCATACCGCGACGCTGTTCATACCGCGGTACTGTTCACGCAGCCACTATTAATATCGCTGGTACTGTTCATACCGTGGTTACTGTTCACGTGTGCACTATTCACATCGACGGCACTGTTCACTACCGCGGTTACTGTTCACGAGAAGAAAAATACTCAGAATCGTAGCTTGTAGTGTCTGAGTCGGATCTAAAAGTGAAAATTCAAAGGGGATGAATAAATCTAAGACCAGAAGAGAGAAGGCGCGACAAAGGGTGATGATGAGTAAGACAATTTTCAACTCGTCAACTGAAGGTCGTGCATTCCAAGATATTTCTGATCAAGGGCAGCAGTCTTCCTCAAACTCACTTCCGTCCACTAATGAACAATTGTACAAGCTTCTTGAGTCTCAAACAACTTCTCGTATGTTTTCCTTCGGTTCCATTGCCCAAAAAGGTAATTTTTTAGAGTCAGCCCTCCTTAGTGTCAAACCAAGTCGTACCTGGATTGTTGATTCAGGTGCTACTGATCATATGACAGGAGAGTCTAGTATGTTTTCTTCATATAGTCCTTGTGCAGGTAATTTAAAAATTAAGATTGCCGATGGTTCTCTTTCAGCTGTGGCAGGAAAAGGTTCTGTCATTATTTCTCCATTATTAACTCTTCAGGATGTTTTACATGTCCCCAATCTGTCGTGTAACCTATTGTCTGTCAGTAAATTAACCCGAGATAAAAGGTGTCAAACTCATTTTTTTGATACTCATTGTTTGTTTCAGGATTCAATCTCGGGTAAGACGATTGGCAGTGCTAAGCAGAATGGAGGACTCTACTACCTTGAAGATGAACTTGAAACTAGACATCAACTTGGACAAATAAGTTCTTTCTCTAAATCCTTTTTTGTTTCAAATAATAAGGATGATGTTATGTTGTGGCATTTAAGATTGGGTCACCCAAGTTTCAAATATTTAAAAACTGTATTTCCGAAATTGTTTGTTGATCAAGATTTTTCTTCTTTTCAATGTGAAATTTGTGAACTTGCAAAACATCACCGAAGCTCTTTTCCTGCCCAAACATATAAACCTTCAAAACCTTTTTCTATTATTCATAGTGATGTTTGGGGGCCTAATAGGATTAATTCTTTATCCAACAAAAGATGGTTTATCACCTTTACCGATGATCATACTAGACTTTGTTGGGTATATTTATTAAAAGAAAAATCAGAGGTAGGGCAAATTGTCAAAAGTTTTATTAAATTGGTGCAGACTCAATTTAATTCCACTATACAAGTTTTCAGAACTGACAATGGAACTGAATATTTTAACACAGTTTTGGGAAATTTTTTTATGGAAAATGGGATAGTTCATCAAAGTACATGTGTTAACTCACCCCAACAAAATGGAATTGCAGAGAGGAAAAATAGGCACCTTCTTGAAGTGGCTAGAGCCTTACTTTTTTCCACTAAAGTTCCAAAATACTTATGGGGTGAGGCTATTTTAACCGCTGCACATTTGATAAACCGCATGCCATCTCGTGTTTTAAACCTTAAGACTCCTCTCGAAACTTTTTTAAAATTCTTTCCCATTGCCTCTATTTCAGCCGATTTGCCTCTAAAAATATTTGGATGCACTGCATTTGTCCATGAACACAAACAAATAGGCAAACTTGAACCTCGTGCTATTAAATGTGTCTTTGTTGGATATTCTCCCACTCAAAAAGGGTATAAATGTTTTGATCCCAGTTCTAAACGGTTGCTGGTAACTATGGATGTTACTTTTTTTGAAAATAAACCTTTTTTTGAGAGCAATCATCTTCAAGGGGGGAAATCAAATGAAGATTCATCTTATTTTTTTGAAAATTTAATTCTATCAGAAAATATGTTTATATCACATAGTTCTAGGCAGCTTGCACCTAAAGAAAATGCCCCAGATAATGTAAGTGAACCTACTCCTTTCATGAGTGAGGATGTCACAGAATCAGGGGCAACAAACCAAAATTCTAACAAAGACTCTTTGGAATCTAAGGATAATCAAGAATTAAGTCAAATGTCACTACATGAACATCCTTATAATGAAACAGAAAGAAAGTTTGGAGAAGGTGAAGGAACTTGGAAAGGAGTAATTTATGAAAGAAGGAACCATGATAAGGTAGTAGAAGACTTGATTCCTCAGCACAGTCATGGATCTGAACCGAGGGAGAATCAACCTACAAATATAAAGAAAGGTAAAATTCCTCCTGATATTCATGATCCTATTCTTGATGTTCCAATAGCTCATAGGAAACCAGTTAGAGCTTGCACCAAGCACCCCATGTCTAGGTTCGTATCATATTCAAATTTATCCTCCTCTTTTTCTGCATTTACCTCTCACTTGTCTTGTATAGAAATTCCTAAAAATGTACAGGAAGCTCTAAATGTTCCAAAGTGGAAGGAAGCTGTGTTTGAGGAGATGAGAGCACTTGAGAAGAATAACACTTGGAGTGTTATGACTTTACCAGCTGGAAAGAAAACCGTGGGTTGTAAGTGGGTGTTTACAGTAAAATACAACTCTGACGGTTCAGTAGAAAGATATAAGGCAAGGCTGGTTGCTAAAGGGTTTACTCAGACCTATGGCATGGACTACTCAGAAACTTTTGCTCCTGTTGCAAAGTTGAACACTGTTAGGATCCTCTTATCTCTTGCTGCGAATTTGGATTGGCCTCTACATCAGTTAGATGTAAAAAATGCGTTTCTCAATGGTGATCTAGAAGAAGAAGTGTACATGGATGGCCCTCCAGGCTTTGAAGAAAAATTTGGGTCAAAGGTGTGCAAATTGAAAAAATCTCTTTATGGTTTAAAGCAGTCTCCAAGAGCTTGGTTTGAAAAGTTTACTCAATCAGTAAAGAAACACGGATACACTCAAGGGGAATCAGATCACACTCTATTCATAAAGTACAATCCTAGTGGAAAAATTACTATTTTAATTGTTTATGTCGATGATATTGTTCTTACTGGAGATGATGTGACAGAAATGGAAAGACTAAAGAGCAACCTCGCAGCAGAGTTTGAAATCAAAGACTTGGGATCCCTAAAGTACTTCCTTGGCATGGAAGTAGCTAGATCAAAGAAAGGAATAACGGTGTCTCAACGAAAGTATGTTCTCGATCTCTTAAAAGAAACAGGTATGAGTGGATGTAGACCTGCAGATACTCCCATGGACCCAAACGCAAAACTTTGGGAAAAAGGGGACACACCTGTCGACACAGGAAGATACCAAAGGTTAGTTGGGAAATTGATTTACTTGGCACATACACGACCTGACATTGCTTTCCCTGTTAGTGTTGTTAGTCAATTTATGCATGCCCCTTATGAAGAACACCTTGACGCCGTCTATAGAATTCTGAGATATTTGAAGGCTGCCCCCGGAAAAGGCCTATTCTTTGGAAAAACTAGTGATAGGAATGTGGCTATTTTTACTGATGCTGATTGGGCAGGATCCATTACAGATAGAAAGTCGACTTCAGGTTATTGTACCTATGTATGGGGAAACTTAGTAACATGGAGAAGTAAGAAGCAAGGTGTAGTTGCTAGAAGCAGTGCAGAGGCTGAGTTTAGAGCAATGGCCCAAGGAATTTGTGAGGGTCTTTGGATTCATCGAGTTCTAAAGGAGCTAAAAATGACAGTAGAACTTCCATTGAAATTATATTGTGACAACAAGGCCGCAATAAGTATAGCCCATAATCCAGTTCAACATGATCGAACAAAGCATATTGAAATCGATCGTCACTTTATAAAAGAGAAAATAGATTCTGGAATTCTTTGTCTACCTTTTGTGTCTTCAAATCAACAAACAGCTGATATTTTGACCAAGAGCTTAGCAAAGACAAGTTTTGAGCATCTCATAAGCAAGCTGGGCATGATTGATATCTATGCACCAACTTGAGGGGGGGTGTTGAAATATATATTATTTCCTTTAATTATTATTCTATTTTAATGGTTGTTTATTTTTCATTATGTCACTGCTTAATTAAAGAGTTGACTAGTTGTATTCTCTCCTATAAAAGGAGCACCATTCTCATTGAAATAAATAACTCTCAAGTTATAGAGTAATTTCTACAGATAGTTTGCAATGAAGACAAACACTAGACTGTATTGGAAGCCATACTCATTGATGAAATGAAAGTGCTGAATTACTGGTTAACTTATGACGTGGGTTTTTCTTATTGCAATACCTTGCATTAATCTTATTGCAGTATATTGCGTAGTTTTATATGTGGGAAATTGTGTTTGAACTTCTGACAGTTTCCCGTATTCTATTAAATGTAATTTTTTTTTTTATGAATCCCACAGGCCTTCCTGAATCAAATGGATACATTTATGTAGAGGCCAATGGTGGCTTAAATCAGCAAAGGATATCGGTTAGAGTTTTCTATACATCTGTTTGTTTTGTTTGTTCCAAGTTTGCTCAACTTAGCACTATTTTTCGACACATTTACTTAATGAATGTGGTGCTTTATAGGTATGCAATGCTGTTGCTGTGGCTGGCTATCTTAATGCTACTCTCGTGATCCCTAATTTTCATTATCATAGCATATGGAAAGATCCTAGGTATGCTTGTTTTTCTATCTTTTAATTTGATTTTCAGAAAAAAAGAAGTGTGGTAATTTATGTTGGCATTGCATCCACTATCTTCAGTCTAGCAGTCACTCCATGATCCACTATTGGATTGGGTGCTCTCCACCAATAAGTTTATGGTTCTTATAAAATTACTGTTATAATGATTGACGGGTTTATTGGTAGATATCCCAATGATGATCAAGGTGTTGAAGACTAAATTGTTTCATAATGTTTCAATATTCCAGCAAGTTCAGCGACATTTATGATGAAGAATATTTTGTCAATACCTTGAAAAATGATGTTCGGGTGGTTGAAAAGATTCCTGAGTACCTGATGGAAAGATTTGGCAGCAACATGACAAACATTTTCAATTTCAGGATCAAGGCAATGTCATCCATTCAGTATTACAGAGATGTGGTACTCCCGAAGTTACTTGAAGAACAGTGAGTTATGATATTTATTGTATGAAACTATTGATTGATCTCCAATGGTTATACATTTTAGAGTGATTGGTATTTGTCCATGGTGTTTGGAAAAAAGGGGGTCCCAAACATTGTGGTGTTAGTTTTTAGCCTTTTCATGGTGATTTGGCTTGAATGAAATAGCTTAAGTTACATATTTGGTCCCCTAAAACAGATTTTGCCGAGTGTTAGCGTTCATGGTTGTTGGATATTTGGTTGTTGGCTTCATGTTTGTTAAAATCAAATATACAAGCAATATGTGCGTCTTCAGAAACTGATCCTCAGAAGCTGAACAGTACCTCAGAAGCTGAACAATACTTCAGAAGTTGGGACTTCAGACGCTGACCTTCAGACGCACTGTTCAGAAGCTGACTTTCAGACACACTGTTCAGACGCTGACCTTCAAACGCACTGTTCAGACGCTGACCTTCAGAAGCAACCTTCAGAAGCTGAAATGTTCAGACGCAGAACTTCAGACGCAGACCTTCAGAAGTTCCTTCAGAAGCTAGTTTTTTGCGTTCTGTTTTGGTGCCTTGGAGCTGTTAATTTTCTCGCATTATCTTTTGTAGATTTAATTGAAGAATTCTCCAAGCTGCGTTTCTAGAAGGAAGAATATTTTCGTAAGATATATTCTGAAAATCGAACATTTTTATTTGTGAATATATTTTCAAAGTAATCTTTGGAAAATATATTTCTGAAGAATAATTGCTTCTATATGTTTCTAAAGAATTTTGGAAATATATCTTTGAAGAATTTGGTTCAATTATTTGTTGCCGCTGAAGACTATAAATAGAGGACGCTGCTATTGAAGAAACTTAACCAAAACCAAAAGCTATTATTGAGAGATTATTCTTAGATTTTGAGTCTGTGAGCTGTGTGCTCTGTTTTTGTACACCATTCAATTGTTTAGAGTTGGTTTGTTTTATTGAGTTGTAATTGTAGTTCACTTGAAGCTTTTAAGCAAGAGTGACTGTTTATTTATTTGGAGTGTGTCTCCTACGTTGATTGTTATTAGAGTCTGATAATTACTGGGGCAGTGATTGACTGAGGGAAATGAGATGGGATCTCAGGTCTAGGAGTTCCTAGGTTGAAATCAATACGGGTAGTAGCTAGGTGATAACTTATAAACTGGGAGTTTGCTGAGAACTTAGAACTAGGACTACGCTAGTGGATTTCCTTCCTGACTTGGTAGCCTCCAGATGTAGGTGTGTTTGTTACCGAACTGGGTTAACAAATCTCCTGTGCCTTTTACTTTCAGTTTGTTACTTTCTGTCTGTTATTATTCTGCTTCTGAACTACTGTTTTGCGTACTCTGTTTTACGGTTCAGATTCAGTCCTGCCAGAAATTTCAATTGGCATCAGAGCAGACACCCTGTCTATTTTAGGGTGAGCTACAGGGAAGTTATTTTCTGGCTTAATGGAGAAAGGAGGATTTGTGAACAGACCACCTCTGTTGGATGGTTCCAATTATGACTATTGGAAATCACGCATGAGTGCTTTCCTTAAGTCTATAGACAGTAAAACCTGAAAAGCAGTTCTGAAGGATTGGGAACATCCTGTTGTGCTTGACAAAAATGGGAAGAAGACAGCTGATCTGAAACCAGAAGAAGTGTGGTCCAAGGAAGAAGATGGATTAACTCTTGGAAACTCCAAGGCCTTGAATGCTATATTCAATGGAGTGGACAAAAATATGTTCAGACTGATCAAGCAGTGCACTGTTGTCAAGGATGCATGGGAGATTCTCAAAACTACTCATGAAGGCACATCCAAGGTAAAAATGTCTAGACTTCAACTTCTCATCACCAAGTTTGAAAATCTCAAAATGTTGGAGGATGAGAACATACAAGATTTCTATATGAACGTTCTGGACATGACCAACTCATTTGAGTCTCTTGGAGAAAGAATGTCTGATGAAAAGCTTGTGAGAAAAATTCTCAGGTCTCTTTCTAAGAGATTTGACATGAAGGTAACTGCCATTGAGGAAGCACAGGACATCTCCAGTATGAAGGTTGAGGAATTGATAGCATCTCTTCAGAATTTTGAAATAGCCTTCAACAACAGAACTGATAAGAAGGGGAAATGTGTTGCTTTTGTAGCAGATGCTGATACTGTGGATGATGAAAGCACATCAGAAGCTCTTGTGATACTGAGTAAACAATTTAACAAGATTATGAAGCAGGCTAACAGGAGATCCAAACCAAATGACTTGAAGAAGACAAAAACTGATGAAAAAAGCAATCAATCCCAAGGTGTTCAATGTCATGAGTGTGAAGGATATGGCCACATTAGGACAAAATGTGTAACGTATCTCAAGAAATAGAAGAAGAGTTTGACAGTTTCTTGGTCTGATGAAGATGACTCAGAAGGAGAAGTAGAGTATGAGTCTGCCAATCATGTTGTTGCTTTAACTGGTAGATACATGCTTGATGATAAAGTTAAGGATTCAGAAGCACCATTAGTTTCGGAAATAACATCAGGTTCTGAAACATCATCTGATACTGAATCCAGTGATGAAGAACTGTCTAATGAAGAACTTGCTGATTCTTGCAAAAAGTTGCATGTTAAATTTGAAGAAGTTTGCAAGTTATTAGTAAATCAGAAGGAGATTATCAGTCAATTGCATGTTGAAAGAAGTGACCATCTAGCACAAATTTCTGATCTCAAAGATGAGTTAACTCAGCTGAACTCTCAACTTGAACACATGAAGAAGCAAGTCAGAATGTTGAACATTGATACTGATGTGCTAGAAGAGATATTGGAGAGTCAGACTCAAGGGAAACCAAATGGTATAGGATTTGATTATAGGACCTTGAACAACAAACAGCAAAATCCAGCTAAAAGGTTCATTGCAGCTGTTAAAACACGTGATCCAATGATGAGCAAAACTAAGTTGGAACACCAGAACCAACCTCAGGGATCTAAGAACAAGAGTTTCTCATCCTTGGATATGTCATTACTGTGGTAAAAAGGGGCATATAAAGTCATTCTGTTTCAAGTTGCATGGATACCCCAAACACTTTCAATAAAGAAAAGTGGAACCCATTGTAAACAAAATCAATATCAAGAAGGAATGGAGACCAAAATGTGAAAGTGTTGCCCAGAGGCTGAAAAATAGGAAAGGAAAGGCTGTTGCTGCTGTCAGCAGGCCTACTCCTGTTGTTAAGAAGAGTGCTGTTGTTGGACCATCTAAAGTCTGGAGCAAGATGGTGGTCCCTGTCCCTAAGAAGAAGGCACTAAAAGGAAAGGAAGTGGATCCTAGTGAGTCTGAGGATGATGTTGAGCAAGACATCATGCCCTTTGTTCAGCAGAGGATTGCTGAACTTCAGAAGCAGATTGCTGGGAAGAAGATTCCTCTGAATGTGCCTGAAGCACACATTGACTAAGCAGCATCTGATGCTGTGTCTGATGATGAAACAACTTTTGATGCTGAGTCTGAAGACTGTCAATTTTTTGAGCTGTGTTCTGGATTTCATTTTGTGCTTCTGGTCTGCAATTTTGTTCTATACTCTGCAGATGTGTTCTTTTGTGTTGATCTTCTGTGAAGACCTTGTGTGGGTACCATGTTTTTGTGATTCTAATCCTGCTGATGGTTTTGATGATGGTTCTGTTAATGGTTCTGATGTGGGTTCTGTGTGTGGTGCTATGATGGATGTTTATAACCTCTGAATAATTTTCTGGGTGTGTTCCCTGTGTAACCTCTGCTGTTACTCTGTTTTTCTGCTCCTGGTGATTACATGGTTGTTTTGTCAAAATTGTTTGGCTAAAAAGGGGGGAGAAGTGTTCAGAATACAGGGGGAGTCTCTGTTTCAGGGGGAGTATGTGTTTCCTGATCTGGAAGTGTTTCCTGATTAAGTTCAGAATTGGAAGCTGATCTGTTTCAGAAGCTGTGTTTCAGGAGGAGTGTGTGTTTCAAAAGCTGCTGCTGAATGATATGTTTCAGGGGGAGTAGTGTGTGTCCTTAGAAGCTGCTGCTGTATGTGTGAAACGTAGTGTATTATCCGCTACTGACTCTGTTGATATTTGGGTTACTAAGTTTATGTTATATTCTTCATGATTGCGTCCTTTGATGAGTGAAGAACTTGTCTTGTGTATCTCAAATTGATTTTAGTCAAAAATTTGCCAAACGGGGAGATTGTTGGATATTTGGTTTGTTGACTTCATGTTTGCTAAAATCAAATATACAAGCAAGATGTGCGTCTTCAGAAGCTGGGTCTTCAGAAGCTGAACAGTACTTCAGAAGTTGGGACTTCAGACGCTGAACAGTACTTCAGACGCTGACCTTCAGACGCACTGTTCAGAAGCTGACCTTCAGACGCACTGTTCAGACGCTGACCTTCAGAAGCAACCTTCAGAAGCTGAAATGTTCAGACGCAGAACTTGAGACCCAGACCTTCAAAAGTTCCTTTAGAAGCTGGTTTTCTGCGTACTGTTTTGGTGCCTTGGAGCTGTTAATTTTCTCGCATTATCTTTTGTAGATTTAATTGAAGCATTCTCCAAGTTGCGTTTCTAGAATGAAGAATATTTTCGTAAGATATATTCTGAAGATTGGACATTTTTATTTGTGAATATATTTTCAACGTAATATTTGAAAAATATATTTCTGAAGAATAATTGTTTCTATATGTTTCTAAAGAATTTTGAAAATATATCTTTGAAGAATTTGGTTCAATTATTTGTTGCTGCTGAAGACTATAGAGGACGCTGCTATTGAAGAAACTCAACCAAAACCAAAAGCTATTATTGAGAGATTATTCTTAGGTTTTGAGTCTGTGAGCTGTGTGCTCTGTTTTTGTACACCACTCAATTATTTAGAGTTGGTTTGTTTTATTGAGTTGTAATTGTAGTTCACTTGAAGTTTTTAAGCAAGAGTGACTGTTTATGTATTTGGAGTGTGTCTCCAACGTTGATTGTTATTAGAGTCTGATAATCACTGGGGCAGTGATTGACTGAGGGAAGTGAAATGGGATCTCAGGTATAGGAGTTCCTAGGTTGAAATCAATACGGGTAGTAGCTAGGTGATAAGTTGTAAACTGGGAGTTTGCTGAGAACTTAGAACTAGGACTACGCTAGTGGATTTCCTTCCTGGCTTGGTAGCCTCCAGATGTAGGTGTGTTTGTCACCGAACTGGGTTAACAAATCTCCTGTGCCTTTTACTTTCAGTTTGTTACTTTCTGTCTGTTATTATTCTGCTTCTGAACTACTGTTTTGCGTACTCTATTTTACGGTTCAAAATCAGGACCTGCCAGAAATTTCAATAGTGTTGTTGGTGCCATTTACCACTGCTGCACCAATTGTGTATGCGAATTGGTTTTTGGAGGACTAAGTCTATATTTTGATATATATTTGATATTTTAAATAAATTAAAAGAACAACATGATATTATATGTCCATGTATCATATTCTTTCAATTCTTTTTAAAATATCAAATACATATTAAAATATAGACTTAGCCCTCCAAAGCCCTCCAAAATCCAACTCGCAAACACACCCCAGGAGTTTGGTGTTTATTTGCAAATTATTTGTAACATTACATTCTAATTTTTTTAAAGTTCAAAATTATTGATGTTTTAAAATTCCAGTGTAAAATTAATTCTTCTTTTAACTATATCCTTATTTGGAGAGAATCTAGAAGATTGTAATGTAATTAACGATATATTAGAGAATAAAGTAGCGGAAAATTTTAGTTTAAATACATGCTACCAAGTAATGACTTTTTAATCTATGTGCCTCAACCTTAAACATCAATTCAATAGTTATTGTTGTATTTTTTGTCTTGCAGGAGATATAATACAATTATTTTATTCTAATATAACATTTCACCTAACTTGGTTGGCTTCGTGTATTTTATGGTACAAAGCTTGTGCACAAATACGTTTTGAAATACACAAGCACCTTTGCTAATAATGTAATATCAATTAATAGTCATTTTCTGAGTTAGTTATTGTACTATTCATGTCTTGCCAATGCATGTGAAATTCAGACTAGTAATTGGTTTTCAGATGAATTTTTATGCTATATTGTTTGGTGATCTCATATGGTTGTAAATTGTAATTTGGCTAGAGGAAAACTAGCGTGTTTATTGTTTACAAATTTCCCTATTCAACCATGCAGGGTTATAAGGATCTCACCTTTTGCAAATAGATTGTCATATGATGCTCCTCCTGCTGTCCAGCATCTCAGATGCTGAGCAAATTACGAGGCTTTACGATTTTCAAGTCCCATATTGACCCTGACTGAATCTTTGGTTGCAAGAATGAGGAAGCAAAGCATAATGAATGGCGGTAAATATGTCTCGATACATCTTCGTTTTGAAGAGGTTGGTTTGATCAGATATGAATGTATTTTTAGATGAAGGCTGACATTACATATTGATCTTTGCTGCATCTCTTTCGACTTGCTTCCCATGTGCAGGATATGGTTGCTTTCTCTTGTTGTGTTTTTGATGGTGGGAAAGAGGAGAGAGATGACATGATTGCAGCAAGAGAGAGAGGTTGGAAAGGGAAATTCACAAAACGTGGACGAGTTATACGTCCTGGAGCAATCAGAATCGATGGGAAGTGTCCCCTCACTCCATTAGAGGTATTATCTTCTCAAATCTCCAGTTATCTTGGGTGTGGAAGGAAGAAATGGAATACCCAGACTATTAAAATTGTATATGATGCGAAAGATTGATGGATATTATATACAACAACACAAAAGCATTAATCCTAAATTGTTTGTACTAATACTAGGCTCTTAATCCCGATAAAATAAGGAAATAAACCATGAGAGTAAAGAAATATGGAAACTAAATCCAAGTGATAATCTTGGTACTATTAACATATTTTATGAAAGAATATTGACATGGTGAGATATTTTTCAGATATTCTAACAAAGAGGAAGACAATTTAAAGGAATGATTTTTATACGTTGTTAATATTGCTAGTATCTTCAAAAGTTTCCTGGAACGTAATCTTTTGCTTTTGTTGATAGTCCCACATCGGGCGTGATATGATACGGAAAAAATCTTTATGACTGGGAGGTATCTCTCACCTTACAAGTCGATTTTGTAGAGTTGTTAGGTCTATCATATATCCGTTTAGAGTCAGACTTGGACATGGAATGGCTTGAAGATGTGTTTAATATTGGGGAAGATCCCTCACCTTACAAATTAGTTTTGTGGGTCCAACCCAAATTCTAAGAGCTTCAAGACTTGTGTCAGCTCCTCATTTTTTAATCAGCGAATAATTTTATATGGTCAATGCCTTTCTATATCTCTTCAGGTTGGCCTTATGCTTAGGGGAATGGGTTTTACGAAGAACACCTCCATCTATTTGGCATCGGGAAAAATATACAATGGCGAGAAAACAATGGCCCATCTAAGGGAAATGTTTCCTAATTTGCATACCAAGGAGACTTTAGCATCTGAGGAGGAACTTGTCCCATTCAAGGTATAAAGTAGTATACTATCCCACCCACACTCTCAAAATATCAGGTACTGTAATTTTGACTTGAGTTACTTCTAGAATTATTCTTCCAGGATGGCTGCCATAGACTACACTGTTTGTCTTCATAGCGAGGTGTTTGTCACAACTCAGGGTGGTAACTTTCCTCATTTTCTGCTGGGCCACCGGAGATACTTGTATGCTGGACACTCCAAGGCAATTAAGCCTGATAAGCGGAGATTGGCATTACTCTTTGATAGTACCAATATTGGGTATGTATTGTCTGAACTGTAGTATGTATTTCATTCAGTTCAGTTTTGCTATGATCATTGAGACATGAAAAAAAATAGAAGGCAAATACCCATGTGTTCACTCTGAAATTTGGTAAACAACCGCTAGTCTAAATTAATTGCTTGCGAGACCAACTAGTGAATCTCAGGAGCATAGTGCTTTGTTTGAACTTCTTTAAATTGTCTGAATGTCCATTACGCATAAACATTTATTATAGTTTTGAGGAGAATTAAACATAAAATTCACTTGGATTGCAAATAACAAGGAAAATAAGTTCTTACTAAACGAACACTTTGTTTCGATCGAAACAGAAATGAACAGAATTTAAATGAAAAGCATTAAACTTTGCATGAAACTTAAAGTGCTTAAAAGATACATTTGCATGAAAAGGTAAATTGCATTGAATTGTAAAATGTGCTTTACATAAAAGGATGGTTCACAGATTCATACTTGGATCCCATTTCACTCGTTTCTCTCGATAGCGTGGGTACTTTGAGTTTACAAGGATTTTGTATATAATGAATTGCGACCACTTTTCTGACTAAAAAACTACTATATATAGACTTTCGAAAATAAACTGCCCTAACGGTCGAACACTATACTACTGCCAAATGTCCTGCCACGTACACCCTGCATGCACTTAACTGCTCCTTAGAACGGTTGTATCTTTCGAAGTCGAACTGAGTGTTGCGAAAGTTTGTCAGAATTGTGCTAAGTCCAGAACTTTGTTGCTTCGATTCGATCATACGCTAGTTCGATCTGCCTTCTGGTTCGAAATCCTCCTTCTTGCCTTAGCCTTGTATTTGTAAATATTTCCTTGAACCTGTGAACAATTTCCAAGATTCTTTTCTGTTCTTCGATTAGACAGAATCTTGCAAGATTCCCTTCAGCATTTAATGCATATTTAGAGCATATTCTTAGCTCATAAAAATATGGGCTAACACCATGCGATTATTTTTTTGGGGAAGATGATATGATTGTGATTATTAGTACTCCTCCATCTTATAAAAAGTGCCCTATTTAGGTTGTGAGCGGTTCTTAAGAAAGTGATTAGTTGAGTTCATTTCAATGATTATATGAATTTGATTTACTAAAATACCCTTATTAATTGTAGTTTGTGGAGTAGTTAGGTGGGTTGAAATACAATAAATGATGGTATGTTAGTGGAAAAAAAGTTTAATGCTTCATTGGTATTCTAAAGTGACAATTATTTTGAAATAGAAATGTTGTCAATCGGACCACTCTATGAGAGAGATTATTTATTTATTTATTATTATATTTTTTTTTGGTACAGAGATTATTTATTTTTATTATAAACATTGATTGCAAGGGATGAAATTCACTTGTTAATATCTTGTATAAAATGAATGCAATTTGTAGCACTCATCTTTATAAAAAAGTAAACGATCCTTGTTGTTTTAGCACTATGCAGGTAGAATTTTCTTATTATTTGTAGAAAGAATCTGACTCAAATTTGATTACTTCATAGATGGAAAAGTCTCAAGCGTCAATTGCTGAGCATGAGGTCACACACTGTTTCCAAGGGAGTTGAGCTCAAAAGGTCTAATGACTCCATATATACCTTTCCATGCCCAGATTGCATGTGCCATGCAAATAGAACTGATGATTTTAGATCTTCATGAGTGACTTGATCTACTAACAGAGTTTTATGGGTGGTTTCCGTTTTACTGACACGACTATTTCATTTTTTCCCTTTCCATCTGATAAGAAGGCACAAAACCTGAGATTCGGAGGTTAACAAGATTTTGTTGGAGGTCTCGTGGTTCTGATTATTTCTTGTGGATTTCATGGAAGTGGCATCGTTTTTTCACATGATGCAAGTTGAGAACAGGGTAAAAATTGTGTAATTACAGGATTCTCTCACAGAACGTAGATTGAGCTTTGTTTAATAATGCTGATGTGTCTAATAGGCTATGAAAAGACGAACTAACTTTCCACCATACTCTGCCTGTACATTACCTGGAGATTCTTTTCGGCGGGTTTAAGGCTGTAGCAACATATTGTTTTGTGTACATTAACAAACTCAACTTCTGGATTGAGGCTCTGTATTTTCTTTTTCGTTTTCCCTCGTTGAGGGCTCCATTGTTAGCTGTATGTCTATATCTGACTACATTTGTTATTCTTTTACATTGGTACTCTATTATTTTAGTGATGATACCAGTGAATGTAATTTGAATGTCTAGAACAGCAAAAGGATCTCAACTGATATTTTACTAGGGTCAATTTTTTATATATAAGGTCTGGTTCCAGTTTATATGGTTTTCTATGTGTGCATGAGAGGAAGCAGGGTGATTTTTTTTACATGGGGAGAAGCTATAGTATAATTTAAGTGTTTTGATATGTGATATAATTTTAATGATTGTTGGAACAATATATGGTGTGACAAAATTTGGTTCCATTTGTATATTTTGGATTGTGAAGTTGGAAGGTGTAAGTTGGTGATCTGTGGCTGTTCATCTGTTTAAAAAATTTAAAATAGTAAACCTTACTGTCAAAATGTCAACATCAAGAAAATTGTTCTCAAGAATTTATCTTTAAGCTGGTTTGCATTCATTGAACTGCAACATCTATAGTTCAAGATATACTCACTACGGAAGGATCATTAAGAGGCCCCAAGTAAAACATTTAACCACTTTTTAGTGGTGATAGCATGCGATAATGGTCTTGATAGAAAAACAAAATCAAGATTTTTAGATAATTGTCTTATTTTTATAATGCCGCAAAGAATGCATCAATCATATTACATGAGCTTTAGTTGTGGTCTAAATAATGAACAAGGGTAAAAATACATATAGTAAAAAAACAAAGCGTAAAAATACATAATAATCCAAGGATTAACTTAACATCTATGTGTAAAAAAACTCAAGATCTATATGATAAGCTCCTCCACCTTAGCATTTACTTAATTTGGTGCTATTCTAATGTCAATTTGATTGATAAATAGAACAAAAAAAAAAAAGCAAAGATAAAGTAAAATATATTTCACAATTGTAAGTCAATCTATCTCTTGAATTACATCTAAATTGAGGGTTACTTGTCTAGTAGTTGCAGTTGCACCAGTCCTCCCAGGTCGTCTAGATTGGGAATCAAAAGGATTGGGAGGTATTGGAGTTTTGTCTATATTTTCCTCCAACATCTGAACCACCATTTGCATTGATGGTCAATCCATAGCATGCCACTGAATGCACCAAAGTCCCACAATTGCCAGTTTCCTTGCAATTTTTTCATCCCCTTCATCATCAATATGAATTTTAATTTCCTCTTGATCATCTATAAGATTATAAATCCGGATAGTAAACATGACTACTGTTTTCCTCTAAGTCCTCTGTGATCTTCCTTCCTCCTATTGTTTCAAGCAACATCATTCCAAAACTATAAACATCTGATTTGTAAGACACATTTCCAAAGTTCCTTGAAAACACTTCTGGAGCAATGTACCCCAATGTTCCTCTAGCTGCAGTCATTGACACTATGCTCTGATCCCTTGAACATAATTTAGCTAGACCAAAGTCAGATATTTTTGGAATAAAGTTATGGTCAAGTAACACATTTTGTGGCTTGATATCGAAATGGAGGATGCGTTGATCACAACCTGATGAAGATATTCAATTCCTTTAGCTATTCCTAAAGCAATTTCCTTGGCCATTTCCTTGAGAAACATTTAGTATCTTCACAGCAACACTAAATTCTTTTGAAATGCTTCCTTTATAAACAGTTCCATAGGCTCCTTGTCCTAACATATCCCCGAAATTATTTGTGATTCTCTTAATTTCTACATAAGAGTATCTGGTGGGCTTAAGAGCTCTATAGTCTTCTAAAAACTTTTCTATAATTGCTTGTTTTTCTTTCTTTAATATGTAAGAGTCATAAATATGGTAGACTCCACCAATCAACAAGATAAAAAACAACGATCCTAAAATTGATCTGCATTTATGAATGAAAGCTAATTTAAAAAAATGATAATTTTCTTACAGGTTATAATTAAAAGAAAGCAAATTTAAACTTAAAAGCTGACCTGTGTTTACTAGAGCCTTTGATGAACCTGCAAAATCATACTAGCTAGCCTTAGCTTATGTCATTGATTGATTGTAAAAGATACTAATATCCTAAGTATTTGTCTTAATTGATGCCCTGAAAATACACCCTATCCGGTCCTTTTTATTCAAGACACATTTGAGTCAACCAAAATTGATGTATCTAATCCAAATTTTGAATCAGATACATCAACTTTTGTTGACCCAAAGGTCTTTTATAAATAGAACTAGAGAGTACTTTCTAATTACAATAATTGTCTTTGTGCGTGTTTTGTTTAGTGGTGAAGTTAGCAGAATCATGATGGGTCACTATAATTTTGGCAAAAACTACATTCTAGAGCTTCACAAAATCAAAGTACCCCATGATTTTGATAATCTCATCGTCAATTCAAACACACACTTTATCTAATCCTCATCCGGTTAGATAAGTATTTCAAGATGTAAAAGAAAATAATATTTTAGACTATTCTTAAAATCACTCCAAATCCTTTGCATTTCTTCAACTAAGCCTCGTTACAGGATTAATCTAACGACCAAGATATAATTTATCTAAAATATATAATACTATTGACCATTAGATTAATCTAACGATTGAGATTTGGCCAGAGAGCTTAATCTAACGATTGAGATTTGGCCAGAGAGCTTGTTGAAGAAGTTGTAGAACATCCAAGTGAAACTATTTTGTACAGCTTCTCTATTAAAAATCCATAAGATTAATTAGCCTTTTCAAGTTTGAAGATTGCATGTTTTATTGAATTGAACAAAGAATAGAGTCACCTTTCTTGTTTTTGGCGAAACAATCTACTTCCCTGTTGGTACTAGTAATATTCTTCCAACCACATATTTTTGCTTTTGATTCACAGTGTTTACAATTAGGCTCAGACCACATCAAGCGAAGAGAATCAGAAGGTTTGAATGAAACATTAAACATTTTGGTGCAAAACGAAAGAGGAAGGTAATCAATAATTTTACTAGAAGGGATAGCATATGTTTGAGAGGTTGAGATACTTAAACAAGGAGCCAAATAGAAATCTATCTCATCTCTAATCAAAAGTGAACAATTAAAAAAGTGATGGTCAACAAAATCATCATAGTCATGTTTCAAGTACTTGAAATGAGATTCTGAAAGATTGAGATTGTGGATATGTTTGTAAAGACAACTATGTGGATCGGATAGTTCAATAGTTTGGTGTTTGTAGTCAATGTTCTTGACATTGAGTTTCACTGTGAGGGAGTTCAATCATAGTTTCATTATTTGATGAACAAAATAACTCAAAACCTGGATAGCCATACAAAGATGGATTTGGATTGTGGTTTTTGATATGGAAAGGAAATTTGATAACTTGATTTCCACATGTTAAATCTTGTGGATAGTTCAAATCTGTTGTTCCATGTGCAAACTCCACCACCAACATACTAAGGTAAAACACGAAAAGCAATAATCCCATAACTCGATAGTAGTTGGTCATGATATTGATTCTTGAGCAATAGTTCTTTGTCTCAGACTGTGTTTATAGAAAAATTTCAAACTCACTGTGACTATAACAGCTTCCAAATAATTTCCTCTCATCATATGGAATTGTTTTATTGGGTCATGGTAACAATATTCAAACCATAGTCACATAAATCGAAATTCGCGTTGGTACGCAGTATGGGTACGAGTTCGCGGCACATAATATGAGAAGAATTCGGTATGCATGAGTGCCACAAACGGGGGGTGGGGGGGAGATTGGTTTGATGTGAGATCGCGACGTCGGAGAGCGTAGCGACAGGTTGATCATGGTCAGGACAGACAGCGGGAGACTCGCGGCATGGAGGAAGGGTTGGCTCAGGGTTTCGGCAGTCTAGGGGCAAGTTTTGTTCGTGGCAGAATTGGCATTGCAAGGATTCTTCTTTAGCGGCTCCGCATTCTTTGGAGCGCGATCAACAGGGTTTTAGGGTTCCGCAATCAAGCAAGTGGGCAGAAGGTGATCACGCGATTGCTCCATTCTTAGCATGACAACGATCTTGCGCAGTTTCGAGGGCAAGGCAGGAAAATTCAAACGTCGTAGCTTTCAAACGGTTTGTCACTTTTTACTTTACAAACTTTCCGGCACAATTATCGAATTTTTATCCGAGGAAGGGTTTTGAAGTTTGCGGTATACTTAAGGATGTGGTAGTGCCTAGTAAACAAAATATTCACGGGGAGGTATATGGTTTTGTGCGTTTTTCCAAAGTCCGAGCGTGAATATACTATTGAGAGCGTTGAATGATGTTTGCTTTGGTCATTTTCGTATTCGGGCTAAAATAGCAAGGTTTGATCGGGTTGCTTCTGAGGAGGGACAGAGAGGGGGAGGGTGTTGGAAAGAGGGGGGACTGAAGTGGAGAAGGAGGAAGTTAGAAAGAAAGTTCATGTTAGGAAAGTGAATGCTGGTGAGGGAGAAAAAGTGTGATCTTGGGTATACATGGTGGGGAAGGCGGAGGTTCGAAGAGTGCTTTAGGTAAGTGGGGAATTGTTGACGCGAAGGAGGTGAAGGTGGGCGAGGTTGTGGTCCGGTTAGGGGGTGAGAAAGGGAAGGAGGTTTCTCGTGAGGAGGTGGAGAGTAAGGGCTGTGGGGAGAAGGTTGGTGAAATGGCGAAGGGGGATTCTTGGATGTTGGTTCACAATTTGCAACAACCTTCTATAAAGAGGCTGGTGCGAATGTATAGGTCCCAGGTTGATGACTTGTCGTGGGAACGCAAAGGTTTGGTGGCAACAATGATGAATGGGGAGGCTATTCCATAGGTTCAAAGTAGAATTGCGGATGCAGGTTTCATAGATCTTGATATCAAACCTTTGGGGGCATACAAAGTATTTATTCATAGTTTATCGGAGATGGATAATATGAAAATGGTTGGCGATGCTAAAGAGTTTTTTGATCATTTTTTCGCAAACATTGTGAGATGGGATAAGAAGGTTGTGCCTTTCCAAAGGGGTGCATGACTGAGACTGTATGGTATACCTCTACATGTATGGAATGAAAACTTTTTAAGCTCAGTGTTCTTGATTGTGGTCGTTACTTGCGTACGAATAGTTGTTCTTTGGATAAAGAAAGATTTGATTATACTCAGGTGTTGATTGCAACGATCTCGTTGGAGGTTGTTAATGTTGTTGCTAAGTTATTGATAGACGGCGTGCTTGTGGAGGTAAAGATTACTGAGGAATGAGGCTTAATTTGGGGGAGGATGCTTGTTTGTTTGAAGATGTTGATGTGTCCAAATCTTCTGACTCCGACCAGGAGGATAGACAAGGGGGCCCTGAAACAATGTCGACATATTGGTTGAAAAGATTGTGGATGAGTTGGCAGCAGAGAACTAAGAAGACATGCACACGTTAAATTGTTAATCAATACATGCAGGTTGGTTTTGATAGCACGACGCCCAGAGAAGTTCATGCCAATGTTGAGGCTTTGGTTTGGTTTGAGAATTGTCTAGTTTTGTATATTGTGTTCAGAATTTTGATAATTGATTGTATTAAGATTTAGCATTTGAATATCTCAATTCAATAGTAAATCTTATTGTGTTTTACATCGTCTTAATCTCTTTGTCATAGTTACCGTTTCGAGCACAAGTAAATTGTTTTGAAACACGCTTTCGCTAAAAACTCGATAAATTTTGTAAAACGCTATTCACCCCCCTTGAGCGTGTATTCTATCTTGCCATATAGACCAACACGGTCAAATGTAGGTTGTTCGCCACAACTCTACGAAAAAGAGCAATGTTGTACAAGAGCCTGAAAAGAGAGTCCATTGACTCATGGAAGGAACTATGCAGACAATTCACCGCCTATTTCACTCCACCATGAAGAGAACCTTTTTGCTATTCTCTTTGTCTACTTGTGATGATGGGATGTCAACAAAAATTGTTACCTATATGACTTGGGACACACCTATTTAGTTATATAACTCAAATTAGGGTTCTATTGATATTTATATTCTAACTTATCATAAAAATAGAATTGCAATTTAGTCTCTACACATTAAAAATTCACACCTTATTAGAGTTTAGGGTTGTCCACTTTAGCTAAACTTAAGTGACAATCAACAATACATAGTTATTCATATATAAAGAACCCTACACAATTTGAATTGATAAAGTCCGTAATTCCATAATTGAGGGTGTGTATCTCCTATCTAAAGTTTTTAACAAATAAAATTCCTCAATGATTCCCTCTTCCTATGACATAAGAACTTACGTCAAAACTAATGTGTGCCTAAATTTCTCATCGCGTCTTGCCATCTTCATAATTGAGCACTTCTTATGTGGTGGAGCCTAACTTCTATAAAGTTACTATCAAATGCTAGCTAGCTTCCACAATACTGCTAATTAAGCGTGATGTAAAATGTGACATATACTTTTTCATTTATATGCTAGTTTTTGCCACTTGCTATAATCGGAAAACCATAAATGCCATCCTTAACCCTTGTTGTGGTGTTACTAATTCTGATATTCTCGTACAATGCAGATGGTGATGATGAACATTAAGAGTCATGTTCTAGAAGGTGTGGTGTCCATAACATCAGCCACCCTTTCCGACTGAAAGACAGTCCCAAAAAGTGTGGTGACCAGAGGTACATCTTATCATGTGAGGACAATAACCAATTGATTTTGTACTATGAATTTGAAGAATACCATGGAAAATACTATGTACAATCAATTAATTACAACAACTTCACCATACGACTATTGGATTTCAATCTTGCTTCTTCTAATAATTCCATCCCTCATTATTCTTTAGGACTCTATAATTCAGTTCTAATTTCTTCACTTCACCCTACCTAGCCTTTCATCCATACAAAAACTACACTAATCATATGTTAACGAAATCCATGTTATATGAGAGCTGTCCGAATCGGATGGAATATTCGTACATTGGTAATTGTATGAATATAACTTCATACTCACAGAATGTGAATTCTTTCTATGTTGGTGGCTACGGTAAATCACTGTCGAAATTCGGGCTGGGAGATGGGTGTCGTATAGAGTTTATGTATCTCACTTCTTGGGATGTTGATGATGGCAACATCAACAACATTTATTGTACAGACATTCGTCGTATGATGTATTATGGATTTGAACTTTCTTGGCTCAATAGTCGATGTAAACATGGTCGGTATGCAGTGCTCAATCGATATAACCAGCCTCACTGTAAATATGGTTGGTATGCAATTGTGCCATTTAGATACTCTATTTTTTCAATTTGGATTCTTAATTTTTCTATTAATTACAATTACGTCAATCTTCCACACCCATTTGTTAGAGTGAGTGCTATACTAATTAACACTCAATCTGTCACTACGCTTTGTGTATGTTCTTGCAGATTACTGGTATAATGCGGCTTAGATAGTTGAACATTTATCGATCGGCATAGGTAAGCAAGACCTCACATTCTCTTAAGTCAATGCAAGACATTAAGACTTAAAACAAAGTTTAGAAAACAAATTTTTAGTACAAGAAATTAAGGCTGAGTCTTTTAACTAGCATGAGAGTTCCTTTGTTAGTATGATGTATTTTCTTCTAAAAAACTTGTCAATAGTATAAATAGTAATACTGGGCAATATTTTTAGATTAAAGGCCCTTGTTTTTGCCGGCAATCCCCACGTCAAATACAAATATTCGTTCAGGTTACCCATATTCTGTTCTTTTTAAAAAAGTTGAGTATAACATTGATTGAAATGCATAGCATCATATTTTTCGGTTTTCACTTTGTTATGTTTTTAAAAAAAAAACAAACTTATATAAGGAAGTTAATTATAATTTCATTTTCTTTATTTCATTTCCATTTCTTTACAGGCTCCGAAGCACGGGTACTCCTAAATGCCAAACGTACCCGTACCGGGTACTTCGCCGGTACTGGTACACGTACAGTACGTACCCACGGCGAACCATTTTTTTTTTTTGTTTTTAAGGCCGGTACTGTACCGGTACGGGTGTGGTACGGTACCGGTACGCATCTCTGTTTTTTTTTAGAAAATGAAGGGTTTTCATGAGAATTAATAAAGGTGTCATTATTTACTCTAGTGCTGCTGCTTAGTGCTTATTTAATTCCCACCTTTTCTTGTCTGCCAATAGCCAAATTGAAGGAGGTGAAAACTCAAACGGTGCTAGCTAGGCTTAAATTATAAAAGGCTTTTCATGTTATATACTTATATCTCAAACGGTGCATAAGATATTACAATATAAAAGCCAAGCTTTTTCTTGTCTGCTTAGTGCTTATTTTATCTTCTTTCTTCTTACTGTATACAATTTTCAAATGTTTTCACAAAGTACTAGATATTAGGTTTTAGCGTCGTAATTTTTTTTGGTTGAATTTTTGTCGTCATTTGAGCAATATAATTTCCTCATGCTATGTTATTTTAAATTATAAAAAAAATTATCTTGACGTACCCGTACCTTAATTTTTTGAGAAATGTCGTATCTCGTACCCGTACCCGTACCGGGTACCGTACCCGTACCTATGCAACGTAGTTTACAGGTGAATTGGTTGGTTTGCTTAGTGGTGTTAAATTTGTTCTTGGAGCGCCATTTATCATTGTATTATTAATCAACAAATGGCGACAGAAACATCTATCTATGTATGATGGTGTCGAAGATATTCTAAGTAGTGATAATAGCATCATCCCTATAAGGTACTCTTACAAAGAGATAAAAAAGATAACCGAACAATTCAAGACAAAACTAGGCAATGGAGGTTATGGATCTGTTTTCAAAGGACAAAGTGGTCGTCTTGTAGCAGTCAAATTATTGGACAGAGCCAAGTCCAACGATCGAGATTTTGTCAATGAAGTTGCTAGCATTGGTAGGATTCACCATGTTAATGTTGTGCAACTCATTGGTTTTTGTGTGGAAGGTTCAAAACGTGTTCTGATATATGAATTCATGCCAAATGGATCACTCGAAAAATACATATTTTCTCATACTGAAGAGAATTATTCCTTGAGTTGTGAACAATTGTATTCAATTTCTCTTGGAGTGGCTCGTGGCATAGAATACTTGCATAACGGATGCAATATGAAAATTCTACACTTTGACATAAAGCCTCATAACATCCTTCTTGATGAAAATTTCAATCCAAAAGTTTCTGATTTTGGATTAGCCAGGCTTTCTCCTACAGATAAAAGCATTGTGTCATTAACTGCAGCAAGAGGAACCATTGGATATATGGCCCCTGAACTATTCTACCGAAATGTCGGCACAATATCTTACAAAGCTGATGTTTATAGTTTTGGGATGTTGTTGATGGAGATGACAAGTAGAAGGAAGAACTTGAATGTATTGGCTGATCAATCTAGCCAGGTTTATTTCCCTTTTTGGGTTTATGATCAGTTACAAGATGGAAGAGAAATAACAATTGAGAATGCTACAAATCATGAGATGAAATTGGAAAAGAAAATGATGATTGTGGCTTTGTGGTGTATTCAGGCGAAACCTAGTGATCGTCCTCCAATGGATAAAGTGTTGGAGATGCTTGAAGAAGATGATGAAGATTTGCAAATGTCTAATCAGCCTGACCTTTATGCACAAGATGTACCAGATGAGGATGCTAGAGATGATAGAACTGGTAGTTCATTGTATTCCTCTGGTACATCAGTAACTGATTTCAAGGAACCAATTTGATCTGGTTTTGGTTAACATGAGTCACATACCATTTGCATCTAACTTTTTTGTTTTAAATATATAAATATTACTAATACGTACCAACACATATTCTTGGATAAAACCCACAAAGAGTTAGATATGGTTTAAGGATTATTTTCTCTACTTGCTTTTGTGATATCTTGTTATGTTTTAAGGATGTGTTGAAAACTTATTTTTGTTTAGACTTGGGGAATTAAATGTGCTATAGTTATCTTTTTTTTTTTTTTCTTTTTCTTTTGGTCTGTACGGAAGTTAGCTTCTTTAATTTTAATATATATACACTCACCAATGGCCATAATATTCCTTTCAAAAAAAAAAAAATCCTTAATATTCATAAACCTGTTTAATTAGCAATGAATGTATGGCTTTTCATTCTTACATGCAATAGCTGCACAACCTTACTGTCATGGTATTCCTTAACCAATCAAAAATAAACAATGATCAGTAGAAATGAAAAATATAAAATAAAACAAATGCAATCAAACCAATATTAAAATGGACTACTTCTAAGTTTCCATAACCTGCAAATTCAAGTGCAGACTTGAAGATTAACATCCACTTTGGGTCCCCATCCCTAGACTATAAACATATTTTCTATCACAAATTTCTTCTCTTGTTTTCTCCATGATGCAAGCAAACCTCTCTCATTTCTTCTTGGATTCTCTCCACAATGCAACACTAGAGTTACCTTAGAGGGGGAGATGTTGGGGCCCTAACTTATATATGTGTTGTTTTTGGATTTCCAAAAAAAAAAGTATCAGCAATAATAATAGAAGAAGAGACACAAGACATTTAGTAGCTTGCGCCCCAAGTTACATTTTAGCAGATTTACATTTCATTACAATTTAAGCGTAATTTCACATTCATTCAGTTAGTTAGAAATATTGTGATGAGCTGGCATAGGTGTATGCTATATAAGCTTAACCTCTTGTAATTTTCTAACTGATTAATCATACTACACTTTCTCTTCTTTTCATTCATGTTTCCATGGTTTAGTTTTGCTCTGATGGTATCAGAGCAGATTCGAACCTGCTCTGCTTCCGCTACGCAAGAAATTGAATGAGATCTACTTTCTTTGTTTGTTGATTGAGTTTGATTCGTTATCGTTTCAACTCGTAATCGTTTTTTTCTTGTTCGATGTTGTTCGTTCTTGATTTTCTGGGTTCTTTGATTTGATTCGTTGTTCGTTTCTTTTTCCCTGATTAATCTTGTTCAAGAACCGTGTAATCATGGTGAGAAACAATAATTCTCAGATTCAGGATCAAAGTCTTGATCCGTATTTTGTTCATTCCTCAAAGAATTCTTCTACTGTGAGTGTAACGCCGCAATTATCTGGTGACAATTATCATGCTTGGTCGATGAAGATGGACAGAGCTTTGGCAATGAAGAACAGTTCGATTCCAATTCCGGATGAAGATGATATGAATCATGCAACATGGGAAAGGTGCAACAATCTTGTTCATACTTGGATTATTAATTCAGTTTCGCCTTCCATTGCTTAAAGTGTAGTATTCATAGAAAATGCAGTAGATATGTGGAATGATCTTAAGGATCGGTTTATGAGGGGAGATCGTATTAGAGTAGCAAAATTGCATCAGGAAATTGCAAATTTAAAGCAAATCACATATTATTTTACTAAACTGAGAGTTTCATGGGAAGAGTTGGATCAATACAGACCCACGCCACAATGTAATTTTCCTATTCCTTGCACATGCCTTGCTATGAGAAATGCTAAGGGGTTAGGTCTGAAGACAGAATTATATAGTTTTTGATTGGATTGAATGTAGAATATCAAAGTGTTGCTTCTCAGGTTTTGCTGATGGATCCTATGCCTCCCATAAATAGAGTGTTTTCTATGGTTATGCAACAAGAAAGAATGTTGCAATACGGTGTAATCATTGTACCCAATACTCCTATGGAAGAAAATGCAGGATTGGTTAATGTTGTTGATGGACAAAAACAATTTGGTAATGATTCCTATGGAAGAGGAAGAGGAGGTAATTTTGTTCAGGGAAGGGGAAGAGGTAATGGAAGACAGTTACATTTTGTGGGAAAATGGGACACACAATTGAAACCTGTTACAAAAAGCATGGTTATCCACCATATTTTGGAAGAGGTGGAAACTCTTATGCCAATATGATTGATGGAGAAGACATTGAGAATAGGTCCTTGAATATTGCTTCTGTTAAGAATGATGATAATGCAACAATGAGCTTGACAAAGGACCAATATCAGAGTTTAACTGCACTGCTTGAAAATAGTAACATAGATGCAAAGTATTCAACCAATGTTGTGAAAGGTAGCTCTTCTTCCACACACCATGGAGGTAGTGTTGATCATCTTAATAGCAAGCATAATGATACAAGATGGATTGTTGATACAGGAGCAACACATCATACTTGTTATAATCTAAACTCGTTCATTAGTCACACTAGAATTGAACCTATAAGTATAAATTTGTCTAATGGAAGCACTAGAGGCCAAATACACAGGACAAGTCAAATTATCTGATGATTTGCATATAAATAATGTCCTGTATCTGCCAAAATTTGCTGTGAATTTAATCTCTATATCAAAATTATGCAAGGAACAAAACTACTGCTTGAGTTTTGAAGCTGATATGTGGATAATACAAGAAAAGAAGCATTTGAGGAGAATTAGTATAGCTAAAGAAAAGGATGGACTCTATTACTTGAAGAGAGAAGAAAAGAATAAAGATGGTCTAGTATCTAGTATTGCAGCAGTATATGAACAAGCTGTGTGAGTGTTGTGCCTCCTGAAGTTTTGTGCCTCTTGGAGTTTTGTGACACCTTCTGGAGAACAAGCTCATGTTCCTGTCACTGATGCTGATGAAGATATAGCAGGTTCTGAGTCTGTCACAGATTCAGCTGCTGATGATCAACCTGTAGGCAACATATTGCATGCACCTCCTATAAATGAAGAGCCTAGGAGATCTAGCAAGAAAATTAAATCTCCAAAACACTTAGAGGATTATGTTTTCAATACATTACATTGCAGTTATCCTATGAATAAATGTCTCAATTATACAAGCTTATCCCCTTCTCATCAAGCTTATGCTTTATCTATCCTTCATGAGACTGAGCAAACAAGCTTTTGTACTGCTGACAAGGATCCTAGATGGGTTGTTGCTATGAACACAAAAATTGAAGCTCTAAATGCTAATCATACATGGGTGTTTGTTGATTTACCTCCTGATGCAACATTAATTGGTAGCAAGTGGGTCTATAAAATAAAAAGACATGCAGATGGGAGTATAGAGAGATTCAAGGCTAGACTTGTTGCATAAGGATTTAATCAAACAGAGGGACTGGACTACTTTGAAACATTTTCACCTGCAGCAAAGTTATCCACAATCATATTTTTATTGGCCTTAGCTTCTATCCATAGATGGCACCTTCACCAACTGGATGTTAGTAATGCATTTCTCCATGGAGATTTGCATGAAGTTGTGTATATGAGAGTTCCACAGGGAGTTATTTCTCCTAAGCCTGGCCAGGTATGCAAACTGCTTTAATCCTTATATGGTCTGAATCAAGCAAGTCGTCAATGGTTTGAGAAGTTAACCCTGTTTCTATATGCCCATGGATTTACTCAAGCCACCTCTGATCACACCTTGTTCACTAAGTCTACTTCTACTTCTTTTACTGTGGTGCTAGTGTATGTAGACGATATTATTCTAGCTGGAACATCCTTAGAGGTATTTGATGAACTTAAAAGAGACTTGGACAATACTTTTCGTATTAAGAATCTAGGAAAGCTCAAATTTTTTTTGGGACTTTGAAATTATGGCAGGTACTGAAACTGATAGTAAAACAGAGTGCAAAAACGCAGAACAGAGTACGTATCAGAAGCAGCAAAATAAGGACAGAAAATAAAAGAACACAGTTGATTTGTTAACCCAGTTCGGTGACAAACACACCTACGTCTGGAGGCTACCAAGCCAGGAAGGAAATCCACTAAACAGACTCCATTCAAAGACTCATGACAACAGCCCCTGTTTCACAGCCTTATCACTTAATCACTACCCGTATAGATTTCTACCTAGGAACTCCTAGATATAAGATCCCACTTACTTCCTACTCAAGTAATCACTGCCCCAGTGATCTTAAAACTCTAAGACAATTCAAGGATGAAGACACTCTTCAAATATATAAACAGTCACTCTTGCTTAAAAGCTTTAAGTGAATACAACTCAATAACAAAACAACCAACTCTAACACAGTGGTGCACAAAAATAAAGCATAAAGCTTACAGACTCAAAACCTAAGACTCTCTCTATAACTTCTGTTTTTGATGTACTTCTTCAATAGCAGCGTCCTCCTTATATAGTCTTCAGCATCACATAATTCTGAACAAAATAATCTTCAACAGATATTGTTCTAAAATTCTTTAGAAGCTCATAGAAGCAAATATATTTTAGAAATATATTTTCCAAAGATTGCTTTGAAAATATTTTCTTAAATAAAAGAAACAAATCTTCAATCAATATCTTCACGCGAATTAATCTGCCTTCTAGAAACATCAGCTTGGATAAATCTTCAATCAAATCTTCGAAAGATACTGTGAGAGAATTAACAGAACCAAGGCACAAAAATGAACACATAAAACATGCTTCTGAAATACAGCTTCTGAAGGTCAACGAAAGTCAGCGTCTGAACAGTGCGTCTGAAGGTCAACGAAAGTCAGTGTCTGAACAGTGCGTCTGAAGGTCAGCTTCTGAACAGTGTGTCTGAAGTACTGTTCCAGCTTCTGAAGACCCAGCTTTTGACCCAGCTTCTGAAGACATACAATTGAGATATCAGCTTCTGAAGACGAACTACTTGTACATTTGATTTTAGCAAAACATGTAGCCAACAACCAAATATCCAACAATCTCCCCCTTTGGCAATTTTTTGGCTAAAATCAATTTCTTCACAAAAAATAAGTTCTTCACTCAACAAAGCACTTTACCATGAAGAACAACACATAAACGTAGCAACAGAGTCAGCAGCGGATAACACACTACGTTACAAACAAAAACTCCCCCTGAACAGATTAACTTCTGACACAAAACTCCCAGCTTCTGTCTGTAACACACAAAAACTCCCCCTGAACAGATTAACTTCTGACACAAAACTCCCAGCTTCTGTCAGTAACACACAAAACTCCCAGCTTCTGGCACAAAACTCCCCCTCAACACATACTCAGGAACAACACAACTCACCCCCTGAAGCACAACAACCAACAACACTCCTCCTGAAGCAAAGGACACCAGCTCTTCTGTATTGCTACTGAATTCTGAACAAGACTGTAGTGTTTCTAAAATATTCTGAGTTTGAACAAATGTAGAGCTTCTGAAACAAACACTTCTCTCCCCCTTTTTAGCCAAATAATTTTGACAAACCACAGTCCTTACACAGGAAACACAAACTGACTTAGCATCAGACTTAGCATCAGACACAGTTTTTGCATTAAGATCAGTATCATCTTCAGCACCCTCACTTCCTGCTTGCTCACCCCCAGCAATCTGTAATTGCTAAAACTCCTCATACAAACAAATGCCCAGTTTTCTCCTCAAATTCTCAAATTGTTTGGCATCCAAAGCTTTTGTAAATATATCAGCAAGCTGTTCTTCTGTGTCAACATGTTCAAGCTGCACAACCTTCTCCTCCACAAGGTTTCTGATGAAGTGATGACGTATATCAATATGCTTAGTCCTGCTATGTTGTATGGGATTCTTTGAAATATTGATAGCACTCAGATTGTCACAATACAAAGTCATAACAGCTTGTTCAATATTATATTCTTTCAGCATTTTCTTCATCCACACCAATTGGGAACAACTGCTTCCAGCTGCTATATACTCAGCTTCAGTTGTAGACAATGATACAAAATTCTGCTTCTTACTGAACCATGAAATCAGATTGTTACCCAGAAAGAAGCATCCACCAGAAGTACTTTTTCTGTCATCTGCACTTCCTGCCCAGTCAGCATCACAATACCCAACTAACATAGGACTTCCACTGTGTGAGTACATAATACCATAGTCACTTGTACTATTGACATACTTCAGAATCCTTTTCACTTGAGTCAAGTGACTCATTTTTGGCTCAACCTGATATCTAGCACAGACTCCAACATCAAAGGTTATGTCTGGTCTGCTTGCAGTTAGATATAACAGACTTCCAATCATGCTTCTATACAGGCTTTGATAAACAACAACACCTTGTTTATCTTTTGTCAATTTCAAGTGAGTGGTTGCAGGTGTTCTTTTATGGCTAGCATTCTCCATCCCAAACTTCTTGACTATATTCTTTGCATATTTGCTCTGTGAAATGAATATAATGTCTTCCATTTGCTTGACTTGAAGACCAAGAAAATATGTTAGTTCACCCATAAGATTCATCTCAAACTCAGACTGCATCTGCTGAACAAAGAGTTGAACCATCTGGTTTGACATTCCACCAAAGACAATGTCATCAACATATATTTGTGCTATCATTAAACTTCCATCTTCCTCTTTCACAAACAGGGTCTTGTCAGTTCCTCCTTTTATGTAGCCTTGAGTAACTAGAAACTGTGTGAGTCTCTCATACCATGCTCTAGGTGCTTGCTTCAATCCATACAGTGCTTTCTTCAACTTGTAAACATGGTTAGGGAAGTTAGGATCCACGAATCCCTTTGGCTGTTCAACATAAACCTCTTCTTGTAAGTACCCATTTAGGAAAGCACTCTTCACATCCATCTGAAACAGCTTGAATTTAAGAATACATGCTACACCCAAAAGTAATCTTATGGATTCTAATCTGGCCACAGGTGCAAAGGTTTCATCAAAATCAAGTCCCTCCACCTGAGTGTATCCCCGAGCTACCAGTCTTGCCTTGTTTCTGGTCACAGTACCATGTTCATCAGATTTATTCTTGTAAATCCATTTAGTTCCAATGACATTCATGCCTTCAGGTCTTGGAACAAGGTCCCACACTTCACTTCTTTTGAACTGATTCAGTTCCTCTTGCATAGCATCAATCCAGAATTCATCAGTAAGAGCTTCTTTAATATTTTTGGGTTCAAATTTGGACACAAAACATGAATCAGTAGTTACTGCATCTGATCTTCTGGTTCTGACTCCTTGATCAAGGTTCCCAATGATTAAATCTTTGGGGTGATCTTTCTGAATTCTAATTGAAGGTCCTTCACTAGTTGATACATGATCTGGATTAATCTCTCCTTCTTCAGACTCTACTTCATTTTCCACAACTGGTGCTTCTGATTGTTCTTCTGATGTTACATCATCTGGTACCACATTAGAAGCTTTTTCAGCAGGTAAATCATCTATCACAACATTGATAGATACCATTACAACCTTGGTTCTGGAATTAAACACTCTATAAGCTCTGCTGTTTGCTGAGTAACCAAGAAAAATTCCTTCATCACTCTTGGGATCCATCTTTCTTCTGTTTTCTCTATCAGCCAAAATGTAACACTTGCTACCAAAAACATGAAAGTACTTGACAGTAGGCTTTCTTCCTTTCCATAACTCATACAGAGTAGAGGTAGTGCCCTTCTTCAAAGTCACCCTATTGTGAACATAGCATGTTGTATTCATTGCTTTTGCCCAGAACAGATAAGGTAAATTCTTAGCATGTAACATAACTCTGGCTGATTCTGCCAAGGTTCTGTTCTTCCTTTCAACCACACCATTTTGCTGAGGTGTTATAGGAGCTGAAAATTCATGCTTGATCCCTTCAGAAGCACATAACTTAGAAAACTTACTATTTCAAACTCCTTCCCATGGTCACTTCTGATCCTGACAATGACATTATCCTTCTCTCTTTGTAACTAAGTGCACAGATCTTTAAACACATCAAAAGTATCTGATTTTTCTCTAATGAAGCTTACCCAAGTGAATCTTGAAAAATCATCAACAACCACAAAAGCATACTTCTTTCCTCCAATGCTCTTAACTTGCATAGGTCCCATTAGGTCCATATGTAACAGTTCAAGAACTTTTGTTGTTACCTGATGCTCCAACCTTGGATGAGAATTTCATGTTTGTTTACCAATCTGACATTCACCACAAATACTGTCTTCATTAATCTTTAGTTTGGGTAGTCCTCTGATGGCTTCCACATTCATGACTTTTGAAATTCTGGCAGTTAACTGGTTTTGAACTAAAAACAGAGTATGAAAGCTAATGTTCAGAAGCAGAAATAAAAAGTGCAGAAAGATAAATAACACAACAATTTGTTAACCCAGTTCGGTGCAAACTTCACCTACTCTGGGGGATACCAATCCAGGAAGGAAATCTACTAAGTAGAATTAATTCTAAGACTTAACAGCCCCTGTTCTTCGTCTTATCAATTAATCTCTACCCTTCTAGACTTCTACCCAGGAAACCACCTAGGTATAAGAACCCACTTACTTCCTAACCAAGCAATCACAGCCCAGTGATTGTAAACTTAACAAAACAAACAAATTGAAGTCACACTTCAACAGAACAAAAACATCACTTGTGCTTAAAAGCTTTAAGTGATTTACAACTCAAAACACCTAAACCAACTCAGATGAGTGGTGTACAAACAAAGCCTAAGCTTACACATACACAAAAACTCTAAAACAAATTTCTGGTTTTTGACACGTGAAATTTCCAATAGCAAAGTCCTCTTTAAATAGTCTTCAGCTGCAACATAAATCTGAACCAAATATTCTTCAATTGATATGATTCTGAAATATTATAGAAGCTCAAAGAAGGAAACATATTTCTGAATTATATTTTCCAAAGATCCTTTGAAAATATATTCAACAATAAACACGAAGCCAATCTTCAAATAAGATCTTCTCATAAAAATATCAGTCTTCTGGAAACTTCAGCCATGATAAATCTTCAACAAATCTTCAAAAGATACGCAAGGAATTAATCACAAAGTATGCAGAAATCCAGCTTCTGAAAACAGCTTCTGAAGTTCTTTCAGCTTCTGAAGGTCAACACTGGTCAACGTCTGAAGTTCAGCTTCTGAAGGTCAACGCTGGTCAATGTCTGAAGTTCAGCTTCTGATGAACAGTGCTTCTGAAGTTCAGCTTCTGAAGTTCCAGCTTCTGAAGTACTGTTTCTGAAGTTCCAGCTTCTGAAGTACTGTTTCTGAAGTTCCAGCTTCTGAACCTCCTCAAATCCAATTTCTTGCTTCTGAAGACTCAAATAACTTCTGGAGACGCTTTGCTTGAACAAATTGATTTTACCAAACATTTAGCCAACCTTTAAATAACCAACAACTTTCTTCATGCCCTTCAGATTCAAGTGACCAAGTTTCTGGTGCCAGAGTCTGACTTCTTCTTCTGAACTTATGAGACAAGTGGACAGACTTGTTTCTTGTTCAGACATTCCTCCTTGTTAATGTTCACTTTCAACTCTTGATCACACAGCTGGCTTATACTGATCAAATTTGAAGTTAGCCCTTTCACTAATAGCACATTGTCTAGTCTTGGTAATCCATCACTGATCAAGTCTCCAATTCCAAGAATTTCTCCTTTAGCTCCATCACCAAAAGTTACATAGCTGCTGGAATATGGCTTTAAATTACTTAAAAACTTCTTCACACCAGTCATGTGTCTGGAACATCCACTATCAAAATACCAATCTTCCCTAGAGGAGGCTCTCAAATATGTATGAGCTATGAGGCCAACATTATTACCTTTGGGTTTTCATACCTTCTTGACATTGATTCTGTTTGCAACAGGTTCCACTTTTCTGTGCTGAAAGTGCTTGGGGTAACCATATAGCTTGAAACAGAATGGCTTTATGTGCCCCTTTTTACCACAGTGATGACATACCCATGGATGAGTTCTCCTCTTTCTTTTAGATTTCTGAGGTTGCTTCTGATGTTCCATCTTTGATTTTCCTATCATAGGATCATATGTATCAACAACAGGAATAAACCTTTCAGCTGGATTTTGCTGTTTGTTTAAGATCCTTTCATCAAAACCTATACCATTAGGTTTCCCTTGGTTCTGACTCTCCAATATCTCCTTCAATACATCAGTAGCAGTGTTCATCATTCTAACTTGCTTCTTCATGTTTTCAAGTTGAGAGTTCAGCTGGGTTGCCTCATCTTTGAGATCAGAATTTTGCACTAAGAGTTCACTTCTCTCAGCATGCAGTTGGCAGATTGTCTTCTTCTGATCCACTAGTTGCTTGCAAACTTCTACACTTCTGATGTATAGGTTTTTGTAATTGTTAGCCAGTTCTTCATAGGATGATTTTTTAATACTGGCTTCAGACTCTGATGGAGCTTCAGACTCTGATAGTGTTTCTGACTCTGATAATGCTTCAGACTCTGAAAGAGCTTCTGAGGCCTTAACCTTAACATCAGATTTGTATCTTCCAGTTAGGGCAATAACATGCTTAGCAGATTCACTCTCTACTTCTCCTTCTGAGTCATCTTCATCAGACCAGGAAACAGCCAAGCTTTTCTTCTGCTTCTTGAGATATGTGCCACATTCTGACCTAATATGACCATATCCTTCACACTCATAGCACTGAACTCCCTTTGATTGATTGCTCTTCTCATCAGTCTTTGCCTTTTTCAAATCACTTTGTTGCTTGCTAATGTTGAATCTACTGTTTTGTCCATTTGATTTAGATCTCCTGTCAACATGTTTCAGCATCTTGTTAAATTGTCTCCCTAGCAACACAAGTGCCTCTGATAAGCCTTCATCATCCTCATTAATCCCTTGTTGATCCTCAGCATTAGTATTAACTGCAAAAGCAACTCCTTTCCCTTTCTTCTCAGTACGGTTACTGAAGGCTGTCTCAAAATTCACCAAGGATCCTATTAACTCCTCAACCTTCATACTGGAGATGTCATGTGCCTCCTCAATAGCAGTCACTTTCATGTCAATTTTTTTAGGAAGAGACCTGAGTATCTTTCTCACAATTTTCTCATCAGACATTTTCTCTCCAAGAGAATCAAAAGAGTTAGCCATGTCCAGAATATTCATATAAAAGTCTTGTATGTTCTCATCCTCCAACATCTTCAGATTTTCAAATTTGGTGGTGAGAAGTTGAAGTCTGGACAGCTTTACCTTTGAAGTGCCTTCATGAGTAGTCTTGAGAATCTCCCAGGCATCCTTGGCTATAGTGCACTGCTTGATTAGTCTGAACATGTTCTTGTCCACTCCATTGAATAGAGCATTCAAAGCTTTGGAGTTTCCAAGAGTCAATTCATCTTCATCCTTTGACCATTCTTCCTCTGGTTTCAACACAGTAGTCTTCTTTCCATCTTTGTCCAGCACAACTGGATGTTCCCAACCCTTCAGCACTGCTTTCCAGGTCTTGCTATCTATAGATTTCAGGAAAGCACTCATACAAGATTTCCAATACTCATAGTTGGAACCATCCAATGGAGGTGGCCTGTTAACAAATCCTCCTTCCTTTTCCATAATGCCAGAAAAACCTTCCCTGGAGCTCACCCAAAAACAGGCAGGGTGCCTGCTCTGATACCAATTGAAATTCTGGCAGGTACTGAAACTGATAGTAAAACAGAGTGCCAAAACGCAGAACAAAGTACGTATCAGAAGCAGCAAAATAAGGACAGAAAATAAAAGAACACAATTGATTTGTTAACCCAGTTCTGTGACAAACACACCTACGTCTGGAGGCTACCAAGCCAGGAAGGAAATCCACTAAAAAGTATCAATTCAAAGACTCATGACAACAGCCCCTGTTTCACAGCCTTATCACTTAATCACTACCCGTATAGATTTCTACCTAGGAACTCCTAGATATAAGATCCCACTTACTTCCTACTCAAGTAATCACTGCCCCAGTGATCTTAAAACTCTAAGACAATTCAAGGATGAAGACACTCTTCAAATATATAAACAGTCACTCTTGCTTAAAAGCTTTAAGTGAATACAACTCAATAACAAAACAACCAACTCTAACACAGTGGTGCACAAAAATAAAGCATAAAGCTTACAAACTCAAAACCTAAGACTCTCTCTATAACTTCTGTTTTTGATGTACTTCTTCAATAGCAGCGTCCTCCTTATATAGTCTTCAACATCGCATAATTCTGAACAAAATAATCTTCAACAGATATTGTTCTAAAATTCTTTAGAAGCTCATAGAAGCAAATATATTTTAGAAATATATTTTCCAAAGATTGTTTTGAAAATATTTTCTTAAATAAAAGAAACAAATCTTCAATCAATATCTTCATGTGAATTAATCTGCCTTCTAGAAACATCAACTTGGATAAATCTTCAATCAAATCTTCGAAAGATACTGTGAGAGAATTAACAGAACCAAGGCACAAAAATGAACACAGAAAACATACTTCTGAAATGCAGCTTCTGAAGGTCAACGAAAGTCAGCGTCTGAACAGTGCGTCTGAAGGTCAACGAAAGTCAGCGTCTGAACAGTGGGTCTGAAGGTCAGCTTCTGAACAGTGCATCTGAAGTACTGTTCCAGCTTCTGACCCAGCTTCTGAAGACATACAATTGAGATATCAGCTTCTGAAGACGAACTGCTTGTACATTTGATTTTAGCAAAACATGTAGCCAACAACCAAATATCCAACAGACTTGAAGTGGCTCGGTCTTCTAAAGGAATTTCTCTAGGTCAATGCAATTATTGCCTCGAATTACTTGAAGATTCAGTTCTTACTGGATGCAAGCCAGTTAGTACACCTCTTGATCCATCCATTCGTCTTTACCAGGATAATAGTGAACCTTATTATAACATCACTGGGTATAGAAGGTTGGTTGGTCGTATGTTATACCTGAAAACTACACGCCCTGTCGTAGCTTTTGCTGCTCAACAATTGAGTCAATTCATGGCTGCACCAACTGAATCACATCATAGAGCATCATTAAGAGTTCTTAGATACCTCAAACGTTCACCTGGTCGTGGTTTGTTCTTTCTTCATTCTTCAGATTTGCAGTTACTTGGCTTTAGTGATGCAGATTAGGGAGTATGTGTATACTCGTAGATCCATATCTCGCTATTGTTTCTTTATTGGTAACTCACTGATGTCTTGGAATTCCAAGAAACAACAAACAGTCTCATGTTCATCTGAAGAAGCAGAATATAGAGCCTTGGCCTCAGCTACAGGAGAACTGCAGTGGATGTGTTTTCTCCTTCATGATCTAAAGCAAGCTTCTTCTAGGCTGCCTATGCTTTACTGTGACAACCAAAGTGCCTTACACATCTCTGCTAATCACGTGTTTCATGAGTGTACCAAACATCTAGACATTGATTGTCACTTAGTTCATGAAATACATCAGGCAGGAGTGATGCGCTTACTTCCCATTACTTGTCAACATCAAACTGCTGATGTTTTCACTAAGGCTTCATGACCAAAGCAGTTTCATGACTGTATCACCAAGCTTGGGATGATAGATATCTACCAACCTCCAGCTTGCGAGGGGGTATCAGTAATAATAACAGAAGAAGAGACACAAGGCATTTAGTAGCTTGCGCCCCAAGTTACATTTTAGCAGATTTACATTTCATTACAATTTGAGTGTAATTTCACGTTCATTTAGTTAGTTGGAAATACTGTGATGAGCTGACATAGTTGAATGCTATATAAGCTTAACCTCTTGTAATTTTCTAACTGATTAATCATAATACACTTTCTCTTCTTTTCATTCATGTTTCCATGGTTCAGTTTTGCTCTGAAAAAGTATTTACAAAAAGCCATATTACTGTGTTTAGTGGCGAACAAGGTCACTCTCAGCCTAAACACTAGAAACTATAAGGAAAGACAACACACGAATAATCAGCAAAAACAACGTTCAAAATGAAAGTAGGAACAAAATCAAAAACTTTACGCAGGTCATCTAAAGAGAGATCAAACTTTGCCAAATGTTCAGCAACCTGATTAGCTTTATGCAAAACAAGAGATCCCCGATAGACCCTTTAGCTTGGAAATCATGAATCCCAGTGACAAGTTGTGCACAAGGGTCTATAGTGGAACACTCATTCGAAAGAAATCTTATTACCACCTGTGAATCAGACTCGATTTGAATTTCTTTAAAGACTCAACACCAGTTTAGTGTCAAGAAACATATCCCAGAACATAGCATGTGTTATCAAACAACAACCCAACCCCAATGCAAAAGCAAATAAAATTGTACCATTGTGATCGTAAAGAACACCTCCACAAGCAGCTTCACCACTTGTCTGAATAAGAACACCATCACAGATTACCTTGGACAAATTAACTGGAGAAGGAAGTGGCATCTTTTTCACATGATGCATGTTGAGAACTGAGTAAAAATCGTGCAATTGCAGGATTCTACAACAGAACTAACATTCCATCATACCTTGCCTGTACATTACCTGATGGTTGTTCTCCATGAGGGATGGCAATGGGTACCCTATGGGTAAGGTACTACAGTGTCCTTCGCCATACCCGCATTTGTAAAAAATACATGTACCGAGTCCATACCCTCGTGGGCAAAAACTTTAGTGCCCTTCCACATACCCTATGCCCACACTTTAACTATGAAAAGACAATAAAAACATCATAACTCAAATAAAACTATGGTCCAAAAGTTTTCAAATCAACTCATAAAATAGTACGAATCGTAGTATTTACCCTAATAAAAACATTCAAAATATTCGTAAAAAATTGTACACCAGTAGGAGGGAGGAGTTACTGTATTAAGTAGTTTTTAGGTTTAGGTTTAGACTTAAATAACTAAATAAATTATTTAATTATACACCAAAAATAAATAAATAATTTATCATATTATATAAATATGTATATGCGGGTTGCGGGGCTGAGTAATATAGTACCTTACTCGTGCCCAGACCCATTGAAATTTGCGGGTAATTACCCAGAACCAAGTCCGGACCCATGAAAACGGAGTTTTACCCTACTCATTGCGGGTATTTTTTACATGTATCCATCGGACCTGAATGAGTTCGAGGCTGTAGAAATCAGATGCTGACTATCCAATTTATACAAACAACCCACTACCCCATGAGAGGAAAAGTTTTTTTAATCTGGAATGCACCACACCCACATAAGAGAAAAAGTTTTTTAATCTCCGTGAATTGTTTTAAGATTGAACCCTTATAGTGCTATTCCTTACAATGACTTCATGCTTAGATGCTTGAGACTTTTCCATGTATAAAGTAATCAAATTAGAGTTAGATTATTTTTACAAATTATAAGATACAATCTTCTTTCTTTTTATGAAGAACATTTCTTTATACCTTAACGGGGAAAGTTCCTCCTTAGATGCTAAATTCTCCTTAGTATGCAATGCAAGTTAGGGAGCATTTCCCTTAGAGGGGCCATTTCTTGATCCTTAAAGTTTTTTTTTTTCTTACCATGAATGTCCTTTAAGTTATTTAATTGTAACAAGTTAGTCCTTTAAGTATTTTTCGTAACACTCAAGTCCTTTAGAAAGGGAACTATATTGTGTTTGGGGACAAATCTCTTTTGGAATTGGGTCTTGGAGATGGGTGTCGTATAGAGTTAATTTTTCTTACATCTTGGCCTTTTAAACATGGTGGCAACAACAACATTTCTTATATGGATATTCGTCGTATGATGTTTTATGGATTTGAACTTTCATGGCTCAATAGTCTTTGTAAACATGGTTGGTATTAAGACTTCCTCGATTACAATAACCAGCGTCGTTGTTGTTGTGCACCTTCAGGTAATTTTCTCCAAATGACTCCTCAAGAGTTTTTTTCTTCTTCTCTGTCTGTGTTTGTAGATTAGATGATGACGCTGAGAGTAGAAGAGAGGGATAATTGATAAAATATAGATTCTTGGGTCCTAAGTTTAAGTTTATACCATATTAGTAAGTTTTTCAGTTATAAATTGGTCATTCATGTGAGGAAAAGTGAACATGTATGTTAGTCCTTTAATTTCTTTTTTGTAGCAAATAGATTTTTTTTTCATCCAACTTTGTTTAAAAAAGCTTACATGACCATTTGACATTGAGGTAAAAGATCCAAAAAGTGTTTATGACACCAAACATGACCATTTGACCATTTTCTTCTTATTTTTTATGCCAAGTATTCGTTGACAATTGCTCTTTAAGCTTCTAAAATTGCTCTCAGGCACCACAGAATGACCCAATAGCAGTTAATTGCCATTTGCTCTCTAACGGAAGTTACCTGTCGTTGTACCAACGACACTTAAGTGTCATTGCGTTCTGGCTTATACCAACACATCAACTCTCACTCCTAGACTTCTTCAAAACAAAACAAAAAACTATAGGAAATGAAATGAAATGACATAGATACAAACATTGCATGTAAAACAATATAAAACAATAAATGTTGAATTTATAGGATGAGTACATAAACACAATTAAGGATGCCTAACATGTCACTGTTGAATTTATAAGATGAGGGATGATGAAAGGGAATGTGTTTCAAGATGGTGTTTGAACTTGATCATGCTGCCCAACCAATTGACATATTTATATTGGCAAGGAAGCATGATCAAGTTCGAAACAACCATTTGGTGTTCAAATCCACCGGATAAGTTTTCATAGTTCTATGTTGTGTTTTAAAGCAAATGAACCAAACATGTCTATTAATACAAGTTTTTGTGCATCGTGGACCAAAGAAATTGTCGGTGGAACCTCAACCACACAAAATCAACTACAACGACTGTGTACTACCGCTGGCAGTAGCGACAGTTAACTGCCGTAGAGCTCAGGCAACAAAGGCAACACACAATTTTTGACATGTATCATGTTCTGTTTTCCACCACAACATACATTCATTCAGTCATTCATTTTGTCTGCATACATTCATTCAGATCATTTATAAAAGAGACATGCGACATACCCCGATGCGTACTACCATGGCGTGTCTATCACCGGATCGTACTCTGCCTCAGGTATGACGTGCAACCTGAAGTCCAAGAAACTCTTAACTATCTTGGATGCACCACAAACATGCAAGAAAACCCTCAAGATCATGCATCACCTCAAGAAATATCATGTTAATGTGCTTGTTGCTCTAGTCGGTGAATATTGTACATCCGACTAGATAGAGCAAGAAAGACTTCACACACCACTTCCTACGGTTATTTCTCTCCTCCTCCCTTCCAGCTACATTTTCCAAGTTATTTGCCACATTTAGATGCTCTTCATAAAATGACTTCAGCCATGTAATAGTTATATTTGCACAAAATTGTTTCGCGTACTCATTGATTGTAGTATGCTCGATAACACCAAGTAACTGTCATCAGCTCAACACCCCTGTCCTGGAAGATCTTTGCTTGGTGATTCAACATCTTCCCTTCAATCGGGATGTATAGAAGACATGAGACATCATCTAGCATGATGGTCGTGATGACCTTGGGTCATGTCATAGTTTTATCCATCTTTTGATGTTGTTTTGTACATATTAGAGAGTTTTTATTGGTTTTTCATGTTGAAAGTAGACTTATTTAGAAGGAATGGTCAAAGGTCAAGCAACTCTAGATCATGAAAATTTTGCAAGATTTTGAGAAGTTTTGAGACATTTTGATACTGGAAGTATCGTGCCACGATGGACTTGTGTCGTGGCACGATGAGAAGATGGCTAGAAGAAGTTCATCACTGGAATTTTTGTGCCACGATGAAGCTTTGAATGCGTTGACCTGTGATTTAATGAGGTCATCGTGCCACGATGGACCTGTGTCGTGGCACGATGGGTCAGTTTCAGAAACCTAGATTATAAAAGCCAGGTGCGTTTTCAGTGTTGGGGTTGGATTTTTGGATGAAGAAACTGAGTATAATACTGAAGATCGACTGTGGAAAGGAGCTGTTCAATTCTAGGACACTGGTGTTGAAGCTTTCCATCCTCTTTCTTATTGTGTAATGTCTCTCGTTCTTGCTATACTTTGTAATAGAAACATGAGTAGCTAAATTCTCTATTGTTAGGGATGAGATTAGCTAGATGATGACTTTTGCCTTGTGACCTTAATTTGATCATTGAATAAGTTATTGAATCATATTTCTTATCTTTGCGCTTAATGCTTTTATTGATTGATCACCTTTAAATTGATGTATGATTCAAATTGTGAAACAGAAGTTGATTGTATGAATGCTTTAAGATAAGAAAATTCTTGCCTTTGTAATCTAGGAATAGATACAAACCCTTGAAACCGTTTAGTAATTGTTGTTTGTTCATGCTTGATTCTAATTTTAAAACTCATTAAGGAATTAGGGTTTACTTTAGAATTAAAGATTCTGTCACTAAGGAATTAGGACAAGAGTAATTCAGAGAATTAGGTTATGATTCATTAAACAAGTTCATAGATCATCTCTAAGCGAGTAGCTCAAGTTCGTCGTTTAGTGAAGCTCATCCCTGACAAGCTTTCCATTAATGTTATTAAACAAACTTTGTACCCTTTTGTTCAATTGAGTTCTAAAAATTACATTCTGATAGTTTACCGTTTTACTTTACTACTTGAACGATTTCGTACACTTGCGAAAATCGCCATCAGGTCGTCTCTCCAAAAGGAAGATGGATGTTGCTAGTCTCCTTATGTCACTTCTCAGAAAAGGAGTAACCATGGCATGACCCAAATTTTGGAACCATGTATGAAGTAGTGGGAAAAGACCAGAAGCGATAACCAGATTCCAAAACTAGCTCATATGCTCCGGTGGGTGTGTAAGTGTAGCTATCTTCTTCTCATGCCTAATGCACTTACATACACGCTCACGACTTGGAAATACAAAAAAAAATAGTTAAATAAATATAAACCAAAATAAACTTGAAGGTTAAAAACACATGAATTATAATTACACTTACATTGTTAGCAACAAGATCTGCAAATGAGGGCAATATAGAAGGATCAGAAGGCCTGCCATCAAAGGCAACATGTGTCGGTGGGGGTGCCGATTCGTCATGCTTCTCATCGTCAGCCTGAACCTCCTCATGATGCTTGCTCAGTTGAGGCATTGAGTCATTTCATCAAACATTTGGAGCACAAAATATACATATTTTGTTCATTGTGTTATTTCAATTTTTAACCTACCACATTTCACGTGAATTTAGTCTAAACAACAGTCATTGTGTAAACATGCAAATATTTGATAAAAAAAATTGCCCAAAAATTCAATAATTTCATCAACCATAAACACTAACATTTGACCAAATTTAAAATAAAAAAAACTACCATATAGAGGTAATTTTAGGGTGCCTAAGACCAATTTTCGAACTCAATGTGTTGTTTATTACCAACAAGTGTTCTTTATTTTTCCAACCGTGTAACATTTGTTGGGCTCGAGATGTATAAGGCATATATTGAGGTCCCCCATTTTTCAATTAGTTAGTCTACTTGAGAATTTCTTTTCCCACCCTATCAGCTTCTCACACGCCCTCCAAATCTCACATTTTACCATGTTTAGCTAGATTATATATTCTGAACAAATTATGGATTATAAAATTCGAATTGTGTCATTTTCCATTTCAAACCAATCCCCAGTTCGGATATATAATATGGAGGGTCTTTTTCTACATTTAGATTATATCATCTGAAACCCTCTATATATATATATATATATATATATATATATATATATATATATAATTCAAAAAGTTGAGGTTCCTCCACCTGGAGTGAGAATTCCTCAGGTGATGCCAAAGTGGAGGTTGAATCTCAAGTTGAGAATCCTTTGTCAATGCCAAATTTGAGGTGCCACCTCTAATTGTTAATCATTCTATTGATCATCAGATACATTTTACTACTAGAAGAAAGTTTACATCTCGTGAAGAGTTGTTGTCGTGGGTTTGAGAAGAAGCAAGGAAGCTAGGATTTACTGTTGTTATTGGAAGATCAGATAATGGAAGAAATGACAGAAAACATTTATTACATTGATATGTGAAAGAGGAGGTTCTTATACGAAGTACATGAAGTTGTTCAAGCATAAAATAGCAAGTTCGGTGAAATGTGAGTGTCTGTTGTGATTAAGAGGTTATTTATTGACTGTCGATGAGTGTATGGGCTCGTTGCCCGATCGATCAGGCCCAACTTATTTTCTCAAGAAATTTGTTTTCCCACTCTACGCACTTCTCGTGAACTCTCTGAATTGACCATTTTACCCCTGATTTGATTTTATATTTCGAAGCGTATTTAACGTTTTCTGAATTATAATAAGCGAACTTTGTTTACTCAATTTTGGTCAGATTCAATTCAATGTATTAAAATGACATAAATTAAAATAACATAATTTAAAGTGACATAATAGAAATCGGTAATGAAATTTAATAATTCAACATACTTTATTAATTGAATAGGAATTCATTAATTTTGACAAGTCAGAAATGCTTTTTACCCCAATACTAAGGAGGATTGATAAGCTGTAATTTATGCTTTTTAGAGCTATTTTACTTCAAAGTATGTGTTTTGTTTTCAGAATAAAAATGATGAAGAGCAAGAAATAGAAGAAAAATCAGAATTTAAGGCTTTTTCAACAGGCACGGTCGTGCCCTCAAATGAACTTGTCGTGCTCCTTGTTGGTTATTTTGTGTTGGCTACATTGTTTGGTAAAATCAAAGTGCTCAAGCATTGCGTCTCTATGTGTTAAAGAAGTCTTCAGAAGCAAGAAATTGGATTTGAGGAGGTTCAGAAGCTGAAATGGCCTTCATAAGCAGATTGGACCATCAGACGCAGTTTTGGCCTTCAGACGCAGAAATGGCCTTCAGACGTTGAACAGTACTTCAGACGCACTGTTCAGACGTTGACCAGCGTTGACCTTCAGAAGCTGAACTTCAGAAGCTGATTTTAGAAGCTGGATTTCTGCATTAAATCTGATTCTTTTTGTGCGTATCTTTGGAAGATTTATCAAGGATTTATTCAGGCATTTGGTTTCTAGAAGGCTGATTAATTTGTTGGTGATCTTGAGAAGATTGGCTTCGTGTTTTATGTTTGAATATATTGCTGAAGAATCTTTGCAAGATAGAAGTCAGAAATATATGTTTCCTTTTCAAGCATTTGCATATTTCAGAATCATATCTATTGAAGAATATTTGATACAGAATTATGCTGATTACTGAAGACTATTTAAAGAGACGTGGTGCTGCTTATTGAAGTGTTAATTGAGTAAAAAAAAACCAGAATTCAGAGTTTAGAGTTTTTAGAGTTTTTGTCTGTGTAAGCTTAGACTTTGTTTTGTACACCACTCATATGTTTTGAGTTAGTTTAGATTGTTTTGAGTTGTAATTCATTCAAAGCTTTTAAGCACGAATGATGTTTTTGTTGTCTTGAAGTGTGACTTCAATTTGTGTGTTTTTGTTAAGTTTACAATCACTGGGCTGTGATTGCTTGGTTAGGAAGTAAGTGGGTTCTTATACCTAGGTGGTCTCCTGGGTAGAAGTCTAGAAAAGTAGAGATTAAGTGATAAGACGAAGAACAGGGGTTGTTGAGTCTTAGAATTAATTCTACTTGTAGATTTCCTTCCTTGATTGGTATCCCCCAGAGTAGGTGAAGTCTGCACCGAACTGGGTTAACAAACTCATTGTGTTCTTTATCTTTCTGCACTTTATTTTCTGCTTCTGAACTGTTAGCTTTCATACTCTGTTTTTAGTTCAGAACCAGTTACCTGCTAGGAATTTCAATTGGTATCAGAGCAGGCACCCTGCCTGTATTTGGGTGAGTTCCTGGGTAGTTAATTTCTGGCTTTATGGAGAAAGAAGGAGGTTTTGTTAACAGGCCACCTCTGCTGGATGGAACAAATTATGATTATTGGAAATCACGCATGAGTGCTTTCCTTAAATCTATTGATAGCAAGACCTGGAAAGCTGTTTTGAAGGGTTGGGAACATCCAGTTGTGACTGACAAAGATGGTAACAAGACAACTACTTTAAAACCAGAGGAAGATTGGACCAATGATGAAGATGCCTTGTCTCTTGCAAACTCCAAAGCCCTGAATGCAATATTCAATGGAGTGGACAAGAATGTATTCAGGATGATCAAGCAGTGCACAATTGCCAAGGATGTCTGGGAAATTCTCAAGACCACTCATGAAGGAACCTCAAAGGTAAAGCTGTCCAGACTTCAGCTTCTGACCACTAAATTTGAAAATCTCAGAATGCTGGAAGATGAGAACATACAAAGCTTTTACATGAACATTCTGGACATGGCAAACTCTTTCGAATCTCTTGGAGAAAAAGTTTCAGATGAGAAGCTTGTAAGGAAAATTCTCAGATCCTTACCCAAGAGGTTTGATATGAAAGTGACAGCTATAGAAGAAGCACATGACATATCTAGCGTGAAGGTTGAAGAATTGATAGGTTCTCTTCAGAACTTTGAAATCAGCAGAACTGTTCAGAAGGGTAAAGGTGTTGCATTTGTTGCTGATACTGAATGTGTGGATGATGATAACTCATCAGAAGCTCTTGTGCTGCTGAGTAAACAATTCAAGAAGTTTCTGAAGCAGAAGATAAGAACTGATGACAAAAGCAATCAGTCAAAGAAAGTTCAATATTTTGAATGTGAAGGCTATGGACATGTCAAGTCAGAATGTCCTAATTTTCTCAAGAAACAGAAGAAGAGTCTGACTGTGACCTGGTCTGATGACTCAGAAGGTGAAGAGGAGCTTGTCATTGCTTTAACTGGTAAATTCTGGTCTGATGACAAAGTTATGGGTTCAGAAATTTCTTCAGAATCAGAATCAAGTGATGAAGAATCATCCTGTGAAGTTCTGGCTACCTGTCACAAAAATCCTGCTGAGTTTTGCAGGAAGTTGCAATGTCAATTTGATGAAGTGTGCAAGCAGATGGAAGAACAGAAGGAAATTAACACTCAACTTCAGATTGAAAGGGGTGAACACTTAGAGAAGATTTCTGTTCTCAGTAATGAGGTAATCCAACTCAATTCTCAACTTGATCAGATGAAAAAGCAAATTAGAATGTTGAATTCTGCTATTGATGTACTGGAAGAGATTCTGGAGAATCAGAATCAAGGAAAACCAAATGGCATTGGATTTGTTGATCAGAACCTGAACATCAAAAAACAAAATCCTGCTAAAAGGTGCATACCTGCTGCTGATTCTCATGTTCCACTGATGAGAAAAACTAAGAACAAACCTCAGAAATCCAAAGACAAGAAGGCTACTCATCCTTGAGTTTGTCATCATTGTGGTAAAAAGGGTCACATTAAACCTTTTTGTTATAAGTTGCATGGTTATCCCAAGCATTTTCAACCCAGAAAAATTGAAAACCAGCTGTGAATAAAAGCAAAATCAAGAAAGAATGGAGACCAAAGTGTGCTGGTGTTGCTCAGAGGCTGAACAAAGGCAAAGGAAAGGCTGTTGCTGATGACAGCAAGCCCATTCCTGTAGCACAGATGAGTTCTGGTGCTGGACCTTCAAAAGTTTGGAGCAAAGTTCTGGTTCCTGTTCCTGATCAGAAGGCTCTAGTTTCTAGTATGCTGGGAAGAAGGTTCTAAATGTGCCTGAGGCACATATCAATTGAGCAGCATCTGTTGTTTGTGTCTAATGAAGACTAAGCAATTTCTGATGCTGAGTCTGAAGACTGGTTAGTGGTGACTGATGTCTGATTTTCTGCTTTGTGTTTCTGGTCTGAGGTTGTGCTGTTCTCTACATTTTTGTGTTTGGTTGTTCTTCTGCTGGGTGGATTCTTTGTGATTCTGATCTTTGCAAGTGTGCTGTGCTGTGTTCTTTGTGTTCTGGTTGTGTTTCTTCTCCTGGTGTTTGCTGGTGTTTTGCTGGTGCTTTGTCAAACTTGTTTGGCTAAAAAGGGGGAGAAGTATGTGTGATTGGTGATTGCTGATCTGTTTGTGTGCTTCCTGAGTTTGTGTGCTTCCTGTCAGAAGTTGTTATGTTCAGGGGGAGTTCCTGAGTGTTGTGTTTCAGGGGGAGAAGAGCTGTTCCTCAGAAACTGATGTTGTGTGTTGCAGGGGGAGCATTTTTCAGTTGTTTGTGTTTTTAATCCGCTACTAACTCTGCTATCTTATGTGGAGTTCTTCAAGGTTGATTATCTTGTGTTGAGTGAAGGACTTGATTTTGTGGTGCATTTGATTTAAGCCAAAAATTTGCCAAAGGGGGAGATTGTTGGTTATTTTGTGTTGGCTACATTGTTTGGTAAAATCAAAGTGCTCAAGCGTTGCGTCTCTATGTGTTAAAGAAGTCTTCAGAAGCAAGAAATTGGATTTGAGGAGGTTCAGAAGCTGAAATGGCCTTCAGAAGCAGATTGGACTTTCAGACGCAGTTTTGGCCTTCAGACGCAGAAATGGCCTTCAGACACTGAACAGTACTTCAGACGCACTGTTCAGACGTTGACCAGCGTTGACCTTCAGAAGCTGAACTTGAGAAGCTGGATTTCTGCATTAAATCTGATTCTTTTTGTGCGTATCTTTGGAAGATTTATCAAGGATTTATTCAGGCATTTGGTTTCTAGAAGGCTGATTAATTTGTTGGTGATCGTGAGAAGATTGGCTTCGTGTTTTATGTTTGAATATATTGCTGAAGAATCTTTGCAAGATAGAAGTCAGAAATATATGTTTCCTTTTCAAGCCTTTGCATATTTCAGAATCATATCTATTGAAGAATATTTGATACAGAATTATGCTGATTACTGAAGACTATTTAAAGAGACGTGGTGCTGCTTATTGAAGTGTTAATTGAGTCAAAAAAACCAGAATTAAGAGTTTAGAGTTTTTAGAGTTTTTGTCTGTGTAAGCTTAGGCTTTGTTTTGTACACCACTCATATGTTTTGAGTTGGTTTAGATTGTTTTGAGTTGTAATTCATTCAAAGCTTTTAAGCACGAATGATGTTTTTGTTGTCTTGAAGTGTGACTTCAATTTGTGTGTTTTTGTTAAGTTTACAATCAATGGGCTGTGATTGCTTGGTTAGGAAGTAAGTGGGTTCTTATACCTAGGTGGTCTCCTGGGTAGAAGTCTAGAAGGGTAGAGATTAAGTGATAAGATGAAGAACATGGGCTGTTGAGTCTTAGAATTAATTCTACTTAGTAGATTTCCTTCCTGGATTGGTATCCCCCAGAGTAGGTGAAGTCTGCATCGAACTGGGTTAACAAACTCATTGTGTTCTTTATCTTTCTGCACTTTATTTTCTGCTTCTGAACAGTTAGCTTTCATACTCTGTTTTTAGTTCAGAACCAGTTACCTGCCAGGAATTTCACTCCTCTTTTGCTATGCTTGTGCATGGATAGGCAGAATATTGCGCACGGACCGTTCGCCCTAGTGGCACGGTCGTGCGCCTCTTCAGATGCTCATTTTTGGCCGTTTTGAAAGCAGGCACGGTCGTGTGCCTCACCAGCATGACCGTACACGTTATGCAATCACATTTTAATGCTGAAAACTCTTGGAATTTGCCTATTAATGTCTTGTAATCCACGTTTGATGCCTTGTCTGAGGTTTTAGGCTATAAATAGGGCTCATACCAAAGTTGTAATCATCTTGGAACTTTTGTGAAATCAAGTTTTCTCTTGTTCTAAGCTCTTTTTGTTCTTATTTTCTGCACTTTATATTCTTGCACTTTACTTTCTTGTTCTTTATAATTTCAACAATTTATATTCAGTCGTTTACATTTATGCATTTTATTTCTATGCCTTTTAATTTTAATCCATTGTCTGCTATGACCATGAGTGAGTAGACTTTCTAGTCTTGAGATTGTTGGAATAGTCTAATGACTAAATCCTATTCAAACCAAGTCTAGAACTTTATTTTATTTAAATTCTTTTTCTAATCTAATCTCATTATTTTTAAGTCTTATATCAAATATCAATCGAAGTACCGAAAGGTAAAGATTGATATTTAAACAAATGCGATTAGACAAGATGAACAAAACATGAGAATAATTTTGTGAGTCTTGAGACAATAAGATTCAAACTTAAAGGGTCTCAATAAAAATCAACCATGGGAATAAGCTTGATTGTTATTGAGATACATTCATGTATTCTGAAAGGAAACATGAAATACCAATGAAAATATTGTCTTTAGAAAATGAATTTAACATAGAATAAAGAAATAGATAGGGAATGTTTATGATTTGGCATTATGATGAAACCAATTATAATCACACGACGCATTTTAATATGAATTTTAAAACAAAACAATTATAAAACCAACCAATTATAGGTTAATTTGGACAAGTCAGAAATGCTTTTTAGCCCAAAGTCCAAAATATCATTGACAAGTATTTAATGGAGACAAATTTAATATTACATCAACAAGAAGAAAATACAATGATATATCTACACGTAAATGACTAAATTCTACACCGTGCCAACTTGACATGTGATCCGTTATTGAATGATATTTAGAAATTGGAGAATGATATTTGTCAAATTGGCGGATATATGGTTAAAAGGGGTTGTGAACATCAACTTCTAAGAGACAATGTCATTTATCGTTAGAGTTAAATATCATACCCAACTAATTCAAGGTGGACCACCATAAAACTTGTTATTATATCTACATTGCAGTGACGGGCGAAGCTAGCCAGAAGACTTGTGCAGTTGACTTGAATTAACTATTAACAAATTACTCCTCCCATCTCTAAATATAATCATGCATTTGACAACAAAAAAAAACTTAGTGAATACATTGTTTTTATTGTTAAATAACCTATTGGTTAGAAATACGTGGGCAATATGGATTCATGCATATTTAATGCAATTTTGTCGACATATTAATTTTACTAGAACCTTTTATTCACAGTGAGATTGAAAAATTCCTATAAACTTAGTCAGACACATAGTATTATTGCTCAAGAATCAATATCATGAACACTAATTATATTATGGGATTGTTGTTGTTCATGGTTTGCCTTAATATGTATGTGGATTTAGCACTTGGAACATGTGGAAATCAAGTCATAAAATTCCCTTTTCAAATAAAAAACCACAATCCAAATTCATCTTTGTATGGCTATCCAGGTTTTGAGTTATTTTGTTCATCAAATAATGAAACTATGATTGAACTCCCTCACAAAGTGAAACTCAATGTCAAGAACATTGACTACAAACACCAAACTATTGAACTATCCGATCCACAAAGTTGTCTTTACAAACATATCCACAATCTCAATCTTTCAGAATCTCATTTCAAGTACTTGAAACATGACTATGATGATTTTGTCGACTATCACTTTTTCAATTGTTCACTTTTGATTAGAGATGAGATAGATTTCTATTCAGTTTCGTGTCTAAGAACTTCCACCTCTCAAATATACGCTATCCCCTCTTATCGATCAATCGACTACCTCCCTCTTTCGTTTTGCACCAAAATGTTTAATGTTTCATTCAAACCTTCTGATTCTCTTCGTTTGATGTGGTCTGAGCCTAATTGTAAACACTGTGAATCAAAAGCAAAAATATGTGGTTGGAAGAATATTACTAGTGATAGTACCAACAAGGAAGTATATTGCTTCACCAAATACATCAAAGGTAACTCCTTCAATATTGGTTAGTAGATATTAGTAATAGTATATTTAGGTAATTCTATTCTTTGTTCAATTCAATTATATAGGCAATCTTCAAACTTAGTATTTTTGAGGTAATTCTATTCTAAAATGTAGCTCTCTAAAATACAGCTTTTGCAAAAATTATTGTGACTCAACATGATTTTGCTAACCTCACGGTCAATCCAAACATGCACAAAGTCACAAATCGTAATTATAATTTAAAATTCATGTAAATATTTTGTCAACCATTAATTAAGAGAAATACTTGTGATATAAGTATCTTTTACAATCAATCAATGACATAAACTAAGACTGGCTAGTATCATTTTGTAGGTTCATCAACAGCTCTAGTCAACACAGGTCAGCTTTTAAGTTTAAATTTGCTTAGTTTTAGTTCTAATCTATACAAAAATTATCATTTTTCTTAAATTAGTTTTCATAAATGCAGGATCAATTCTAGGATCGTTGTTTTTTGTCTTGTTGACTGGTGCAGTCTACCATGTTTATGACTCTTACAAACTGAAGAAAGCAAAACAAGCAATTATAGAAAAGTTTTTAGAAGATTATAGAGCTCTTAAACCCACGAGATACTCTTATGTAGAAATTAAGAGAATCACAAATAATTTTGGTGACAAGTTAGGACAAGGTGCCTATGGAACTGTATATAGAGGAAGCATTTCAAAAGAATTCATTGTTGCTGTGAAGATACTAAATGTTTCTCAAGGAAACGGGCAAGATTTCCTCAATGAAGTTGGTACAATGGGTAGAATCCACCATGTTAATATTGTCCGATTGGTCGGTTTCTGTGCTGATGGATTTAAAAGAGCTCTTATTTATGAATTTTTACCAAATGGTTCACTGCAGAAGTTCATAAATTCACCAGAAAACAAGAAAAACTTCCTTGGTTGGAAAAAGTTGCATGAAATTGCTTTAGGTATAGCTAAAGGAATTGAGTATCTTCATCAAGGTTGTGATCAACGCATCCTCCATTTCGATATCAAGCCACAAAATGTGTTACTTGACCATAACTTTATTCCAAAAATATCTGACTTTGGTCTAGCTAAATTATGTTCAAGGGATCAGAGCATAGTGTCAATGACTGCAGCTAGAGGAACTTTGGGGTACATTGCTCCAGAAGTTTTTTCAAGGAACTTTGGAAATGTGTCATACAAATCAGATGTTTATAGTTATGGAATGATGTTGCTCGAAACAATAGGAGGGAAGAAGATCACAGAGGATGTAGAGGAAAATACTAGTAATGTGTACTATCCGGAATGGATTTATAATCTTTTAGATGATCAAGAGGAAATGAGAATTCATGTTGATGATGAAGGGGATGAAACAATTGCAAGGAAACTGGCAATTGTGGGACTTTGGTGCATTCAGTGGCATGCTATGGATCGACCTTCAATGCAAATGGTTGTTCAAATGTTGGAGGGAGATGTAGACAAAACTCCAATACCTCCCAATCCTTTTGCTTCTCAATCTAGACAACCTAGGAGAAATGGTGGAGCTACTACAATTACTAGACAACTAACTCAAGAGTTAGATGTAATTCAAGAGTTAGACTGACTTACAATTGTGAAATATGTGCCTATTTCTACTACTTTTGTAGTGTGAGTATATCTTAAACTATAGATGTTTGAATTCTGTGACTGTAAATGAGCTCAAACAAAAGTTATTGTGAGAGAAATCTTGGTGTTCACATCTAGTAATACATGTTTTATTTATTTAACCCATGTAAAGCCTTGGATCACCAACTCACACCTTCCAACTTCAATTTAAAATATACAAATGGAACCAAATATGGTCATCCTATAATATTCCAACAATTCGTCAAAATTATATCATATGTCATCTGAACACTTGAAATATACTTTGGTTTTTCTGAAACCTTAATGAGACAACTATCGCTAGAAGATTTAAAAATAGCTCTTAAACTGGAATCAGCCTGCTTCCTCTCCCTCTGAGCTTTTGATTTTATGCCCTCACATCAGAGACTTAGAGTTCAACGAGACACGGCCATAAAACTTTCGGTATCAAGTTGCTGATGAAGATAAAACCTACCTGCATAGTGCTAAAAGAAGAAGAATCATCTTCTTTTTACAGAGGAGAGTTACAATTGCATTCACAATTAGTAGTTGGAAATTAATTCATTTTAAGCCGAAATTAATTCTTTGGAGTGCATGAGTGACATAAAATACTATAACTTTATACCTTAAATGAAGTAACAACTTCAGTGACATTCTTGTCCCCTTAATAATTTGTTTCAATAACCTTTTGAGCATTTCAAAAGAATTATCAGACCAAAAGATTGAAATTAACACCAGCTTTGTTTTAAGTAACTTTTAAAATAAAGAAATGTGTTAAACCACAATCTACATTTTTCTTATTGAGTCTGCTTCACAGGTGGCAATAAGATTTCTTTCGGATGAGTGTTCCTTTATAGACCCTTGTGCACAACTTGTGGCTGGTATCCTTGATGTCCAACCTAAAGCCAGTGTTGTAAATTGTTGAAATTGGCTCAAAAGTCAAAATTGGATGTTGAAGATTTGGAAAATCGTGGCACGTGAGAAAGGGATCGTGGCACGATTTTGGTTCATTTTCTGGGAGGTTTTTACTAGAAATATCGTGGCACGATGGAAAGGCATTCGTGGCACGATTAACGGATAGAATGTTGTAATGTACTGGCGTACCAACTGCAATCGTGGCACGATGGGTGCCTAACGTGGAACGAATCTCTCGGGGGATCTGGGCAATATATAAGACTTCATTTTTCATGTTGTGGGAGAACTTGAAGAGAGAGAAACTTGGAAAACCAAAGGAGAGGACTTTAGGGTTGAGTGTCTTTGGTGAGAGTTTTTTCTTGGGTTGGGAAACATTTGTAAAGACCTTGGGTAGGGAGATCTCATTAGAGGAAGGATCAAAAAGCTTCTGTTAGTGTTTTTCTCTTAGGATTCAATGTGAGCGTAGTTGACTTGAAAAATGAATAGAAATTATTGTTTGTTCTTTGTCAGCATTTAAGCTAGGTTCTTGTAACATATTTGTATCACTCTTATCATAGTGGATCAGAGAGCTGCTCTCTCCCATATAGTAGGTCATTGTAGACTGAATTGAGTAAACACTATTGGTGTGTTGTTTTCTCTCCTTTCTTATCTTTGTTGCTTTGAATATACTTGTTGTGTTGCTTCACACTTAGTTTTAGGACCGTTTGTTGTTGTTGTTGTAGCTTGAGACTACTTTGCTTATTGATTGTTGTTTCCTTTGCTCCACACATCTAAGCTTTATTGGTGTGATTATTTGCTCGAATTCACAACAATTATTGTTAGTTTGTACAAGAGACTAATAACACTATTATTTGCATGATTTCCATATGAAATGACTTTAATTTTTTTTATCATAAAGTGAATCCGTTAATATTCGGATAATTTTTTTTATCATTTAGTTTGTACAAGAGACTAATATCATATTAACATATGTGCAAGTTTACTATCTTCAAAAAAAAAAAAAATAACATCTTAAAGATAGGAAACTAATGGATACCAATTCTCTATTCCCAACTCCCGCTCCCACATTCAAATGTACATAGTGACATTTGACAACTGGTGTTACTTTGAACTATTGCTGTAATTTGAGCTGCAATATATTTGCTTTCATGACAAACCTCTATCTGTGCTTGAAAATAATATTATCACTTTCGTAGGTTAGATTTTTGTATTTATTTTGTTTAGAAACCTTACAAGATAACTTTCAAATTTGATATAAGGAAAAACTTTTCTACGCCGTGCAACACGGAGTCTCGATCTAGTTTCCAATAATTCCCCACCTCTCTTAGGTCATAAGAGCTTATGTCAAAACCGAAAGTGTGCAGATATTATTTTGATCATATTCCAAATTTCCAATAAATATATGTGGTGCCAGTTATTTATGTTTTTGATAAGCTATATGTGGTGCTAGTACGTAACTCCTACGAGAACAAATAATTGATCTATCTACTCATATCAACATCTATCAAAATTCATCCGAAGACAAAGTCGTCGACCTTGCCAAATGATAGCTTCCACGATACTGCCGTGCCAAATGCTAGCTTCCACGATACTACCGTGATGTAAAATGTCATATATTTTTATTATACGGATCACATGCATTTAAATTGTGAGTATGATCAATTTCTACTTGCTATGATAAAAATTCAAAAATGCTTTCCTTAACGTCCTTTGTTATGGTGGCACTAGTGTTACTAATGAGCAACAAAGTGTATGGAGATGAGCAAAAAGAGTCATGTTTAAGAAGGTGCGGTGTTCATAACATCAGTCACCCTTTCAGGCTAAAAGACAGTCCAGAAGAATGTGGTGACAAGAGGTACAACTTATTATGTGAGGACAATAACCAATTGATTTTGTACTATGAATTTGAAGAATACCATGGAAAATACTATGTACAATCAATTAATTACAACAATTTCACCATACGACTACTGGATTTCAATCTTGCTTCTTATAATAATTCCATCCCTCATTATTCTTTAGGGCTTTATAATTTCAGTTCTAATTTCTTCACTTCACCCTACCTAGCCTTTCATCGATACAAAAACCACACTAATCATATGTTAACGAAATCTATGTTATATGGGAGCTGTCCGAATCGGATGGAATATTCATACATTGGTAATTGTATGAATAGAACTTCATACTCACAGGATGTGAATTCTTTCTATGTTGGTGGCTACGGTAAATCACTGTCGGAATTGGGGCTGGGAGATGGGTGTCATATACAGTTAATGTATCTCACTTCTTGGGATGTTGAAGATGATGGCAACAACAAAAACAACAACATTTCTTGCATGGACATCCGTCATATGATGTTTTATGGATTTGAACTTTCTTGGCTCAATAGTCTTTGTGAAATTGGTTTGTACGCGCAGCTCGATCAATATAATCACAATAACACCTTTCGCTGTAGACCTACAGGTAACTTGCTCCAAACGACTCCACTTTTCTCAAAGTATTTTTTTTTGGTTTAATAAAAGCTTAGGTGAGTTGGGTGATCCTTATGATGCTAGAAGTTGAACTTGAAGTCACGCTCTTGCAAAATATAATTCAACTTCTTACCAACTTGATCAATAGGCAAAAACTTTCTTATTTAATTGAGTTAGTAATTAGTATAGATCTCAAGATAAAGCTTGAGCTAATATTATAACTATATCTATTTGAATAAAAAAAATATTTAAAATAAGGCTAAATTGCATATTTGGTCCTCTAAATAATTTTCAAGTTTCATTTCGGTCCCATAATTAATAAAAGTTTTGTTTTGGTCCCTTAAATATGCTTTCGTTAGTCAATTTAGTCTCCTTCGTTAACTTTAACCTAAAATGTCTAAGATGGATCAATATTGTAAGCGGTCCACCGTAGACCTTATTAATTTATTTAGTTTTAACCCTTTGATCATTTTAAAACAAAATAAACCATTAGATCATACTTGACCATTGAATCTAGCAGTAAACCACAAACACATAATTTTGCCTTCCTTTTCTTCATTTTCTTTGTTCTATTTCTTTTTCATCTTCATATGATCTTCATCACCATCATCCATCTTCAAATCCAAAAAAAAAAAAACTTAATTTCATTTTTTTAAAACACTAAATTTTCATCTCTTTTACTCCCAAAACCCATAAATTCATCAACCAAAATGAACAGCAACGTCTAATCTCTTCACTACACTACCATTATAACCAACAACAACTCTAATTCTCATCTCTCACTCACTTTGTTCTTCCCTCACAGACTCAATTCCAGTTTCGTATAACCCACTCACTACCTTACCATGCAAAAGCTTCTGCCATTTCAACCCTAAATTCAACAAACCCAATTACCCTTTGATTTCAAAAACGGAAAGCAACAAAAAAAGGGTCTTTTCACCCTTTGATTTTTCCATGTCTTATGAAAAAAAACTCAATTTCTACTATGTATTTGTTAATGCTATTGCAAAATATTGTAAGAAGAAGGAAAAAGATTGAATTTTTGGGAAGTCTTGAAATTATTGGGTTTTAGAGGGAAACGAAAATGAAGATGGGGAGATAGATGAAATGGGACGAAAGTTGTTGTTGTTGTTGGTAATGAAGGTTTGATTTCATGGATTCTTGAAGATAATTGCTGTTTTTCTGGGTTTAAGTGGAACCAGTGGTGATTGCTTTATTGTTTGTGTTGATGATAGAGATTAAGATGAAGAATTTTGTTGATGGGTTGTTGTTGTTTTTTATTTTTCTGGTATGAAGTTCATATGAAGAGCAAAAAGAAGAAAAAATAAAAGGTAGAAGATGAAGAAAATGAAAGAAAAATTATATGTCTGTGGTTCACTATTAGATTCAATGGGCTTACATGATCCAAAGGTCTATTTTGTTTCAAAATGATCAAAGAATTAAAATTAAATAAATTAATAAGGTCTATGGTGGACCAACTACAATATTGGTCCACCTTAGACATTTTAGGTTAAAGTTAACAGAAGGAGACAAAATTGACTAACGGAAGCATATTTAAGGGACCAAAGTGAAACTTTTATTAATTATGGGACCAAAATGAAACTTAAAAATTAGTTAGGGGACCAAATATGCAATTTCGTCTTAAAATAACAAATTAATTATATTTTGTTCTTTTTCTTATGAGGATATTTTATTATTCAATAAGTAGTTTAATGTATATATTTTATACTTTACTCATAATAAAGTTCATATCATATATGGGAGGGATCAAATGATACATCGTTGTAATTTAATCCCTCTCTCTGTTGTTGTATTTTACAATCTATACTCGACAAATTTGGAGTTTGTTTGTTAACCATGTTTTTGTGTATGTTATTGCAGGACTATCTATACTTGACTATTGTTTGTCTTTTTTGTATATCTTAATAAGTATCACGATGTGGATAGGTAAGCCTTTGCATTCCATTAAGTCAATGCAGGACATGCTAAATAAAGTGTGAAACTAAAAGGGTGTTTCATGCGAATTAGTTTATGTTTGTATATATTCACGTAAAAAAAATAGTCAAAAACTCCTCTAAAAAACAAAAAATTTGTCTAAAGCAAAAATTATCTTTATTACTTGTAAAATCAATTTCAATCGACATTACCCATGTTAAAATCAATGTGTATGAAATCACTTTTGAATCTCTCCACCCTAAAACCATACATGTACTTGTGCAACAATTCTTTGGGATTGGTTCTTGTCCAGAGTTCCTAACTTCCATCTTTCTTTACCAAAAAGCAAATTTGATGAAAAAAAATTGGATTAGATTTTTCTTTTAAAGAAAGTAAACTAGTCCATCTAAATTGGCACCAAGGAGAATTGAACTTGAGACATTGAAGAGGAACACACTTCAAAGTCTCAAGTCAACACCACCAGGCCAACCAAGTGGGTAAAATTGGATTAGATTGATAGAAATGTGTAGCATTATATTTTTCCAACTGTCACTTAATTTTAAATAATGAAGTTTATTATAATTTCAATTTATTTATCTCTTTTCCATCTCTTCATAGGTTTGTTGGCAATTTTGTTCAGCCTTGTTAAATTTGTTATTGGAGCACCGTGTATCATTGTACTGTTAATCTACAAATGGCGACGAAAACATTTATCAATGTATGATGGCATCGAAAATTTTCTACGCAGTGACAATAGTATCATGCCTATACGATACTCCTACAAGGACATAAAAAAGATAACAAAACATTTTAAGACTAAACTTGGTAGCGGAGGTTTTGGATCTGTTTTCAAAGGACAACTTCGAAGTGGTCGTCTTGTAGCGGTCAAGTTATTGGACAAAGCCAAGTCCAACGGTCAAGATTTTGTCAATGAAGTTACAACCATTGGTAGGATTCACCATATAAACGTGGTACAACTAATTGGATTTTGTGTGGAGGGGTCAAAACGTGCTCTTATATATGAATTCATGCCAAATGGATCACTCGAAAAATACATATTTTCTCATATTGAAGAGAGTAATTCTTTAGGTTGTGAAAAATTGCATGCTATTTCTCTAGGAGTGGCTCGAGGCATTGAGTACTTGCATAATGGATGCAATATGAAAATTCTACACTTTGATATAAAGCCTCATAACATCCTTGTTGATGAGAATTTTAATCCAAAAGTTTCTGATTTCGGACTAGCTAGGCTTTCTCCTACAGATAAAAGCATTGTGTCATTAACTGCTGCAAGAGGAACCATTGGATACATGGCTCCTGAACTATTCTACAGAAATGTTGGCACAATATCTCACAAAGCTGATGTCTATAGCTTTGGGATGTTGTTAATGGAAATGGCAAGTAGAAGGAAGAACTTGAATGCATTGGCTGAGCAATCTAGCCAAATTTATTTTCCTTTTTGGATTTATGATAAGCTACGTGTTGGAAGTGAAGTAACAATTGAGAATGACACAGATGAAGAAATGAAATTGGCAAAGAAAATGATGATTGTGGCTTTATGGTGTATACAGACAAAACCGGGTGATCGTCCTTCAATGGATAAAGTGTTGGAGATGCTTGAAAAAGAAGATGGGGATATGCAAATGCCTAATAAGCCTTACCTTTATCCACAAGATCCTTCCTCTGATACATCAGTAAATGATTCCAAAGAACCAACCTGATCTCGTTTTGGTTATCGGATCAATCACACAAAAATTGAAGCATATTCCCCGCCAACCACCTCGCTCGTTAGTATTTGCCAACTTATGCAGTTAATTTTTAAAGCCTTACCTTTATCCACAGGATATACCAGCAGATGATGTTAGAGATGACAGTACTAGCATTTCTTGGTCTTCCTCTGGTGCATCAAGAATTGATTCCATGGAACAAGCCTAATCTCCCCCAATTTGCATGGAACTTTTTGGTTCATGGCATTCCTAACCAATCAAAAATAAACTATGATTAACGATAGCAATGTAAGAAAAAATAAAACAGATGCTATCAGACCGAAATAAGATAGATTACTTGTTAGTTTTCAAAGCTGTGGCGGAGTTGAAGATTAACATCCACTTTGGATTCAATTCCAAACATATATCAATCACTCATTTATTCTCTTGTTCCCTCCATGATGTAATCAAACCTCTTTCATTTCTTCTTGGGTTCTCTCCACAATGCCTGGGCCCTAGTCATTTAATATTTTTCTTAGATACTATTTATACTTCAAATATCTACAATTATATGTATTTTCTCTATTTATTTTTCATTATCTGCAAGTTAAACTGTTGTTAAATGTATTTTACATACTTATATAAGTCCTCTTTTCTTTTTTGGTGAAAAAAAGGGTCTAAATACTCTAACAACTGGAAACCACAAGGAAATAGGAACAAAATCAAAAACATTACTCTAGTCAGCTAGACATCGCTCGTTGAAAAAGGAATATGATATATTTCAATAATGTGAAAATGGTACAAGGGTTACTGAATTTAAATAGATATATAATAATAAACCTATAACGGACCACATACAAAAATAAAAGTTACTAAACATATTATTATTTACACTATTATTTACAACACTCCCTCTTAAAATGGTGAATGGATATCTATAATTTCCACCTTGCAAGTAAATTGACTGAATCTTATGTTATGGTAAGTGAGTGTCTACACGTGATGGAAAACAGAAATCTTGTTCAAAGAGTATGTGTTGCACAAAAAAAGTGATGAAAAAAATACTCTTCGTTTGCCAAAAAGAAAAAGGAAAGACTAAAACAAAGGCAGTGAAAACCAACACAACGGAAAGAAACAATGGTTAGGGTTTATGCGGAAGCGAGACCCCAAAATCAAGAACTCTAAAACCATGTAGAAAAAGAATTATGATAGATTTCAGTTTTGTGAAAATGGTTCAAAAGGCTACTGAATTTACATAGATAATAATATAAATCTATAACGGACTTACTTAACTGGCCACATACAAAAATAAAAGTAACGAAACATATTACTATTTATACTATTATTTACAACATCACCTTTAGCCTTGAAACATGTACTTTTTCTAATTTGAACCGGTTAGATAAGTTTTTTAATATATAAAATATAACAACAATCCCATAACATAATAACAAGTGTTCATTATCTTGATTCCTATGCTTCTTAAAAAAAAATATTATCTTGATTCTTACGCAATAGTACCCGGATTATATGAATATTTCAAGAAAAATGCTAACAAATGCACTTAGGTCATTTGATAAAAAGTTAAAGATGAAATTTTATCTTGAGATTTGTGTATAAAGCATCAAAAATCAATTTTTTTACATAAAAGATATAGATTTTTTCTTTTTTTAAATTGATGACAGTCAGTCATATACTATTTTTAAAGTCATTTTAATTAAGTTTTGAATCTATTTTTATTAGTTTAATATTTCATTTAGAGTCATTTTAACTAAATTGTCGTTTTTAATTTATTGAGTCAAATACTGTATTGTTATTATATTTAGTGGTCATGTGATCAAAGAAGGAAAACTTGATTGAACATATTGAAGCATCAAAAATCAATTTTTTTACATAAAAGACATAGATTTTTTCTATTTTTAAATCATTAACAAATGTCTAAAACATTTGTTAGCAAGACCTATATTTCAAACTCACTTTGACTACAACTCCCTAATAATTTATCTAATGTAACATAAGAGCATAGTCAACTCACATGTTTCTTTGACTACACATTCTAGCTAGCTTCCGAGACACTGCATTTAAGTCTTTGCACATGTTTCTTTCGACTTTGAATATCATATGTCTTTGCACATGTTGCTTTGACACGAAAAAATGTCGTGAAACCAAAACGGCTTATTGTAGTCAACAACTGTTTTATATGCGGTAATTTCTTCGGTAGTCATGGTGTTTTTAGAAAGAAAAAAAAAAAGCACCACTGAAGATATTATCGGACGAACGGCGGCGGCGGCCACCCGTTCGTAAAAGTGGGTATCCCAAGGGCACATCTTTGGAGGTCAAACCCCACTTATATAAACACTACTAGTGGGTATGTCCTATCCAATGTGAGACATTTTTCAATTCATACCAACACTAGTTCTTTCCTAAGAAACATGTGTTTATTCTTTCCAACTTCCACTCAAATTCATCTACTGTTCCAACACTTTCTCTTTTCTTCTTAATGGCTATCCTACTTATAGATTCAGTCATAAGAGAGGTATGAGGCAAGGGGACCCTATGCCTCCTATTTGTTTATTATTGTGGCTGAAGTTTTGTCTGGTCTTATTTATCATCACCAAAAGATGGGTCATGTTCATTGGGTGACTATTGCTAGCAATGCGCGTTCTAATACTCGTCTATTTTTTTGCTGACGATAGCATTTTTTTTTTGAAGGAAGCATTTTTTTTTTTGTAGAGCTAATTTAGAGGAGGCTAAAGTTTTGATGATGATTCTGCTTAAGTATGAAAAAGAAGGTTAATTTGGACAAGTCAGAAATGCTTTTTAGCCCAAAGTCAAAAATATCATTGACAAAGTATTTAATGGAGACAAATTTAATATTACATCAACAAGAAAAAAATACAATGATATATCTACACGTAAATGACTAGATTCTACACCGTGCCAACTTGACATGTGATCCGTTATTGAATGATATTTAGAAATTGGAAAATGATACTTGTCAAACCAGCGGATATATGGTTAAAAGGGGTTGTGAACATCAACTTCTAAAAGGCAATGTCATCGTTAGAGTTAAATATCATACATAGGGATGAGAATATGCCAGACAGTCCGTCATGGGCTTATGATCCGGCCTACTTAAAGTCTGGTTCAGCCTAACTTGTTTAGTAAATAGGTAAGGCTCAAGCTTTTTAAAAAGCTCATTAATTTAAATAGGTCAAGCTAAGGCTTATAGAAAAGCCTACTAGGCCTATCAGGTCGGCCCATATATGTGTAATTATATATACTACATTATATAATACACGTGTATTAGCCTCTACAAAATACACTATATAATACATGCAATATATATATGCTAATAAAGTTGAGGAAAATGGATGTACATGCTTTACAAAATTTTATTGACTTATTAGCATTTTAAAAAATATTTGTTTATTAGCCTTTTTATAAATATGTCAAATGTTATATTTAAAATTGTTAGCGCAAATCAGGCTTTTAAACAGGCTAATAGGTCAGTCCGGACTTTTAAAAAGGTCAGACCAGACTTAAAATAAAGCTTTTGACAAGCTAATAGGTCAGGCTTAGACTTTAGTTTTTTCAACTAAGTCCGACCTATTTAAGCAAAGCCCAGCTCAGCCCGACCTATTTCCTACCTCTAATCATACCCAACTAAATCAAGGTACACCACCATAAAACTTGTTATTATATCTACATTGCAGTGACGGGCGAAGCTAGCCAAAAGACTTGTGCAGTTGACTTGAATTAACTATTAACTAATCACTCCTCCCATCTCTAAATACTAGTATGATACCCGTACCAAGCACGGACAATTAACATGCTTATTAAATTTTATTTTAAAAAAACACTATTTTAAATTGAATTTAAAATTAATTTACACAAAAAAATACGTATGACGTAAAGTTGGTGAATATTTAAGTTATTATACATATAAGTCAGCATAAATTTAAAATAAGTTTAGTATAAATTATAAAGTTTTTTTTTACGAAAAGTATAGGTTGTAATATTGTGTAGTTTTTATAAAAATATATATTATATTGTTGTATTAAGATATTTGGTTTTATAAATATAAAGTATATATATATATATATATATATATATATATATATATATATATATATAGTTTACAACTCTATTTTATTTCAAATAAGTGTTTTTATCCTAACAAATAAATTGTTTTAGAGGGTGGGATAGTTCAACTTGTTTCAATTCCATCTCGATTTTAAGTTGTTGCTTGTTCATGCATGAGAGATCCCTCGTGGCTTTTGTGGGTTATTGTTCATCTAGTTTCTCTTATTTGTTTTTCAGTTTGGTTGTACACTTTATGGTAATTAGTTGTATGTTTTTTACTCAGCTCCTCTGCTCTCTTTTTGTTTTACTCATATATATACTATGTTACTAATATTTGGAGCGGATTTCCATTGAATTCCGACGAAGTTAACACCAAATCAGCAAATTATATATATTTGGATAGTTGTGTTAAGCACGTGTGAGAAATTTTTATATTTTTGACAATTTTAGCAAAAACATAAATAAATTGTTTTTATATCAATCTAATATCACTTCGTAATACGTCGTAGTAAGTAGATCATTTTCATAGTCGATGTAACACCCATATAGAGATTGCCTAGGATCTCTTACGAGTATTAAAATTTCATACCGGATACATTAAATACAATACAGAAGATTTCTTAATGAATATACATTGCATAAGTTTGTGATACAACTCGATATCCGATACAAACATACTCCATAATATACATCATAATACATCATTCTTATACAAATGTTCATATGATAAAACATAAGCAGCACGATCAATCCGTAGCTTTCTCTTTACCTTTTCGACGTGCTTCCTGCGAAGAACCTGCACCAGAAGGAAAGGGATGAGACATAACGTCTCAGTGAGCTCCTACCCTACCAACTGTTGGCAACCACGGGGGTAACCTAGGGTCGCCGTGCCTACTTTTGGCAATCTTGGGGATACCTGCGATCGCCATCCTTCTTTACTTTTATCGCGATCGAGGGGAAAACCTAGGATCGCTTCATAGTCTTATCTCATGCATATCGTGTTCCATTCTTAATCATATACATATACGTAGTGATCTTGGGGACATCCTATGATCACATCTCGTTCACTAGGAACTAATCATCATATCTCGTATTACATATAAAATATACATATTTGTCTTTCGTATCTTAAGTTAGCAGTTAGGGTTGAACAAACATAACATCATCTTGGTTCGTTTTACAGAGTGCATCCGGGTGGAGTAACCCCGAAGTACATCTCCCATCATACCGGTGAAATTCCTATCATATCAGGCTAACACCGGACTCCTCTTATCTTTGTGTAGGCAACCCTCTCGGTGAAGCCCCATCCGGCATAATCCGGAGCCTGCTGGACACATCTTACTTTACATGTGGACAACCCTCTCGGAGAAGTCTCATCCGGCATAATCCGGAGCCTGATGGACATGCTTAAATCTTTTAACTTACGTGTGGATAGCCCTTTTGGAGAAATCTCATCCGGCGTAACCCGGAGTCTGATGAACACGTGATCATAATCGTATAACGTATTCGTATCATAATCTTATTCCTTAAGTGATCATTCATAAGTGCTTAACCTATGAAAAGGTTCTAAGCTTAATCATTGTATCATTCTTAGATTGAATCAAGTTCATAACATTGCGTCATAAGGGTTAAACCCTAATCTAGTTCCTTAACATCACTATGACTACTTATGGATTAAGATAATCCTCTCTTATCATGGTACCTTTCCTCATCTATAATTCATCCATACATTCCCTAAAGGTTAGGTCTTTCTATGCTTATTAGCGACACTTAGTCACTACATATCGTTATTGAGTCCGAGGTAGCATTGGATAGCCGGAATGGTGCGAGAATTCGATGAAAAACACAACATGTTCTGCCACTGTCCCATCGTGTCACAATTTGGAAATCGTGACACGATTTTCTACCCAGAAAATGTGTTTGTTCCTGCCTGTGAAATCGTGACACGATTTTACCTGCAGTTAGACAACATTTGGCAAGTTTAAAACGTGATTTTTCACCATTTCAGCTTATCCAACATACCCAGGCATCATAACAGCTTCATGGATCAATTACTAAGGCATATAGCTAGATTATATCATGAATAATCAAGGATTCACATGGAAAGGTAAATTAAACACTAAAACCCTAAACTAGGTCATTAAGCTGTAAACTTTCAAACTTACTTAAACGGGTTCTAAAACCCTGTGGAGCTCACCTTAATCCACAATTTGGTGCTTGCTAAACTCTGATTCCAAAAGCCCTAGCTCCAATCTACTCTACTCTTGATTCTCCTTGTTTCTCCTCTTCACTTTCTCTTGTTCTTTCTTCCAACACAAGCTTTCTTTGCAAGATTTCTCACTAGGGTTTTTGATTGAAGTTTGGATGAATGATGGTAAGTGAGGGAGGGCGTGTGAGATTTGAGAGAAGTGGGAGGAAAGCTGATTTTTGTTAGTAAGGATAAGAAGAAGAAAATGGCAACATGAAAATATCATGTTTCTTTTTAAAACAATCTCCCCTTCTCCATTAATTACAAAATTGCCATCTCCACCTAAATTACTTATTTGCCATGCTTGTTTCTCAAGTTTCTAACACTGATAACTGATACTTATGAGCGGGATATTACAATCTACCCCCCTTAAAGAAATTTCGTCCTCGAAATTTAGAATTTACCTGAAAACAAATGCGGGTAGTTCTCTTGCATCTCCGACTCTAGCTCCCACGTTGCTTCGCCGTCGGGAGAGCCTTTCCATACTACCTTAACAATAGGAATTTCTTTGTTCCGTAAAGACTTAACATCACGATCAATTATTTAATCTGGTTCAGGTTGAAAAGTCAAGTCCGATCTCAAATCAATACTGTCCAGTTCCACTGGTTGGAAAGGATCGGGAATGAACTTCCTCAGTTATGAGATATGAAATACATCGTGTAAACCTGACATGGCCGGTGGCAGCGCTAACTGATAAGCTGCTGGACCGACACGTCGAATTATCTGAAACGGTCCAACATACCTTGGGCAAAGTTTCTTAGTTCTGAACGCTCCTCTTAATCCCAACTTGGGCGTAACTTTAAGGAATACATGGTCTCCTTCTTCAAACTCTAAGGGTCTTCGCCGCTTATCCGCATAACTTTTCTGACGACTTTGAGCTGTTCTCATTTTATCCTGAATGGATTTGATCTTTAAGGTCGTCTCCTGTATTATCTCAGGTCCCAATATACTCTTATCTCCAACCTCAGCCCAGCAAAGTGGGGTTCTACATTTCCTACCATACAAAGCTTCATATGGTGCCATTCCAATGCTAGAATGGTAACTGTTGTTGTAAGAAAATTCAATCAATGGTAGGTGATCATTCCAACTTCCTCCATCTTCTAGGATACATGCCCGTAACATATCCTCTAACGTCTGAATAGTCCTCTCCGATTGTCCGTCTGTTTGAGGATGATGGGACGTGCTCATCTTTAATCTTGCCCCCAAAGCCTTCTGAAAAGCTTTCCAAAAGTGGGATGTGAAAATGAGATCTCTATCAGACACAATACTAGCTGGCACACCATGGAGTTTCACAATCTTCGAAATAAATAACTCGGCATACTGAGAAGCTCGGTAAGTAGTCTTAACCGGTAAGAAATGAGCTTGATAAGTGCCATATATGAGTTAAAAAGCATAGTTAATTTAAGCACTTTAGTAGCTTGTTTTGCAAGTTATCATGGGAAAAGATCATAATTACTAATCAAATGCCCAATATTGCTTTTACTTCTTTCCCCATCCATTTGTGCAGGAAAATGCAAGCCGGGACATGATTTGAGCAAAGAATCAAGAAGAAAAGAGTCTGAGAATTTCGCCCAGCGAGCCCTTGGCGAGCACTTGCCGCACTCAGGCAGGGATTTTCAGAAACAGGGGAGCTTTATTTCGCTCAGCGAGATATTTTTCGCTCAGCGAGCCAAGGCGGTTTAAGGAGATTTGAAGACGTGGTTGAAAACCACTGGTGAACTTTTAGTATCTCGCCGAGCGAGAAAAATCTCGCTGAGCGAGATACTAAATTTCAGCTTTTGTATTTAAGCTATTTTCAGCTTTTAGGTTATATATTCCATTATTGTTAAGCTTTCTTTAGGAGCGAATTTTAGAGGTTTACTACTAGTTAATAGGGTTAGAAGCTATGATCTTCAAGGAGCAAAAGTGATTGGATTGTGGAATCAACCAAAGGCTTTGGGAAATCAAGACTTAGGTTATGATTTTCATCTTTTCTCTAAACTTTTGTATAGTTGTCATGAAAATGAACAACTAACTTCCCTTTGTTGGGATTGGAGGTATTCTTTCTAGCTTTGATGTAACTTTTGATTATGCAAAAAATATGATTTTAGCAATTTATGTGTTTTTGAAGTTATTCTTGCTTTTCACTCTCATGTTTGATTCAATTGTTATTGACAAATACTTTTGAATCTATGTTTAGAATAATCTTCTATCAAAATAAGAAAATCTAGAAATGGATTTGGGTTTTGATAATCGCATAAAGTTTCGGATCGTAATGCTTTCGGATCGTTTGATTGATTGGGAAATCGTCGATTAAACGATACGATCGATCTCACGATGTCATTTGGGTAATCAATGACGTTGTCGAGCGATACGTGATAATTTCGCTAAAACGCTAAAATTCATATGCATGATTTTCATATTATATTCGATGCAAGATTGATGAACTCCAATTCTAACGCTTTTATTCCCTATTACTTTTCTTTTTATTTCTGCATTTAGTTCAATTAGTTTGTATGCGAACAATCGTACAAACCCTTAACTCAAAACGATATCGATTGTTGAACGGTTCGGAATAGCGCACTAATCCCTGTGGAGACGATAATAGAAAATACTTACTTTTGTTGATTTAAATACTACTTCAACAGAGCTGACTTGGTTAACCGGTCCACTATTACCCAAATGGAGTCATGTCCTCGCTGTGTTCGAGGTAATCCACTCACAAAGTCCATGGTTATATCTTCCCATTTCCATAGTGGAATCTCCAAAGGTACTAACATTCCTGCAGGCCTTTGATGTTCAATCTTCACCTGCTGACACACAATGCATCGCGACACAAATTCCGCAACATCTCTTTTCATGCTGGGCCACCAATAATCTCTTTTCAAATCTTGATACATCTTGGTGGTACCGGGATGAATGCTAAAACTGCTCTTGTGCGCCTCTTCTAAAATCAACCTTTTCAATTCCACATCATTCAGAACATAAATCCTTCCTTCGAACAGTAATACCCCATCTGGTGCCCATGAATACTCTGCTTGGCCAACTTTCCTCTAAAGGTCCATATCCACAGATTGAGCTTGTGCAATCCTAAACCGTAGGTCGCACAAAATATCTATCTTGTTCAGCAAGATGCCACCTCCTAACTCTGTAACATGGAGGTTGAGATCTCTAAATTTCTCATATAACCCACATGTATGCATCATTACTTCAGCTTTAACTAAAGCTTTACGACTCAAGGCATCAGCTACCACATTTGCTTTTCCTGGATGGTATTTCAGATCAAAATCAAAGTCCTTCAAGTATTCCATCCATCGTCTTTGCCTCATGTTAAGGTCTCGTTGATCAAACAAGTACTTCAAACTTTTATGGTCACTGAATAAATCAAACTGTGCACCATACAAATGATGTCTCCATATCTTCAATGCAAAAACTATGGCTGCTAACTCAAGATCATGGGTGGGGTAATTCTCTTCATGAGTCTTGAGCTGTCTGGACGCATATGCTATCACATTCTCTCCTTGCATAAGAACACTTCCCAGTCCCTTGGAAGATGCATCGCAGAAAATGGTGTATCTCCTTTCAGGATCTGGTATTGCCAACACTGGCGCTTTAGTCAATTTCCTTTTCAGAACTCTGAAGCTCTCTTCACATTCTTCGTCCCAAATGAAGGGTACATACTTTCTGGTAAGGCGTGACAAAGGTAAGGCAATCTGAGAAAACTTCATGATAAACCTTCGATAATAACCTGCCAAGCCTAAAAAGCTCCTGACTTCTGCTACATTCTTGGGTCTTCCCCAACTGAGTACAGCTTCAACTTTGGATGGATCAACGGCTACTCCTCCTTGAGAAATAACGTGACCCAAAAACTTAATCTCAGATAGCCAAAACTCACACTTACTGAATTTAGCATATAACTGTTTGTCTCTGAGGACATCCAAAACAATTCTCAAATGTTGAGCATGTTCCTGAGGATCTTTGGAATAGATCAAAATATCATCTATGAAAATCACCACAAATTGATCTAGGTAAGGTTGAAATATTCTATTCATATAATCCATAAATACCGCTGGAGCATTAGTTACACCGAAAGGCATAACCAGAAATTCATAGTGCCCGTAACGCGTTCGAAACGCCGTCTTAGACACATCTGAAGACTTAATGCGGATTTGATGGTAACCTGACCGAAGATCAATTTTGGAAAATACCGTTGCTCCCTTGAGCTGATCTAGAAGATCATCAATCCTTGGAAGAGGATATTTGTTCTTGATAGTCACTTTATTAAGTTGGCGGTAGTCTATACACAGTCTCATGCTTCCATCTTTCTTCTTAACCAACAGAACGGGAGCACCCCAAGGTGATACACTGGGTCGGATGAAATACTTCTGGATCAATTCTTCTAGCTGAGATTTCAGCTCTTTAAGTTCCGTAGGCGACATTCTATATGGTGCCACAGATACCGGCTCCTCCCCTGGAATTAAGTCAATTGAGAACTCCACCTCACGCTCCGGAGGCAAACTAGTTACTTCCGAAGGAAAGACATCTAGGTACTCATTCACAATGGGAATATCACTGGGACTTAACTCTGATTCTGAAGCCACAGTGAGCATAACATAAAATCCCTTATCTTGGGCACAAATAAATTGAACTAACTGATGGGTGCGGTTAATCAATTTAGATAGAGCCACACCTTTCGCCGTATCACTGGTCGGCATATAAATACTCTTTTCAGAACATCCAATATACACATGGTTAGCAGAGAGCCAATCCATGCCTAAAATCACGTCAAGTTGCTCCATCGGGAGACATACTAGATCAACATAATAAGTCTTACTAGACACAGTGATAGGACAGTTTTCACAAACATAACTTGCCTCAATTCCGCCTTCAGTAGCGGTGGATACTAACATTGGAGGATTCAACGGAGACAAAGATAATTGAAGCGTCTCCACACATTTATATGAAATAAAAGAGCAAGAAGCACCACAATCAAAGAGAACTTTTACTGGGTATGAGCCAAGATAACACATACCAGCAATCAAGTCTTCATTTGCCAAGGCCTTTGCACCATCAAGGGAGTACACCCTTCCTTTGCTAGTGGTAGTTCCTTCAGCTCCACTTCTATTCCTCCGTTCTGGACAATTTGCAATAATATGCCCCGGCTTCTTACATCCATAACAAATACCTGTACCCTTCATACATTCGCCATAATGTGATTTCCCACAATTGTTACAAGTAGCACCAGCCTTTGGTGAATACATCTGTTTACCCCTTTGAGGTGACCCCTTCGGTTTCAACTTGTCATGATACTTATCCTGCATCCTACTCTTCCTTCTTTCAAAAGCCACTGATCTTTCTTTCGAGGTCTTTGCTAATCCTGCTTCGACCACTAAGCTATCGTGCACCAGTTCATCATAACTCGCAGTTCTTTGGAGACTCACTGCGGTGTCAATCTTACCTCTTAAACCCCGTTTGTACTGATTCATCTTCCACACTTCATTCTCAGCATACTCATTGTGTGTAGAATAGTAGGACAGCTCTTCAAACTTCTTAGTAAATTCTGCAACTGACATACCACCCTGCTTCAACTCTAGGAACTCTTGCTCCTTCTTTACCTTGTAAGACAAAGGTAAATACTTTTCCAACATCACTTCTTTAAAGTTTACCCAATTCACTTCTACATCATTGGCTTCCATCCGGCGCTGAGCAGATTCCCACCAATCTTCTGCTGCGCCTCTGAGTTGGTTTGTGGCATAGACCACTTTATCTTCTTCTGAACACTCAGCCATTCTAAAGATCTTCTCCATCTGCTTAATCCACTTTCTTGCTTCTTGAGGTTCACCGTCTCCATTGAACTCCGGAGGGTGATGCCTATTATATTCCCGAAACACGGGATTACCAATTGCTGGAGGAGGTGGTGGCTGTGGATGGAAACCCTGCCCTTGCTGCATCATTTCCATCCATTGCTGCTGAGATTGGGCCTGTTGCTGAGATTGCTGTTGCAACATCAGCATCATTTGCTGATACTGTAACGCATTCTGAGCTTGTTGCTCTTGGTACTGCTGCTGCCAGGCCTGCTGTTGCTGCATCATCTGTTCCCATGAATTCATACTGGGTCCTCCACTTTCATCACTAGCTTGATTGGCACGAGGTCTACCGGGTCCTCTTCTTCTCCCGGACATCTTATCCTAGCTGTCATATGCAAGTCAAAGTGATCAGTTTTAACCGAATATAACAGTTAGAATAATGTCCTGGATCCAAGAGGTCCACAAACTTGGATTGTACTTTAATGACCCACGGCACGGTCTGAATCGACCTGCTCTGATACCAAATTGTAACACCCATATAGAGATTGCCTAGGATCTCTTACGAGTATTAAAATTTCGTACCGGATACATTAAATACAATACAAAAGATTTCTTAATGAATATACATTGCATAAGTTTGTGATACAACTCGATATCCGATACAAACATACTCCATAATATACATCATAATACATCATTCTTATACAAATGTTCATATGATAAAACATAAGCAGCACAATCAATCCGTAGCTTTCTCTTTACCTTTTCGACGTGCTTCCTGCGAAGAACCTGCACCAGAAGGAAAGGGATGAGACATAACGTCTCAGTGAGCTCCTACCCTACCAACTGTTGGCAACCACGGGGGTAACCTAGGGTCGCCGTGCCTACTTTTGGCAATCTTGGGGATACCTGCGATCGCCATCCTTCTTTACTTTTATCGCAATCGAGGGGAAAACCTAGGATCGCTTCATAGTCTTATCTCATGCATATCGTGTTCCATTCTTAATCATATACATATACGTAGTGATCTTGGGGACATCCTATGATCACATCTCGTTCACTAGGAACTAATCATCATATCTCGTATTACATATAAAATATACATATTCGTCTTTCGTATCTTAAGTTAGCAGTTAGGGTTGAACAAACATAACATCATCTTGGTTCGTTTTACGGAGTGCATCCGGGTGGAGTAACCCCGAAGTACATCTCCCATCATACCGGTGAAATTCCTATCATATCAGGCTAACACCGGACTCCTCTTATCTTTGTGTAGGCAACCCTCTCGGTGAAGCCCCATCCGGCATAATCCGGAGCCTGCTGGACACATCTTACTTTACATGTGGACAACCCTCTCGGAGAAGTCCCATCCGGCATAATCCGGAGCCTGATGGACATGCTTAAATCTTTTAACTTACGTGTGGATAGCCCTTTTGGAGAAATCCCATCCGGCGTAACCCGGAGTCTGATGAACACGTGATCATAATCGTATAACGTATTCGTATCATAATCTTATTCCTTAAGTGATCATTCATAAGTGCTTAACCTATGAAAAGGTTCTAAGCTTAATCATTGTATCATTCTTAGATTGAATCAAGTTCATAACATTGCGTCATAAGGGTTAAACCCTAATCTAGTTCCTTAACATCACTATGACTACTTATGGATTAAGATAATCCTCTCTTATCATGGTACCTTTCCTCATCTATAATTCATCCATACATTCCCTAAAGGTTGGGTCTTTCTATGCTTATTAGCGACACTTAGTCACTACATATCGTTATTGAGTCCGAGGTAGCATTGGATAGCCGGAATGGTGCGAGAATTCGATGAAAAACACAACATGTTCTGCCACTATCCCATCGTGTCACGATTTGGAAATCGTGACACGATTTTCTACCCAGAAAATGTGTTTGTTCCTGCCTGTGAAATCGTGACACGATTTTACCTGCAGTTAGACAGCATTTGGCAAGTTTAAAACGTGATTTTTCAACATTTCAGCTTATCCAACATACCCAGGCATCATAACAGCTTAATGGATCAATTACTAAGGCATATAGCTAGATTATATCATGAATAATCAAGGATTCACATGGAAAGGTAAATTAAACACTAAAACCCTAAACTAGGTCATTAAGCTGTAAACTTTCAAACTTACTTAAACGGGTTCTAAAACCCTGTGGAGCTCACCTTAATCCACAATTTGGTGCTTGCTAAACTCTGATTCCAAAAGCCCTAGCTCCAATCTACTCTACTCTTGATTCTCCTTGTTTCTCCTCTTCACTTTCTCTTGTTCTTTCTTCCAACACAAGCTTTCTTTGCAAGATTTCTCACTAGGGTTTTTGATTGAAGTTTGGATGAATGATGGTAAGTGAGGGAGGGCGTGTGAGATTTGAGAGAAGTGGGAGGAAAGCTGATTTTTGTTAGTAAGGATAAGAAGAAGAAAATGGCAACATGAAAATATCATGTTTCTTTTTAAAACAATCTCCCCTTCTCCATTAATTACAAAATTGCCATCTCCACCTAAATTACTTATTTGCCATGCTTGTTTCTCAAGTTTCTAACACTGATAACTGATACTTATGAGCGGGATATTACAGTCGACCTCCACGCATAAAACCAAAATTGATTATATGTAACTCAAGTATTTTTTTTTCTTAGTCTCTGTTCAATCATTCTTTTTCATAATTTTATGGTATGACTCATAAGTTTAATTCCAACATAGTTTGCACAATTTTGTATATCCCCCTTAATCTTATCGATCAGAATTAAAGTGTCTTTTCTCCACTCACCCGATATTCACTATTACCTCATAACTTCATTAAAAAATTTGGTGATTGACCTATAATGTCTCTTTCTCGAAGGATTTTCTACACTTCAATAGGTATGTTGTCAGGCCCAATTAGTTTGCCATTACTCATCCTTTTCAAGGCTTCTTTTAACTCGTGTTCTTGAATTATAGTAGTTATAGTTTCCATCCTCCACTCTAATGTCTATCATGTTAGAATCTGGTAATATTCCATGACTTTCATTAAATACGTTATGGAAATACTTCTTCCATCAATCTTTTACATCTCTTTCCTAAACAGTAGGTTTACCCTCTTCATCTTTAATACACTTCACTTGATCCAAATCTCTTGTCTTTCTTTCCCGTCACTTAGCAAGACTATATATAGATTTTTCTTCATCCTTGATACCTAAGATTGGTATAATCCATCAAAAACTTGTGTTCTTACTTTGTTCAATGCCTTTTTGGTTTGTTTTCTAACTCTCTTATAATTTTCCAAAATTTATATACTTTTACACCTAAATCACGATTTAAGACATTCCCTTTTGATTCTGACTTTGTTTTGAACACTTTTGTTCCACTAATATTTGTTACTCCTAGATCCAAAACCTATTGATTCTCCTTGTGTCTCTTTTGCTACTTTTCTTATCTCACATGCCATCTTGTCTAAAATATCATTTTCACTTCCATGTAGCTTTGTGTAGCCTTCCTCTAAAATATTGTGTTGGAAAACACTTTATTTTTCACCCTTTAAATACCATCACTTGATCCTTGAAGCCCAGTTGTTGCTTCTCATCTTTCGTCTCTCCTATTAACTCTTACATCCATAACCAAACAAATCTTTATGTACTATTGTATGAGATAAGATGCTCTTTCTTTTCCTTAAGCACGTATGAGTTATAGTAAGATCAAAAGATGACAAAAAATCTAGGATGGATTTACCCTCCGCATTAATATCCCCAAGGCCATACCCCTATGCATGCCTTCAAAACTTCTCGAAACACTCCCGCCCCATTTAGATCCCCACGTAGGAAAAATAATTTTTTCTCATTGTATATCCTAAATTAAGTATTTTAAATCATCCAAAAACTTTACTTTGAGACATTCTTCCAACCCTACATAAAGTGCGTAAGCACTAATAATATTAAAGATGTCTTGTTCCACTACAAATTTTTGGTCTATGCTCCGATCCCATATCCTTTTTACATCCATAATAACCTTCTTACACCCCTTATCCAAAATAATGCCTACCCCAATTATCGATCTAACTTTGCCAGTGTATCAATGCTTAAATCTTGAACTATCTAATTCTTTTGCCTTTTCACCCATCAAATTTTTCTTGTGGGCACATAAAATTAATCTTCTTCCTAGTCATAGTGTCAACTATTTCCATAGATTTTCATGTAAAATTTCATATATTCCATGATCCATAACCCTTGCTTTTTTTTTACTACACCCAGCAGGCGATGTAGCAACTCTTACTCATTTGACATTGATATATATAAGAGTTGTTTTCAATTTTTCATAAATACCTCATTTGCTACTTACGTGAATAATAACATAATAAGATATAATTGATCAATTGACTCCAAGAACGTCTTTAAAGTTACTCCAAATATTAACATTTGGTTGCAATATTAACTAACGGTTGTGATTAATTTAAATAATTGTTACGGTGATGTCACTTCTGTTGGAGTAAGCCCTAATAGTCAATCTATTTTGATTGGATTTGGCTTTGTATCATGACTTTGATATATATATATATATATATATATATATATATATATATATATATAAGGCATTTATTTATTCTTTTGTTTAGTTTCAAAATAATAAATTCCCTAGAATAATTAGTCTGTTTAATGGAGAATTAAGTATGACTTAATCGTGAGACACATTAAACGAAAGGACATTATTCTTAAAGTATTCGTAGTCAAGCTTTATTGTGAAATGAGATAACATTAAAGCATATAGACTATTATGTGGGTAGACTAATGATCACATCTCACGGATCACAGATAAAGAGTTATCAAGTATTCACATAGGTATAAATATTAGGAGTAATATTTATACTGGATTGACCCGCCATGAGAATGCTACATAGTAAAAGTTATGAAAAGTGTCATAAGATATTCTCATAGTGATAGTGGTGTATTCCACCCTTTGACCTGAAACCACTATGTACCCTAGATGTAGGAGTCGAGTGCTTTACCACCATTCAAACATTGTCTGTAATAGGATGACTATAGAGTTGGTTGATGGGTACTCCATGAATCATGCTAAGGGACATGAGTGACCTAGATGGAATTTGCCCCTCCTACATAACAGGAGAAATGCCTATGGACCCAATATTGAACTAGACAAGGATGACACGGTCTATGCCTTGTGTTCAATATAGACATGAGGGCAAAGGGGTAATTATACACATGATCATTATCACAGAAAGGTTTCGTCAGATCACATGACATTCTCGTCACTTGGGTAGCAGTGATGTGTTGCTAGATACCGCTCACTGTTTATAATATTAAATATGTGATTTAATATTATTGTCAACGTTACGGGAACCTATAGGGGTCACACACAAAGGACAGATAGATGAGAGAAATAAATAAGTAAGACTTATTTATAAAATAATAAGTAGAACTTATTAGTAATTAAATAATTAAGTATGACTTATTATTTAATTTATGAAAAATAGAGAAACGCGGTCCACCGTAAGGTACGGTGTGTTTAAGTGAAATATGGTGCACCGTAAGGTATGCTGTATTTAAGTGCTTGGCTTGTTGACCACACAAGTGGTTCTATAAATAGAACCCTTGTGGTAAAGCATTACAGACTTTTGTTGAAACACTTAACCTAATTCACAAGTTGTGAAACCTAGCCGCCGCTCTCTAAACCCTATTCTCTCTGAATCTCCGTTGGAATTGGCTAGCACCGGTCATCGAAGAAGTTCTGTTAGTGTGGACTGAATGGAGGCATCGCTAAGTTGCTTTGCTCGTGATCAGAAATAATTCTGCCACAAAGGTTCTGCTCTTCAAGAGGTAAATACATGAATCCTTAAAGTGTTTAAGTATATGTGTTTGATTCGTGATTAATGATTTAATCAAGATCCATTTCAATGGGATTTGTTCCGGTAAGAGGATTAGAATTTTGAAAAACCCCTCTTGAAATCCCTTCAACTTCTCCATAATCTCAATGTGTTCTTCTCTTGTCTAGTTACTTTCGCTACTTTCTCTCCAAACGTTTCCAATCTCCATTGGTTGATTTTCATAAAGTAGAAAGTCAATGATCCAACTCGTGGGCTATATTAAGAAAAGATGAAAAATTATTTCTTTTATAGTTTTGTTATGAAAAATGTCGGCAAGTGCTACCATGAGATTTTTTTTATTGAAGTGTTTCCATTAGATCGTAAATAGAAGCAGTGGTACCACAATAAGAAACGGCACGATCAAATCCCACAAATAAATCACTTGAAGTAGAAATCGGTGTGAAGAAATCCACGATGAGAGATGAAGATTTAGCTAAATGATTAACATGAAAGATGAAAAAATCCAAGATGAATGATGAGCAACACGCTGAGATTATTAAGAAAAGTTGTCACCGTAACAGTTATTTTAATTAATCACATCCATAAATTAATATTTCAATCAAATGTTGATATTTATAATAATTTTAAAGACATACTCTTAGAGTCAATTGATCCATTCTCATATGATAATATTACAATTATAATTCGTAACTTAATAAACCCAACAGTTTATACAAAAAAAACACCATAAACATCGATCATTAAACCATCATGAACAAGTTCAATCGTAATCAGTTTTTTCTTAACCTCATTTTATTACTTTTGCACACGAACTCAAGTAAGCATTCTGGTAACATTTTAAAGTGAAATGCATCAAATTATTAAATCAAACTCATACTATCAAATTACACTAATCAAACTTCATGTTTGATATTTGGGTATATTTATCAATCAAAAAGATTAAAAACTATATAAATAGTATAAATATTATTGATACTTACAAATTAACAAAAAAATAAAAGTAAAAGTAAAAAATTATTACAAAACAAACCACATAAATATGTATCTATATCTAGTGAGAATGAAAGCTTATCATTTGATATATCACATACAAACCAAGTGTGATCAATATGAACAACAAAACTCCAAGGTTATCTCTCACATGATAAATCTCAAGAATAAAATTAATTTTTGGTTTCAGAGTCATTGAATAAAATGACAACAATGAAAATTGTTGAAAACATGAAAAACATAAAATTTTAAAAGAACTAGACTTTTGACCCGTGCGATGCACGGGTCCTACCGACCACAATAGATATCAATAAGTTATATTATATATTTCCATGATAAACATTCATATTTTTTTTATACAACTATCAAAAGCATGATAGTTTGCACATAACACAATTATCACAAAATTAGGAATATTTTTTTTATAAACATTCATATTTTTTTAATGGATCAAATATTAGGAATAAAAAATAAAACAAACATTCAAAAGCATGATATGCTTACATGGTAGTTTGCACATAAAACAATTATCACAAATGTAGCAAAACTCGTGAAGAACTGCGAAGAAAACTCATACTAAAAAAAGTTGGGAGTTAAATCTATTGATTTTATCTACCTGTTGATGTGTTTTTACATAAATTAGTACTATGAGAAATGAAGCATTGTGTAAAAGATATACCAAAAGAGTTGGAGAAATAAAAATCAAGAATACATATATCAATAACGACACAACCAAATACAAAAAAATAATAAAATGCATGAGGAAAAGTACATCAAAAGAAATAAACAAATCTATATTTTTATTCTAATATTCTCAAATTTATTAAGAAGACAATTTTTTTCAATTAACGCGAGTTTGCTCCTTGTCTTCATTTGATTTGCATATCCTCTGCTTTTCCTTCTCATGTTGCCTAAACAAAATAGAATATAAGGAACATATGTTTGACTATTTGATAGATACCTTACATTGATGTCAAGTCATATGCACCAACTAAATAGAATATCAGGAATAACTTGCACTCTAAAACACAACAATTGGTAATATACACATTTCGATGTCAGTTAAAACCAAATTTGTAATAATAAAATTATGATGAAACACATTGTCTCACCTTTTTATACTTTGTCACTGCAAATCCCTTGTTGTATAGAGCAACAGCCATGCCTAACAAAGTTATAAGCTGAAACCGTAAGTTTGAGAGAGAGAGAGAGAGAGAGAGAGAGAGAGAGAGAGAGAGAGAGAGAGAGAGAGAGAGAGAGAGAGAGGAATCTAGAGTTTTAAAGAGTAAATGGGAGAAAGTGTGTATATCGAATCTGAAGGAGAGAAAAGGAGGAATAAACACCGAGAGTTAGGTGGGAGAATCAAGAAGATGAGCTGAAGAATCAAATAAGATGGGTGGAGATTAAAGAGATATGTAAAAATGAGAGAGTAGACAAACCGTGTAGATTAAAATGAATTGAAGGCTGCAAGTTGCCTTTTGCCTTTATTGGAAATGAAAAAAAATTGAATTCATCCTTGATAGTTGCAAAATTGGTTTCACAATATTTCCAATGTCTTTTTCTTACTTTGGAATTTAAAGTCATGCGTGAATCGATGGGGGATGCGCATTGGGAAGTTTGAAAAGCTTTTTTGAGAATAGATCATTGAGGGATATGAAAGGTCAATGGTTAAGGGATGAGTGGGAAGTTGGCATATAAAGACGCATTTAATATAAGCCTAGGAGGGAAAAATTTGGTTGATTAGGGTTTAGTGACAACAAGGCAGGTTCAGAAGTGCTTAAGTTGGCGGGCTAGGGCTTCACAAATTCTCCCATCAAACTTCCTAGGATTTTAATTAAGTATGATTTAGAATTCGTTGACCAAATGTCAAAATGGTGTGAGGAATGGTGAAATAAGAATGCTTATTTATAGGGGAAATTCAAGCAACTCACTACACCTTTTTTTTTTTTTAAGAAACAACTCACTACTATTGTTTAGATACGCAATTTGCTGCATTGATTTATTACATCATGTGAAAAGTGTAAATAAAATAAAACGTTTGAGTTATTGTAGTTATTTCAAAGCCAATTTGAGAATGCAAATTCATTTGACATCATTCAGTTTTATTAATCATTGATTGCATTTGCCTTTTTTTAATGCATTTTAGTCTTAGAAAATTGTTTGTGTTTTCCACATTAATCAAGGATATCAAAATTGTGTCTCATAGAATAAATTAAAATATATGCAAACCATATTTGTACTCAAATATTTTTATAATTAAAAAAGGCATAAATGCGTTGATTTCATTAGAAAATCATTTTAATTAGACATAAATGCGTTGATTTCTTTAACGCATTTGAGTAATTAAAAATATAAGGCATTTACGAATATAAGGCATTTATGCCTAATTAACGCATTTGTACTAAAATATGTCTAATTAATTTACCATTTCTAATTAAAAATATAAGGCATTTATGTCTAATTAAAAGAGACTAAAATATTTTTTAATGCATTTATTAAAATCGTTTACCTTTTTTAATGAATTAAAATAAATTAAAAATGAGTTTCTAATGAAACCAATGCATATATTTAAAATAAATAAATTTTTAATGTTTGCATTTAATAAAATATAGGATATTAAAATTGTGTCACATTATTATTATTATTATTATTATTATTATTATTATTATTATTATTATTATTATGAAAGCAAAAATACAATAGAAACTCATTTCATTAATTATTATTATTATTATGAAAATAAAAATATAATAGAAGTTCATTTCATTAATAATCAAGGGTCGCTTATCAAATTCAATAAGCTTCCATTAAATTCGTCAGTCTAATTTGTTTTTTTAGGATTTTCGTAAATAAATTTTTCATGTTTGCAATTAATAAAATATAGGATATTAAAATTGTGTCACACTATTATTATTATTATTATTATTATTATTATTATTATGAAAGCAAAAATACAATAGAAACTCATTTCATTATTTATTATTGTTGTTATAAAAATAAAAATATAATAGAAGTTCATTTCATTAATAATCAAGGGTCGCTTATCAAATTCAATAAGCTTCCATTATTTTCATCAGTCTAATTTATTTTTTTAGGATTTTCGTAAATAAATTTTTAATGTTTGCATTTAATAAAATATAGGATATTAAAATTGTGTCACATTATTATTATTATTATTATTATGAATGGAAAAATACAATAGAAACTCATTTCATTAATTATTATTATTATTATGAAAATAAAAATATAATAGAAGTTCAATTCATTAATTACATTAATTTCATTAATTGTTAAACTCACCAAATTGCTTGGTGGTGCCACATGTCATGCTAAAAATGCATTTGAGGATATTCCTATGAAATACTCCTCAAATGTATAGTATATAGATAATCATGCATTTGACAACAAAAAAAATACTTAGTGAATACATTGCTTTTATTGTTAAATAACCTATTGGTTAGAAATATGTGGGCAATATGGTTTCATGCATATATAATGCAATGTCCTTGACCTTACGAACTGAGCTATGCTGACGATGACACATTATTTCTTTAATAAACATTTAATTAATATCAGCAAATGTCTTAAAATATTAACATCTATATATATAAAATCGACATATTAATTTTACTAGAACCTTTTATTCACAGCGAGATTGAAAAATTCCTATAAACTTGGTCAGACACATAGTATTATTGCTCAAGAATCAATATCAAGAACACTAATTATATTATGGGATTGTTGTTGTTCATGGTTTGCCTTAATATGTATGTGGATTTAGCACTTGGAACAACAGATATGGTTAATTGTCCGGATTTAACATGTGGAAATCAAGTCATAAAATTCCCTTTTCAAATAAAAAACCACAATCCAAATCCATCTTTGTGTGGCTACCCTGGCTTTGATTTATTTTGTTCATCAAATAATGAAACTATGATTGAACTCCCTTACAAAGTGAAACTCAATGTTAAGAACATTGACTACAAACACCAAACTATTGAACTATCCGATCCACAAAGTTGTCTTTACAAACATATCCACAACCTCAATCTTTCAGAATCTCATTTCAACTACTCGAAACATGACTATGATGATTTTGTTGACCGTCACTTTTTTAACTGTTCACTTTTGAATAGATCAGATGAGATGGATTACTATTTGGTTCCTTGTCTAAGTACCTCAACCTCTCAAACATATGCTATCCCTTCTAGTAGATTCATTGATTACCTTCCTCTTTCGTTTTGCACCAAAATGTTTAATGTTTCATTCAAACCTTCTGATTCTCTTCGTTTGATGTGGTCTGAGCCTAATTGTAAACACTGTGAATCAAAAGCAAAAATATGTGGTTGGAAGAATATTACTAGTACCAACAGGGAAGTAGATTGTTTCGCCAAAAACAAGAAAGGTAACTCCTTCAATATTGGTTAGTAGATATTAGTAATAGTATATTTAGGTAATTCTATTCTTTGTTCAATTCAATTATATATGCAATCTTCAAACTTAGTATTTTTGAGGTAATTCTATTCTAAAATGTAGCGCTCTAAAATATAGCTTTTGCAAAAATTATTGTGACTCAACATGATTTTGCTAACCTCACGGTCAATCCAAACATGCACAAAGTCACAAATCGTAATTATAATTTCAAATTCATGTAAATATTTTGTCAACCATTAATTAATTAAGAGAAATACTTGTGATATAAGTATCTTTTACAATCAATCAATGACTGGCTAGTATCATTTTGTAGGTTCATCAACAGCTCTAGTCAACACAGGTCAGCTTTTAAGTTTAAATTTGCTTAGTTTTAGTTCTAATGTATACAAAAATTATCATTTTTCTTAAATTAGTTTTCATAAATGCAGGATCAATTCTAGGATCGTTGTTTTTTGTCTTGTTTACTGGTGCAGTCTACCATGTTTATGACTCTTACATACTGAAGAAAGCAAAACAAGCAATTATAGAAAAGTTTTTAGAAGATTATAGAGCTCTTAAACCCACGAGATACTCTTATGTAGAAATTAAGAGAATCACAAATAATTTTGGTGACAAGTTAGGACAAGGTGCCTATGGAACTGTATATAGAGGAAGCATTTCAAAAGAATTCATTGTTGCTGTGAAGATACTAAATGTTTCTCAAGGAAACGGGCAAGATTTCCTCAATGAAGTTGGTACAATGGGTAGAATCCACCATGTTAATATTGTCCGATTGGTCGGTTTCTGTGCTGATGGATTTAAAAGAGCTCTTATTTATGAATTTTTACCAAATGGTTCACTGCAGAAGTTCATAAATTCACCAGAAAACAAGAAAAACTTCCTTGGTTGGAAAAAGTTGCATGAAATTGCTTTAGGTATAGCTAAAGGAATTGAGTATCTTCATCAAGGTTGTGATCAACGCATCCTCCATTTCGATATCAAGCCACAAAATGTGTTACTTGACCATAACTTTATTCCAAAAATATCTGACTTTGGTCTAGCTAAATTATGTTCAAGGGATCAGAGCATAGTGTCAATGACTGCAGCTAGAGGAACTTTGGGATACATTGCTCCAGAAGTTTTTTCAAGGAACTTTGGAAATGTGTCTTACAAATCAGATGTTTATAGTTATGGAATGATGTTGCTCGAAACAATAGGAGGGAAGAAGATCACAGAGGATGTAGAGGAAAATACTAGTAATGTGTACTATCCGGAATGGATTTATAATCTTTTAGATGATCAAGAGGAAATGAGAATTCATGTTGATGATGAAGGGGATGAAACAATTGCAAGGAAACTGGCAATTGTGGGACTTTGGTGCATTCAGTGGCATGCTATGGATCGACCATCAATGCAAATGGTGGTTCAGATGTTGGAGGGAGATGTAGACAAAACTCCAATACCTCCCAATCCTTTTGCTTCTCAATCTAGACAACCTAGGAGAAATGGTGGAGCTACTACAATTACTACACAACTAACTCAAGAGTTAGATGTAATTCAAGAGTTAGACTGACTTACAATTGTGAAACATGTGCCTATTTCTACTACTTTTGTAGTGTGAGTATATCTTAAACTATAGATGTTTGAATTCTGTGACTGTAAATGAGCTCAAACAAAAGTTATTGTGAGAGAAATCTTGGTGTTCACATCTAGTAATACATGTTTTATTTATTTAACCCATGTAAAGCCATGGATCACCAACTCACACCTTCCAACTTCAATTTAAAATATACAAATGGAACCAAATATGGTCATCCTATAATATTCCAACAATTCATCAAAATTATATCATATGTCATCTGAACACTGGAAATATACTTTGGTTTTTTTGAAACCTTAATGAGACAACTATCGCTAGAAGATTTAAAAATAGCTCTTGAACTGGAATCAGCCTGCTTCCTCTCCCTCTGAGCTTTTGATTTTATGCCCTCACATCAGAGACTTAGAGTTCAACGAGACACGCCCATAAAACTTTCGGTATCAAGTTGCTGATGAAGATAAAACCTACCTGCATAGTGCTAAAAGAAGAAGAATCATCTTCTTTTTACAGAGGAGCGTTACAAATTGCATTCACAATTAGTAAATGGAAATTAATTCATTTTAAGCCGAAATTAATTCTTTGGAGTGCATGAGTGACATAAAATACTATAACTTTATACCTTAAATGAAGCAGCAACTTCAGTGACATTCGTGGCACGATTTTGGTTCATTTTCTGGGAGGTTTTTACTAGAAATATCGTGGCACGATGGAAAGGCATTCGTGGCACGATTAACGGATAGAATGTTGTAATGTACTGGCGTACCAACTGCAATCGTGGCACGATGGGTGCCTAACGTGGAACGATTCTCTCGGGGGATCTGGGCAATATATAAGACTTCATTCTTCATGTTGTGGGAGAACTCGAAGAGAGAGAAACTTGGAAAACCAAAGGAGAGAACTTTAGGGTTGAGTGTCTTTGGTGAGAGTTTTTTCTTGGGTTGGGAAACATTTGTAAAGACCTTGGGTAGGGAGATCTCATTAGAGGAAGGATCAAAAAGCTTCTGTTCGTGTTTTTCTCTTAGGATTCAATGTGAGCGTAGTTGACTTGAAAAATGAATAGAAATTATTGTTTGTTCTTTGTCAGCATTTAATCTAGGTTCTTGTAACATATTTGTATCACTCTTATCATAGTGGATCAGAGAGCTGCTCTCCCCCATAGAGTAGGTCATTTTAGACTGAATTGGGTAAACACTATTGGTGTGTTGTTTTCTCTCTTTTCTTATCTTTGTTGCTTTGAATATACTTGTTGTGTTGCTTCACACTTAGTTTTAGGACCGTTTGTTGTTGTTGTAGCTTGAGACTACTTTGCTTATTGATTGCTGTTTCCTTTGCTCCACACATCTAAGTTTTATTGGTGTGATTATTTGCTCGAATTCACAACAATTATTGTTAGTTTGTACAAGAGACTAATAACACTATTATTTGCATGATTTCTATATAAAATGACTTTAATTTTTTTTATCATAAAGTGAATCCGTTAATATTCGGATAATTTTTTTTATCATTTAGTTTGTACAAGAGACTAATATCATATTAACATATGTGCAAGTTTACTATCTTGAAAAAAAAAAAGAACATCTTAAACATAGGAAACTAATGGATACCAATTCTCTATTCCCAACTCCGGCTCCCACATTCAAATGTACATAGTGACATTTGACAACTGGTGTTACTATGAACTATTGCTGTAATTTGAGCTGCAAGCAAGAGTTTAGGTGGATGATTGTCCAATATATTTGCTTTCATGACAAACCTCTATCTGTGCTTGAAAATAATATTATCACTTTCATAGGTTAGATTTTTGTATTTATTTTGTTTAGAAATCTTACAATATAACTTTCAAATTTGATATAAGGAAAAACTTTTCTACGCCGCGCAACACGGAGTCTCGATCTAGTTTCCAATAATTCCCCACCTCTCTTAGGTCATAAAAGCTTATGTCAAAACCGAAAGTGTGCAGATATTATTTTGATGATATTCCAAATTTCCAATATATATATATATATATATATATATATATATGTGGTGCCAGTTATTTATGTTTTTGATAAGCTATATGTGGTGCTAGTACGTAACTCCTACGAGAACAAATAATTGATCTATCTACTCATATCAACATCTATCAAAATTCATCCGAAGACAAAGTCGTCGACCTTGCCAAATGCTAGCTTCCACGATACTGCCGTGATGTAAAAAGTCATATATTTTTATTATACGGATCACATGCATTTAAATTGTGAGTATGATCAATTTCTACTTGCTATGATAAAAATTCAAAAATGCTTTCCTTAACGTCCTTTGTTATGGTGGCACTAGTGTTACTAATGAGCAACAAAGTGTATGGAGATGAGCAAAAAGAGTCATGTTTAAGAAGGTGCGGTGTTCATAACATCAGTCGCCCTTTCAGGCTAAAAGACAGTCCTGAAAAGTGTGGTGACAAGAGGTACATCTTATCATGCGAGGACAATGACCAATTGATTTTGAACTATGGTTCATTTGGAAAATACTATGTACAATCAATTAATTACAACAACTTTACCATACGACTATTGGATTTCAATAGTCTTGGTTACTCTAATTATTCCCTCCAACCTCATCCATTAGGCTTCTATAATTTCACTTCAAGGAACATCGATCGATTAGCCTTGCCATATAGAGTGTTTGGGGACTATATAGTATTGTTGAAGTCTATGTTATATGTGACATGTCCCAATCGTGTCCAATATTCTTCAGGTATTTACTTTGATGCTGCTTGTATGAACATTAGTAATTCTTATGAGCAGCAGAAAGGGAACTATATTGTGTTTGGGGACAAATCTCTTTTGGAATTGGGTCTGGGAGATGGGTGTCTTATAGAGTTAATGTTTCTTACATCTTGGCCTTTTAAACATGGTGGCAACAACAACATTTCTTGTACGGATATTCGTCGTATGATGTTTTATGGATTTGAACTTTCATGGCTCAATAGTCTTTGTAAACATGGTTGGTATTCAGACTTCGATTACAATAACCAACGTCGTCGTTGTGCACGTTCAGGTAATTTTCTCCAAACGACTTCCTCCAAGAGTTTTTTTCTTCTTCTCTGTCTGTGTTTGTAGATTAGATGATGACGCAGAGAGTAGAAGAGAGGGATAATTGATAAAATATAGATTCTTGGGTCCTAAGTTTAAGTTTATACCATATTAGTAAGTTTTTCATTTATAAATTGGTCATTCATGTGAGGAAAAGTGAACATGTATGTTAGTCCTTTAATTTCTTTTTTGTAGCAAATAGATTCTTTTTTTCATCCAACTTAGTTTAAAAAAACTTACATGAACATTTGACCTTGAGGTAAAAGGTCCAAAAAGTGTTTATGACACCAAACATGATTACTTACATACATTTTTTTCTTATTGTTTCTCAATTCAGTCATAATTTTACAGTTAAATATTTCATCAACGACATTATAAATCAAGTAATTGATTGTTTTTATTTCAAATTAAAATTGAATAATACACCTATGAACCGAACGGTGAATTTAGACCTTTCAACTTAACAATAAACATCCATATAAATATTTTTAACTGATTTTGATGGAAAGAGAGTAATGGTGCATATATTTTATGAGTTAAAGGACTAGGTGCACACTTTTTCTAACATAAAGAACTAAGTTGTAACTAAAAAAATTAAAATGACTAATCTAACATAAACGTTAAACTTAAAGAACCCTATGATATATTTGACCTTAAAATATGATTCATGAATGAAGGAAGAGGAGATGAGTAAGGAATGGCGTTTTGCTGAAGCTGAGATGGAAATAATTATATCCATGGGGTTTGAGACTCAAACAAGGGACAATGAGACTTCTGTGTGTTCAATTCACATTTCCTTCTTATTTTTTATGCAAGTATTCGATGGAAATTGCTCTTTAAGCTTCTAAAATTGCTCTCAGACACCACAAAATGACCCAATAGTAGTTAACTGCCATTTGCTCTCTAACGGAAGTTAATTGTCGTTGTACCAACGACACTTAAGTGCCGTTGGTTCTGGCTTATACCAACACATCAACTCTCACTCCCAGACTTCTTCAAAACAAAACAAAAAACTATAGAAAATGAAATGAAATGGCCTAGATACAAACATTGCATGTAAAACAATATAAAACGATAAATGTTGAATTTATAACATGAGTACATGAACACAATTAAGGATGCCTAACATGTCATTGTTGAATTTATAAGATGAGTGATGATGAAAGGGAATGTGTTTCAAGATGTTTTCAACTTGATCATACTGCACAACCAATTGACATATTTCTATTGGCAAGACAATATGATCAAGTTTGAAACAACCGTTTGGTGTTCAGATTCACCGGATAAGTTTTCATAGTTCTATATGGTGACAAGAGGTACAACCTAATATGTGAAGACAACAACCAATTGATTTTGTACTATGAATTTGAAGAATACCATGGAAAATACCATGTACAATCAATTAATTACAACAATTTCACCATACGACTACTGGATTTCAATCTTGCATCTTCTAATAATTCCCTTCCTCCTTATTATTCTTTAGGACTCTATAATTTCAGTTCTTACTACTCCTCACCCTACCAAGCCTTTCATCGATACGAAAACTACGCTCATCATATATTGACGAAATCTATGTTATATGTGAGCTGTCCGAATCGGATGGAATATTCATACATTGGTAATTGTATGAATAAAACTTCATACTCACAGGATGTGAATTCTGTCTATGTTGGTGGCTATGGTAAATCTCTGTCAAAATTAGGGCTGGGAGACGGGTGTCGTATAGAGTTTATTTATCTCACATCCTGGCCTGTTGAAGATGATGGTCGTGGTGGCGGCGGCGGCAACAACAACGTGTCTTGTGCAGACATCCGCCGTATGATGTTATATGGATTTGAACTTTCTTGGCTCAATAGTCTTTGTAAATATGGTTGCTATGTAGAGCTCGATCAAAATGACCAGCCTCACTGTTCTTATGGTTTGTATTCAATTGTGGATACTTTATTTTTTCAATTTGGGTGCATAATTTTCTCTTATTTACAATTACGTCGATCTTCCACACCCATTTGTTAGAGTGAGTGCTACTAATTAACACTCGATCTGTCACTATGCTTTGTGTATGTTCTTGCAGATTACTGCAATGTGGCTTGGATAGTTGAACTTTTATCGATTAACATAGGTAAGCAAGCCCTCACATTTTCTTAAATCAATGCAAGACACTAAGACTTGAAACAAAGTTTTAGTCTAATGAATTTCATTTACTTATATCTTATTTCCATTTTTTTGCAGGTGTATTGGTTGGTTTGCTTAGCGGTGTTAAATTTGTTCTTGGAGCGCCATTTATCATTGTATTATTAATCAACAAATGGCGACGGAAACATCTATCTATGTATGATGGCATTGAAGATTTTCTATGTAGTGACAATAGCATCATGCCTATTAGGTACCCTTACAAAGACATAAAAAGGATAACTGAACAATTCAAGACAAAACTAGGCAATGGAGGTTATGGATCCGTTTTTAAAGGCCAACTTCGAAGTGGTCGTCTTGTAGCAGTCAAATTATTGGACAGAGCTAAGTCCAACGATCGAGATTTTGTCAATGAAGTTGCTACTATTGGTAGGATTCACCATGTTAATGTGGTGCAACTTATTGGTTTCTGTGTGGAAGGTTCAAAACGTGTTCTGATATATGAATTCATGCCAAATGGATCACTCGAAAAATACATATTTTCTCATATTGAAGAGAGTTATTCTTTAGGTTGCGAAAAATTGCATGCTATTTCTCTTGGAGTGGCTCGAGGCATTGAGTACTTGCATAATGGATGCAATATGAAAATTCTACACTTTGATATAAAGCCTCATAACATCCTTCTTGATGAGAATTTTAATCCAAAAGTTTCTGATTTCGGACTAGCTAGACTTTGTCCTACAGGTAATAACAATGTGTCATTAACTGCTGCAAGAGGAACGATTGGATACATGGCCCCTGAACTGTTCTACAGAAATGTTGGCACAATATCTTACAAAGCTGATGTCTATAGCTTTGGGATGTTGTTAATGGAGATGGCGAGTAGAAGGAAGAATTTGAATGCATTGGCCGATCAATCTAGCCAAATTTATTTCCCTTTATGGATTTATGATCGATTACATGATAGAAGGGAAGTAACTATTGAAAATGACACATATCAGGATATGAAATTGGCAAAGAAAATGATGATTGTGGCTTTGTGGTGTATACAAACAAAACCCGAGGATCGTCCTTCAATGGATAAAGTTTTGGAGATGCTTGAAGAAGAAGATGGGGACTTGCAAATTCCTAATAAGCCTTACTTTTGTCCACAAGATCCACTAGTAGCGGATGTTGGAGATGATAATAGTACGAACTCATGGACTTCCTATCGTACATCAGTTGGTGATCCCAAGGGACCAACCTGATCTCTTTTTGGTTCTTGGTTGTATTACACATCATATGTTGGTACCAATCATTAATATAAGTATGCAGTTTTTATCGATGTGTGTGTGTGCGTGAATGTTCGTAGATAGAATAAATGAGTATTTTCTTTGGTTGATTATCAAGGGATGGTAACAGATATTATGGTATCAGAGCTATGAGTATCGTTGTTGTGACATATTATTATGTATCAAGAATACTTATGAAATTTGGTGAAAACTCAATTGTTCCATAATATATGGTATAACTAGATATAGAAAATCAATAAATAGAATTGTAACACCCATATAGAGATTGCCTAGGATCTCATACGAGTATTAAAATTTCGTACTAGATACATTAATTACAATACAGAAAGTTTACTTTTAATTTATACATAACACGAGTCATTAATACAATCTGAAATTTGATACAACATATTCTTGATAATATACATCATATTACACCATCTGAATACAAATATCCATAAACAAAGAAGTCAGCACGATCAATCCAAAACTTGCTCTTGTTCTAAACTCCCTTAAATTAAGCTTTCTATCCAAGATTCCACAAGATTGGATGATGATTAGAAGGATGGTGGTGAGAGATGATGATGGCCGAAAATTAGAGAGAGAGGGAGGAGGAAATTAGTTGGATTAGAGAGAGAATGGAAGAGGAAATATGAGAAAATATCTCATGTTTTCATTATTTAAAATATTCTCTTCCATATTTACAAATTTGCCACCACTTACTCATTAATCCTCTAACATCAAATAAAGTTACGTCTGAGCGGGATATTACAATCTACCCCCATTAAAGAAATTTCGTCCTAGAAATTTAGAATTTACCTGAAAACAGATGCGGATAGTTCTCTTGCATCTCTGATTCTAGCTCCCACGTAGCTTCGCCTTCAGGAGAGCCTTTCCAAACAACCTTAACAATTGGGATCTCTTTGTTCCTCAAGGACCTAACATCACGATCAACTATCTGATCTGGTTCAGGTTGAAATGTCAAATCTGATCTCAAGTCAATAGTGTCTAACTCGACTGGTTGAAAAGGATCGGGTATGAATTTCCTCAATTGAGAGACATGGAAGACATCATGTAAACCTGACATGGCCGGTGGCAGAGCTAACTGATAAGTTACTGGACCGACACGCTTGAGTATCTGAAATGGCCCAATATACCTTGGACAAAGTTTCTTGGTTCTGAAAGCTCCTCTTAGGCCCAACTTAGGTGTAACTTTAAGGAATACATGATCTCCTTCTTCAAATTCCAAAGGCCTTCGTCTCTTATCTGCATAGCTTTTCTGGCGACTCTGGGCTGTTCTCATCTTATCCTGAATTGATTTAATCTTCAGGGTAGTCTCCTGAATTATCTCGGGTCCCAAAATATTTTTATCTCCAACTTCAGCCCAACAAAGTGGTGTCCTGCATTTCCTACCATACAATGCTTCATAAGGTGCCATCCCGATACTGGAATGGTAACTATTGTTATAAGAAAACTCAATTAAAGGTAGGTGTTCATTCCAACTTCCTCCATCTTCTAAGATGCACGCACGTAGCATATCCTCTAACATCTGAATGGTTCTCTTGGATTGACCGTCTGTTTGAGGGTGATGAGACGTGCTCATTTTTAATCTTGTTCCTAAAGCTCTCTGAAAAGCTTTCCAAAAGTGAGATGTGAAAATTGGATCTCTATCAGATACAATACTAGCAGGAACACCATGAAGTTTTACAATCTCTGAGATGAACAATTCAGCATACTGAGAGGCTCGGTAAGTAGTTTTAACTGGCAAGAAATGAGCAGACTTGGTTAACCGGTCTACTATCACCCAAATAGAGTCATGTCCTCGCTGGGTTCGAGGTAAACCACTCACAAAGTCCATAGTTATCTCTTCCCATTTCCATTGAGGAATTTCCAAGGGTACTAACATTCCTGCAGGCCTTTGATGTTCAATCTTTACCTGCTGACATACAATGCATCGTGACACAAATTCCGCAATGTCCGTCTTCATGCCAGGCCACCAATAATCTCTCTTCAAATCTTGATACATCTTGGTGGTACCCGGATGTATGCTAAAACTACTCTTGTGCGCCTCCTCTAAAATCACCCTTTTCAGTTCCGCATTATTCGGAACATAAATTCTTCCTTCAAATAGTAGTGTGCCATCTGGTGCCAAAGAAAACTCTGATTGACCTTCTCTTCTTTGAAGGTCCATATCCATATTCTGGGCTTATGCAATCCTAGATCGTAGATCGCATGAAATCTCTAATTTATTCAACAGGATGCCACCTTCCAACTCGGTAACATGAAGATTAAGATCTCTAAACTTTTCATATAGACCACATGTATGCATCATTACTTCAGCCTTAACTAAAGCTTTTCGACTTAAAGCATCTGCTACCACATTTGCCTTTCCTGGGTGGTATTTCAAATCAAAATCAAAATCTTTCAGGTATTCCATCCACCGTCTCTGTCTCATATTTAGCTCCCACTGGTCAAACAAATATTTCAAACTTTTGTGGTCACTGAATAAGTCAAACTGTGCACCATACAAGTGATGCCTCCACACTTTCAATGCAAAGACTATGGCTGCTAACTCAAGATCATGGGTGGGATAATTCTCTTCATGAGCCTTGAGCTGTCTAGATGCATAAGCTATCACATTCTCTCCTTGCATAAGTACACTACCCAGTCCTTTAGAGGATGCATCGCTGAAAACAGTGTATCTCCTGTCAGGATCTGGTATTGCCAACACCGGTGCTAGTCAATTTTCTTTTTAAGATTCTGAAACTCTTTTCACATTCTTCGTCCCAAATAAAAGGCACATCCTTTCTGGTGAGGCGTGGCAAGGGTAAGGCAATCTGAGAAAACTTCATAATAAACCTTCGGTAATAACCAGCCAAGCCTAAGAAACTCCTGACTTCTGCCACATTCTTGGGTCTATCCCAACGGAGAACGGCTTCAACTTTGGACGGATCAACGGCTACTCCTCCTTGAGAAATAACATGACTCAAAAACTTAATCTCAGACAACCAGAATTCACACTTGCTGAATTTAGCATATAACTATTTGTCTCTGAGGACATTCAAAACAATTCTCAAGTGTTGAGCATGCTCCTGAGGGCCCTTGGAGTAGATCAAGATGTCGTCTATAAAAATCACCACAAATTGGTCTAGGTAAGGTTGAAATATCCTGTTCATATAATCCATGAATACAGCTGGAGCATTAGTTACATCGAAAGGCATAACCAGAAATTCATAGTGCTCGTAGCGCGTTCGGAACGCCGTTTTGGACACATCTGATGACTTGATGCGGATCTGATGATAACCTGACCTAAGATCAATCTTAGAAGATACTGTCGCTCCCTTGAGTTGATCTAGAAGGTCGTCAATCCTTGGAAGAGAATACTTATTCTTGATGGTCACTTTATTCAATTGGTGGTAATCTATACACAACCTCATACTTCCATCTTTCTTCTTGACTAACAGAACTGGAGCACCCTAAGGTGATACACTTGGTCGGATAAAATGCTTATGAATTAACTCTTCTAGCTGAGATTTCAGCTCTTTTAGCTCTGATGGGGACATTCTATACGGTGCCACAGATACTAGCTCCGCTCGCGGAATTAAATCAATAGAGAATTCCACCTAACGCTCCGGAGGTAAGCTAGTTATTTCAGAAGGAAAAACATCGGGATACTCATTGACAATCGGGATGTCACTGGGACTTAGTTCTGGTTCTGAAGTCACAGTGAGCATAATATAAAACCCTTTATCTTGAGCACAAATAAATTGAATTAACTGATGTGTACGGTTAATCAATTCAGATAAGACCACACCTTCTGTCATATCACTTGTTGGCATATAAATACTCTTCTCTGAACATCCAATATACACATGGTTGGCTAAGAGCCAATCCATGCCTAAGATCACATCAAGTTGCTCCATAGGGAGACACACCAAATCAACATAATATGTCTTACTGGACACAGTGATAGGACAATTCTCACAAACATAACTTGCCACTATTCCGCCATCAGTAGTGGTAGACACCTTCAACGGAGGATTCAATGGGGGTAAAGGTAATTGCAGCGTTTCAACACACTTATAAGAAATAAAAGAACGAGTTGCGCCACAATCAAAAAGAACTCTTACTGGATTCGAACCAAGATAACACATACCAGCAATCAGATCTTCATTAGCCAGAGCCTTTGCACCATCAAGGGAGTACACCCTTCCTTTACTAGTGGTAGTTCCTTCAGCTGCTCCTTTACCGCGCTTTTTTGGACATTCATGTATGAAGTGCCCAGGTTGTTTACACCCATAACAGACACCCATACCTAGCATGCATTCTCCTTTGTGAGTTTTTCCACATTTCTTGCAAGCATAAATAATTTATAGGTGAACTAGATTGTTTTCCTCTCTGCGGGGACCCCTTTGGTTTCATCTTATCATGGTATTTGTCCGGCATCCTACTCTTTCTTCTTTCAAATGTTGCTGCTCTTTCTTTAGAAGTCTTTGCAAGTCCTGCTTCAACAACTAGACTATCATGCACCAGTTCATCATAACTTGTGGTTCTTTGGAGGCTCACAGCAGTATCAATTTCACCCCTTAAACCTCGCTTGTATTGATTCATCTTCCAAACCTCATTCTCAGCATATTCATTATGAGTGGAATAATAGGACAACTCTTCAAACTTTTTGGTGAATTCTGCAACCGACATACCACCCTGTTTCAACTCCAAAAACTCTTGTTCTTTCTTCACTCGGTAGGATAGGGGCAAGTACTTTTCTAACATTACCTCTTTAAAGTTTTCCCAATTTACTTCCACATCATTGGCCAGCATTCTACGTTGAGTGGATTCCCACCAGTCTTCCGCTGCGCCTCTGAAATGGTTCGTGGCATACACCACTTTGTCAGTTTCCGAACATTCAGCCATCCGGAAGATCTTTTCCATTTGTTTAAGCCACCTCTTGGCTTCCTGTGGATCACCTTCACCATTAAACTCGGGAGGATGATGCCTATTAAATTCCCGGAAAATCGGATTACCAATTACGGGAGGAGGTGGTGGCTGTTGATGGAATCCCTGCCCTTGATTCATCATTTCCATCCATTGTTGTTGAGTTTGAGCCTATTGCTGAGCTTGTTGTTGCATCATTAGCATCATCTACTGATACTGTAATGCATTTTGAGCTTGTTGCTCCTGGTACTGCTGCTGCCAGGCCTGCTGCTGTTGCAGCATCTGTTCCCAGAAAGTCATATTAGGTTCCCCACTATCATCACTGGCCTGATTAATTCGAGGTCTTCCTGGTCCTCTTCTTCTCCCAGACATCTTATCCTAGCTGTCATATACAAGTCAAAGTGATCAGTTTTAACTGAATATAACATTTAGAATAATGTCCTGGATCCAAGAGGTCCACATACTTGGATTGTATTTTAATGACCCAAGGCACGGTCTGAATCGACCTGCTCTGATACCAAATTGTAACACCCATATAGAGATTTCCTAGGATCTCATACGAGTATTAAAATTTCGTACTAGATACATTAATTACAATACAGAAAGTTTACTTTTAATTTATACATAACACGAGTCATTAATACAATCTGAAATCCGATACAACATATTCTTGATAATATACATCATATTACACCATCTGAATACAAATATCCATAAACAAAAAAGTCAGCACGATCAATCCAAAACTTGCTCTTGTTCTAAACTCCCTTAAATTAAGCTTTCTAGCCAAGATTCCACAAGATTGGATGATGATTAGAAGGATGGTAGTGAGAGATGATGATGGCCGAAAATTAGAGAGAGGGAGGAGGAAATCAGTTGGATTAGAGAGAGAATGGAAGAGGAAATATGAGAAAATATCTCATGTTTTCCTTATTTAAAATCTTCTCTTCCATATTTACAAATTTGCCACCACTTACTCATTAATCCTCTAACATCAAATAAAGTTACGTCTGAGCGGGATATTACAAGAATTTTGTCTTGATCTACCAATTCTCCATTGATCTTAAAGCTAGATTGGACCTACACCCGATTACGCCAAAAATATGTGTTAGACAACGCTTTTAAAGTGATGTGTATTCCATCTATGTTAAAGCATAAGGCATCACTTTTTACATTAGTTGATATAATTCAAAGTTAGTTTGGTTGTTAGTTAAATAACTAACCGTTTGTTAGGTAACTTGAGTTGCAAGTAACGAGTTGTTTTAACCGTTTGTTAATCATCATGTTGTATAAACAGTCTCTAATTCAAGGAACGTGTGTCAGTGCTCGCGTTAGTTGAGGCACAAGTCACTATGCATAAAGACTTACACAAGAAAGATGGGAAAACATTGTTTTTACATCAATGCATTAATGGTAACATCTTTGAGAAGATAATGCATTGTGAAAATGCAAAAGAAGCTTGGGATACAGTGGAGAAGGTGTATGCTAGAGATGACAAATTGAAGAAGGTGAGATTACAAGCATTGAGGACGCAATATAAACTTCTTGCAATGACCGATAGAGAATCAATGCGTCAATACTTTGGTCGATTGATTAACTTGACAAACCAAATGAGAAGGAATGGTGAGGCTGTAACTAACTTGATGAAGATTGAAAAGGTGTTGAGAACACTAACATCAAGGTTTGATCATACTCCCTCCGTCCCAAATCAGTGTTTATTTTCTTAACTACCAATCACTACTCCCTCCGTCCTAAATTATAAGTCGTTTTGGGGAAAAAATTTATCCTAAATTATAAGTCGCTTTACAATACCAATGAAACATTAATGTTATTTTTCCTATTATACCCTTAACTATTTATTATTTTCTCTTCTTTCGATTTTTTAATTTTTCTTTCACATACCATTTATAAAGGACAATTTTGTAAAACAATTCAAAATATATTTTTTTCATACAAAATTAATTACATTTCTTAATACGTGTTAAATGTTCAAAACGTTTTATAAGTTTGCTTTAAATATAAGAAGTGTTCCTCACTCAATTAGTTGGTATACTTGAGTTCTATTAGTAGAACTCTAAATATAAGAAGTGTTCCTCACTCAAATAGCTGGTATAGTTCTATTAGTAGAACTTTCGTGTTCATAATTCACCATCTTTTATCAATCAAAATGACTCCTTTTGAGTAAGGGTGGGCATGGTTCGGTTCGGGATGAAAACTGAACCGAACCGAACTGAACTGTTTGATAAATTTAAAATAACTGAACCGAACCGAACTGTTTGGATTTTGAACCGAACCGAACTGTTCCAAACCGAACCGAACTGTTTCGAACTGAACCGAACTGTTATTATTGGTACCATTGAAAAAAATATAAAAAACCAAACAAAATCGAATTTTAGAAGGTAAAACCGAACCGAACTGTTTCGAACCGAACCGAACTGTTTTGAACTGAACCGAACTGTTTCAGTTCAGTTCTAGAACTGTTAGTAATGGTTCAGTTTTTTTTGGTTTGGTTCGGTTCAGTTCAGCAGTTCGGTTCGGTTTTTTGGTTTTTTTGCCCACCCCTACTTTTGAGCTTTTACCTCATGATTATTCATGTGCTCCCTTTCTCTCTCTTATGAGTATGATTTATAACCCTCTCATCCCATGATTCTTCACATGTTATCAGAGTGATACCCAAGGAATGAGGACGATGTTTCCGATGAAAATTTCAGTTCTGATTCTGCCACGAATCATGATATCATGGAGAAAAGTGATTCTCAATTCTTTGGCAGTTTTGTTTATAATGCAAATATTGTAATTATTCTTTTTTTATATCAAAGTTCAATTAATGTATTCCTCAATTTCTTTAGCGGATAGATTTTACAAAGAACACCTCCATCTATTTGACATCTGGGAAAAATAAAATACTGAGAAAATAAACAACGTCCCTCTAAGGGAAATGTTTCCTAACTTGCATACTAAGAAGAATTTAGCATCTGAGGAGGAACTTTCCCCTTGTTAAGGTCTAAAGAAGTGAGCGTTCTTTATAAAAACAAAGAAGATCTTATCTTATTATTTGTACGAAGAATTTAACTCTAATTTGAATACTTTATAGATGAAAAATTCTCAAGCACCAATTGTGTAATATCCGTAAATTTAATTAAAAACATTTGTTTACTAAAACAATTTGTTTTGCCAATTTTATTGTTTTTCATAAGATTATTACATAATTATTAGTATTTGAAAATACTATTAAATCTTAATTCTATTTAAATATATTTAATTATTTTAATTAATATTTAAATGGAAAAAAATAAAATAAAATATGGAAGTAGAAGCATCTAGAGAAAGGAGGAGTATAAGACATTTTTTTCATTAAAAGAAAGAAGGGGAGAGAACACAATGATCTCTCGAGAAAGAAAAGAAAGAAAAAAAATAATAATCCTTATCCCCAATTCTTCCACCTTCATCTACTTATCACTTTTTGTTCTCTTTCTCACAAAAAATTTTCAACATTTCTATTACACCCTGTAGAGGAATAGGAGAGAGGTTTTATTTTTCCTAAAAATAACTGCAATCACTCATTTGAGAAAGGAAATAGGTGTTCAGGGGAGAGGGAGACATGGCATATGAGAAAGATATAACAACACAAAGGGGACAAATTGAGAGAGACGAGAATCCAGGAGAGAAGCATAGAAGACTTGTTATATTTTTGGTAATCAATTCTCTCTTCTCTTTGCTTAATTTGATATTATGTAATTAGGGATTTGATACGTTTTCATTATACCTGCTTGGGAATCTGGAAAAAAATTAGAAAATGAAAGATTAAGTCACAAAGACTTAGTGAGAGACAACAATCATCACCAACTAGAAGGGAAACACACAAGACACGAATAGTTATTTTTCTCAAATCTAGTTTCCATCTACAAAGTTAGTAAGCGTGTAAAAATATAATAAATTAACAATCAAGTGTACCATGAAAATTCACAAATTTCTAAATTTATCCAATCGAATAAAACTATTCAAAGACCAATGTCAAAAAGAGGTGAAAACCAAATCAACAACTCTAAAGTAAATATAGAAATCAGGTATAATGAAAACGTATCAAATAATCGAATTCAAATAAAATATAAAAATCGAATATAATGAAATGGAATCAAAATATTCAACTTTAAATAGAACATAAAATCAGAAGCAATTTAATAATACCAAAATAATCAACTTTAAATAAACTATAGAAATCCAACTTTAGTGAAAATAATCAAACGGGTGAATCGAGAACTAGCTCCATCTCGTTGATAGCTCTTTCCAACTAAGAGTGGCCTTTCCCTTAATGGTAGCTTCATCTAATGGATAGCTCTTTGCTCTCGACTCAAAACAAAGTGTAAAACATAATCAATTAGGGAGTTTACGTCTCATTGATAGCCCTCTCCTCCTAATGGTGGCCTTTCCATAGGAGCGTCTCCATCTAACAGGTAACTCTCCCTAATTGTAATCACATTCTAGGTGCACCTAGGTCGTCGTCATTATAACCGCGATTTTCAAAACACAATTCTCAAAACAAATATCTAAAACCATCTTTCACAACAAATCGAAACTTACGTCAAAATATTTACCGTCAAAACTCAATTGAAAATTTACTACTTATAACAATAAGTCCGAATCCAAATGCAATCTAAATCGAGTACATATTTATATCAAAATCTTTCAAAAACACAAATTTCAAAACCATGCTTTACAATATATCAAAACTAGTTTAAGGAACATATAAAAATAGAATTTATCACCACAACGTATTTTCAGAAACATATCAAAACTAGTGCACAAAATATGTGCAATCGAATCTCCATTTCAAATCTAATACTTTATAAATCATAAGTAGCCTCAAATAGAGTATATATTAAATCGATGACTTTGAAAATAAATAATGATGACAAGAAAAATGTTCAAAGGGTGTGTTCCCGATTTTGGTAAATACTTTAACATATAAAACCAACAAAATATCAATAATAACGATAATTAAAATAAGTGATAATGATCATCATCAACTCACAACTATGACGAGTCAACTCCGTTCCTAACATCACCTTTTGGAATGACCACCAGAGCAATTGTCCCCAAATCTCAAGGAACACCAAAGGGAACACTTTCCATGAATGTGTATTCTTCTCCTTTCTTACAGCACATACTCAACTCAAAATTTTATCCAAAAGCACTTGTGAGAGTTGAGAAATATTTGATTAGATGTGAATTTGACCTCATGAGTGTATGGTTTATGGAAGAAATATGGTATATTGAAAGAGGGGGAAAAATGGTGTATTGAAGGATGGTAGTAGAAGTGGAAACTGAAAGAGAGAGATGGAAGGTTCAGGAGAAATAAAATGGGGGTGGGGTTAGGTGGCTGTCTAGTTTTTATTTTATTCTATTTGTTTTCTTTATTATTATTTAAAAAAAAAATGAAACGGGGAGTTTCATAATGCAACCTATGAATTAAGTACTCATAGTAATTTGGTATGAATTACCGTTTGCTGCAACGAAGAGATAATGCAGCCTATGAGTCAAGTACTCATAGTATTCTGAAATGGATACCGTTTACTGCAACGAAGAGATAATGCAGTCTACGTGTCAAGTGTTCGTAGCCTTAGTGATACTGTTTGCCATAACGAAGAGATAATACGGCCAATGTGAAGTCTGTTTGCTACAACGAAGAGATAATGTAGCATAAGTTAGACCGTTCGCCGTATCGAAGAGATAATACGGCCTATGCAGAGTCCGTTCACCACAACGAAGAGATAATGTGGTCTATGTGTACATGGTGGAAGGAAATAAATGATAAATAATATAAGATATGTTGAATTTATTATTATTTTCAATTCTGGATGTGTTGTAGAACTTTGTGTACAACTAACCATTGGTTCATATTAATGATTTTTGTCGAAAAATGTTATCTTGGATGTTTTATTTTTTTAAGCATAAATGAGTTTTCAAACGATGAGATTTTTAGTTTAAAAGAAAATTGTGTAAATAAAAACCCATGAAATTCTCATCCAATTTTCTTGTCCACTTTGTTTATCATGCTCTCATTGGTTTCTTGTGACTCACCTTTTTCTTTTATTTTAATATTTTAGAAAGGTGTATCTACTATAGTTGTTAGGCTTGCCAGGCTAATTATATGATGAGTCACTGTTAGCCTGTGCGCCAGTCATGACCTGAGATTGGGTCGTGACAAATTGCAGAGCATGAAGTCACACAGTGATTCCAAGGGAGCTGAGATCAGGCATAATGACTCCATATATACCTTCCCATGCCCAGATTGCATGTGCCATGCAAATAGAATTGATGATTCTGGATCTTCATTAGTAACATGATCCACTCAGTGTTTCTGTTTCTAATTGATGAGTACATTTGTTATTCATTTGCATTGGTACTCAATTGTTTTAGTGATGACCAGCAACTGCAGGAAATCCATACAAACAACATATACATTGTTGTTCAAATATTTTAGGCTTAAATATGTCTATAGTCCCTGCAAATAGGGCTCGTTTGAATTTTAGTCCCTGTACTTACTAATCCTTCCATTTTCCATTGTAAATATTAATCATTTGAAATTTAGTCCTAATCATGTTTTTTTGCTGAAGTGGACTGTCATTAGCGACGTGGCGCCCATGTGACAAGCGATGACTGGGTGCAGAGTTTGACATGTCATCAAACCAGACTAGAAAGGACATTTTTGCCCTTAATGAGAGAAAGGCATGGCAAAATGACATAAATGCCCTCTTCTTCTTCCTCTCCCCTCCCTCTCCCTCTTCTTCTTCTTCCTGTCCCTCTCCTCCCGTTTCCTCTTTTTCATGCTCTCTACCATATATGACATATTCAGCTATGAATGATGAAGTTACAAAATCGTTGGCTCCATCTTCATAATAATAACTAGTTAATTCATCAAGTCCCAGTCTATGTTTTTGCTGAGCAAGAAACTCTCTAAAAATTGAAAACCCAAAACTAAACAAAAAAAACTAAAATTTGACGAAAAGGGCATTTACGCGCTGGCATCTTCTCTTCCCAGAAGCTTAACCAGAGTTCCGGATCGAGGTGAGATCAGATGAGAAGCGGTGAGGTCATCAGGATCAAGTATTTGACCCGGCCATCACGACCTGTTTCTTCTTTGAACCCAAATGCGGGATCCAACGGCGCAATCCTCTGCACCTAAACCCTCCTCATCCATCTCCTCCCCTCCCCTTCGCTTAACTTTCTTTTGCTTCCCCAGTTTGATGAATTGATACGGTGGCGCAACCGCCACCGTTGAAGAAAATGATGAACGGTGCAAGATTGTGAAACCGCTACAATCAGATAAGGGACAAACAAATCAAGAACTCAATAGTATGCAAAAATCATCAGAATCAAATCAAAAGATCAATAAAGAAACCATTCATCTCCCTCTCCTTCCGTTCAAATCGGTGCTAAATGTTTATGAATTTATTCCGGCGAAGTTCGATTTGATTCTGATGATGGTTTTTTTTTTGTTTTTTTGAGTTGCGGTGTAGTTCAAATCGGTGATAAATATTTCCGTTGAAGTTCTAAGTGGGTGGGTGGTGGTGGTGGGAGAAATAGAGGGAGGGTGAGTGGGTGGGTGGTGGTGGTTGTGAGGGTGAAACCGAAGAAGAGGGAGAGGAAGAATAAAAGGGCATTTTCATCATTTCGCCATGCCTTTCTCTCATTAAGGGCAAAAATGTCATTTCTAGTCTGGTTTGATGACATGTCAACCTCTGCACCCAGTCATCACTTGCCACATGTGCGCCATATCGCTAATGACAGTCCGCTTCAGCAAAAAAACATGATTAGGACTAAATTTCAAATGATTAATATTTACAATGGCAAAATGGAAGGATTAGTAAGTACAGGGACTAAAATTCAAACGAGCCCTATTTGCAGGGACTATAGACATATTTAAGCCAATATTTTATATATAAGGTCTGGTTATACACAATATGTAGGGGTTTATGTGTAGGAGTGAGAGAAAGCAGGTTGATTAAGGTTCAAAAGCTATTTATAAATCAGGCACATATTTTACAATTGTAAGTCAATCTAACTCTTGAATCACATCTAACTCTTGAGTTAGTTGTCTAGTAATTGTAGCTCTACCATTTCTCCTAGGTTGTCTAGATTGAGAAGCAAAAGGATTGGGAGGTATTGGAGTTTTGTCTACATCTCCCTCCAACATCTGAACCACCATTTGCATTGTTGGTCGATCCATAGCATGCCACTGAATGCACCAAAGTCCCACAATGGCCATTTTCCTTGTAATTTTTTCATCCCCTTCATCGTCAACATGAATTCTCATTTCCTCTTGATCATCTATAAGATTATAAATCCATTCAGGATAGTAAACATGACTAGTGTTTTCCTCTAAATCCTCTGTGATCTTCTTCCCTCCTATTGTTTCAAGCAACATCATTCCATAACTATAAACATCTGATTTGTAAGACACATTGCCAAAATTCCTTGAAAATACTTCTGGGGCGATGTAGCCCAAAGTTCCTCTAGCTGCCGTCATTGACACTATGCTTTGGTCCCTTGAACATAATTTAGCAAGACCAAAGTCACATATTTTTGGAATAAAGTTATGGTCAAGTAACACATTTTGTGGTTTGATATCGAAATGGAGGATGCGTTGATCACAACCTTGATGAAGATACTCGATTCCTTTAGCTATACCTAATGCAATTTCATGCAGTTTTTTCCAACCTAGGAAGTTTTTCTTGTTGTCCGGTGAATTTATGAACTTCTGCAATGAACCATTTGGTAAAAATTCATAAATAAGAGCTCTTTTAAACCCATCAGCGCAAAAACCGATCAACCGAACAATATTAACATGGTGGATTCTACCCATTGTACCAACTTCATTGAGGAAATCTTGCCCATTTCCTTGAGAAAAATTTAGTATTTTCAGCAACAATGATTTCTTTTGAAATGATTTCTTTTGAAATGCTTCCTCTATATACAGTTCCATAGGCACCTTGTCCTAACTTGTCACCAAAGTTTTTGTGATTCTCTTAATTTCTACATAAGAGTATCTGGTGGGCTTAAGAGCTCTATAATCTTTTAAAAACTTTTCTATAATTGCTTGTTTTGCTTTCTTCAGAATGTAAGAGTCGTAAATATGATAGACTGCAGCGGTCGACAAGATAAGAAACAAAGATCCTAAAATTGACCCTGCATTTATGAAAAATAATTTTAAAAAAATGATGATTTTCTTACATGCTATAATTAAAATAAAGGAAATCGAAATTTAATAGCTGACCTGTGTTGACTAGCGTCATTGATGAACCTACAAAAATCAAACTTGCAAAACTCAGTTTATGTCAAAGATCGATTCTAAAAGTTACTTATATTTCAATTGTTTATCTGAGTTAATGTTCTGAAATACTTTCAAATGCAATTAAAGATTGACAGAATATTTACAAGAATTTAAAATTCAAATCATGACCAAATTAACTATGGTTAGATAACTTATTGTTCAACAAATGTTTTATCTTTATTTTAAGGGTTAAATAAGTAAATGGTCCCCCTAAATATATCAATATTTGAATTTAGTCCCCCTAAAATATTTTTTAGGCTTTTGGTCCTTCAAAAATTTTCTATCCATGAAAATAGCCCCTATTTTTTGTCAACTAATGTCTAACCTTCATATTTTTTAATGAAGTTTTTCAGAAATGGATAGAATATTATGATAATCTCTCCCAAAAAAAATTGGAATTTTTTAACAAAACATGAATTAAATTTGAATTTTTATGTTTTTTGTGCTAAAAAATTCATATTAAATTCATGTTTTGTTAAAAAATTCTAATTTTTTTTTGGAAAATATTGTCATAATTTTCTACCCATATCTGGAAAATTTCATTAAAAAAAATGAAGGTTAGACATGAGTTGACTAAAAAGTATGGACTAATTTCATTGATGGAAAATTTTGAAGGAACCAAAAGCCTAAGAAATATTTTAGGGGGACTAAAATCAAATGTTGGTATATTTATGAGAACCATTTACTTATTTAACCCTGATTTTAATCATTCGAACTATCCATCTTCCTAGTTAGTTAAATTTTTCAAAATGTAAAAAAATAATATTAGAATATGGTTGTTTTTAATATAGACTCCATAAAAGAATCCAAAGATGAATTCTCACCAATTTTAGTAAAATAATGAATTTTGTAAAAGAAAAAAAGAGGGGGTCTGCGAAACATGTGATATTTTACTAAAATTTGTAGGTACATATTAGAACATTTTTAAGAATAGTTTCTTGATAGAGGATGAACAATAAAATACAGTGTTATGTATTTGTGTCAAGACTCAAGAAGCGGAATAACAATTCTGATTCTGAATATAAATAGCTAGCTAGGTAAAAGTTACCTTTGCGGTTTTTGGCGAAACAATATACTTCCTTGTTGGTAGTGCTAGTAGTATTCTTCCAGTGACATCTGTTTCCTTTTGATTCACAATGTTTGCAATTAGGCTCAGACCACATCAAACGAAGAATGTTTTGGTTTGGAACAGAACCATAATTGATGTTTAATGAAACATTAAACATTTTGGTGCAAAACGAAAGACGAAGGTAATCGATTGGTTCATCAGAGGGGATAGTGTATATTTGAGAGGTTGATGTACTTAAACATGGAACCAAATATGAGTCCATCTTCTGGAAAGGGAATTTGATAACTTGATTTCCACATGTTAAATCTTCTGGACAATTAATGACCATGGCTGTAGTTGTTCTAACAACAAAGTAAACCATGAACAACAATAAACCCATAACATAATGAGTGTTCATGGTATTGATTATTTAGCAATAGTACTCTGTCTTGACTCTGTTTATAGGAATTTTTCAAACTCACTTTCACTATAACAGCTTCCTAATAATTTCCCTCATGATATATCACTGTTTGTTTTGGTCAAATGCAAAGACTTGTAATTAATTAGTTAACAGGTAATTCAAGTCAACTACACAAGTCTTCTAGCCAGGGCCGGCCATGAGGGGGTGCAAACAGCTCTACTGAGCTGGGCCTCCAAAATTTGGGGGCCCAAAATATTTTTTTTATACATATTATGCATGTAAAAAACGAATATATATAAATAGTGTGTCCAAAGTATCAATTCTGTAACCACGGCCCAGTGGTTTAAGTTAGCTTTGGTGTGCTTTGGGTCCATGGTTCAACACCCATGGTTTCCTTTTTGCTTGTTTAATTTAATTTTTTTTAGTATGAGAAGCCTTCATTTAAATATAATTTACCATATATTTGAGACCATCTATCCTCAATATCTCTCTTATTCCTCCAATTCAGCCCAACTCTCATCAACATATTGGATTATATATTTACAAATAAAAACAAAATATAACTTTTTTTTTCTTATTTTTGTTAGAACATTTCTTCTAGTTTTTTGCCCATACTTGTCGTATAAAATAACAAAGTTCTAATAACGAACATTATAATCATTCTCTAGGAATCCTACAAAAAAATCATTCTCTAAAAAAAACATTATAAACTTTATTTTTTTTGTCTCATTATAAACTAAAGAAAATAACAACGTGGAAGGTTGATAAAAATACTCAATTAAAATTGTATGTTAATTTTATCGATTACAATATTGATGTTCTTTGTGCTAGTTACAATGATGACAATTTCTTATTTTTTCAGATCTTATTTTCAGTTTGAATAGAAGATTGCTCTTTTAAAAAATTTTGTTTTAATTTTATTAGGGCCTATTTTTAATTTTAGAACCGGGTCTCCAATTTTATAGGAACGACCCTGCTTCTAGCCAGCTTCCCCAACAATATGAAGTCTTTGTACAATGAATGTAAAGCCTTGTGAATTTCAGATAACCATTCTAGAAGACTCATATCCATATGTAGCCATGTCTATATTTTTTTTTTAAAAAATTCTAGGGTGAGTTGATGTGGCTATAGCCACACCATGTCTTTAGGTAGGTCTGCAATCCATATGACATAAGAGCTTACGCCAAAACCGAAATAATATACACTCTCAGATCTTAAGTCAATACCATCAGGTCAATCCAAGTGGGTTTAGTGATATATTCATGATTAAAAAAAATATATTCTAATACATATGTGGTCCTGGTAACTTCTCTAACTAATAATAATTAATCTATCTACTGATATCAACATCTATTAAAATTCATCCGAAGACTATAAAAGTCTTCGACCTTGCCAAAAGGTAGCTTCCCCGTTACTGTCGTGATGTAAAATGTAATATATTTTTATTATACTGATCTCATGCATTTAATAAATTGTGAGTATTGATTTCTATTTGCTGTCAGAAAACCAAAAATGGCCTCCTTAACTCTTGTGGTGGTGGTGGTGTTAGTAATATTTCCTGACACCGTGTACAGTGATGAACACCATGAGTTGTGTTCTCGAAGTTGCGGTGTTCATAACATCAGCCACCCTTTCCGGTTGAAAGACGGTCCCAAAAAGTGTGGTGACAAGAGGTACATCTTATCATGTGAGGACAATAACCAATTGATTTTGTACTATGAATTTGAAGAATACTATGGAAAATACTATGTACAATCAATTAATTACAACAACTTTACCATACGACTATTGGATTTCAATCTTGTTAATTTCAGCCCTCCTTATTATTCTTTAGGACTCTATAATTTCAGTTCTCAATCCTCACCCTCCTCCCCGCCCTACCTCTTCTATAATTTCAGTTACCACTACTCCTCACCCTACCTAGCCTTTCATCCATACAAAATCTACCCTAATCATATGTTAACGAAATCTATGTTATATGTGAGTTGTCCAAATTGGATGGAATACTCATACGTTGGTAACTGTATGAGTAATAGTTCATACTCACAATACGGGAATCGTTTCTATGTTGGTGGCTACAGAAAATCTCTTTCGGAATTGGGGTTGAAAGATGGTTGTCATGTAGAGTTTATGTATCCCACATCTTTGAATTTTGAAGATGGCAACAATGATAACATTTCTTGCACAGACTTCCGTCGTATGATGTTTTATGGATTTGAATTTTCTTGGTTCGATAGTGTTTGCGAATATGGTTCGAATGTAGTGCTCGATCAATATAACCAGCTTCAGTGTGAACCAGGTTTGCTACAAAGGGAATGGATTCTTCTTCACTGTTTATGAGACACTTTTTAGAAGAGAGAAACACAAAATAAAATATATTTTTTACTAGTATGTTTCTTTTCCCCTCCTATCGAAAGTGTCTGGTAAATAGAGAGTCGTCCAAACCCGCTCTAAAGAGACTACATTTCTCATATCATGATTATAATATATTTGCTAAATTGCACTGTTGACCCCGACTTTAACCCCAAACTTTCAAAATAACAGTTTTGGCCCTTAATTTTAGCTCTTTTTGCAAAACTAACGTCTCCACGATTTTAACCAAATCAATACATATGTGAACATAAAATTTAATGAGTCAGATGTCACATGTGAACATTATTATTTGTCTTTTGATCCCCTAACTTACACAAACTAGTGATTTTGTCCCCAAACACTAGCGTTGATTGACCAAAATCAATGGGGACGTCACTTTTGTAAAAAAAGGCTAAAGTTGGGGTCAAAGTCGCCGGTTTACCAAAGTTGGTAGGTCAAAAGTGCAATTTAACCTTTATTTTTTGGTTAAGTGTAATTTATTAAATTTATATTATGATTATGCATTTTCCCTTAGAGTGTGTTTGGATGGGGGAATGTTTTGAGGTAATGTAATGTTTTGAGGGAATTCAAATACTTTTAGATGAATTCCTTTGTTTGGATAATAACATGGAGAATTTTCAAAATGATGGAAATTTATAAAGTATTTTGTTCAACTTAAATTTAGAGAATTTCAAATGACACCTAAAAGCTAAGAATTTCAAATTTCTTCATTATTATAATATTCAAATTTTGCATTTTGGTCCTCAAATTTTCCAAAATTTTCAAATTGACTCCAATAAATTTACAAAAAATTGCAATTTGACCCCTAATATTTTTTGGAAATTACAAATTTACCCCTCAACTTATTCAAAATTATAAATTGACCCCTCAATTTTTTTTGAAATTTAAAAACTGACCCCTAATTTAATTTTCAAATTTGGCCCAAAAAAATAAATTTTATAAAAGTTGCCAAAAAAATGATGGCAATGAAATTTTTGATTACTCCATCCAAACAAGAATATTTAGAAATTATGGCAATTTAATTGCATCATTTAAATTGTCTAGAATTCTAAATTCTTCAAAATTTCTTAATTACCTCATCAAAATATACTCTTAAAGAAATCATGATTACGTATTTTAGATCCTCTATTTTTCGACTGAGTCCCTTAACTTTTCCCTCCATGTTTGGTATATGTTCCTGCAGGAAAAGGAAAATTTAATTTTCTTACATCACTGTCTTTTTTTGTCGAAACTCTCCAGCGTTGCATTATTATTATTGGTAAGCTTATGCATTCCCTTAAATCATGTGAGGGTCGTCCCTATTGGGCGTTTGGATGAGAATTAAATCAAAGTTTTAAAACAAAACATAGACAGAGCGAGGAAAAAAAAAATTAGCTACCTCAATTTAATATTGAAGATTCAGTGCCTATCAAAAAAATATTGAAGATTGATCAGTAAACAAGATATGGTACTTTCATTTAATTAACAAGTTCTTGGAAAAAAAAAAACTTTAGAAGCCATATCTATTATTTGTTTTCAATTGTAATATCTTCATTTCCTTTATAGTTCAGCTGCTTGGTTTGCTCGCCGGTGCTAAATTTGTTCTTGGCGTGCCATGCATCATTGTATTATTAATTTACAAATGGCGACAGAGACATTTATCGATGTATGAGGGTATCGAAGATTTTCTACGCAGTGACAATAACATCATGCCTATAAGATACTCTTACAAAGACATTAAAAAAATAACACAGCAATTCAAGACAAAATTAGGGAATGGAGGCTATGGTTCTGTCTACAAGGGACAACTTCGTAGTGGTCGTCTTGTAGCGGTAAAGTTACTGGACAAAGGCAAGTCTAATGGTCAAGATTTTGTAAATGAAGTTGTAACTATTGGTAGGATTCACCATGTTAACGTGACACACCTTATTGGCTTTTGTGTGGAGGGTTCAAAACGGGTTCTTATATATGAATTCATGCCGAATGGATCACTCGAAAAATACATATTTTCTCATACTGAAGAGAGTAATTCCTTGAGTTGTGAACAATTGTATGCCATTTCACTTGGGGTGGCTCGTGGCATTGAGTACTTGCACAATGGATGCAATATGAAAATTCTGCACTTTGATATAAAGCCTCATAACATCCTTCTTGATCAAAACTTCAATCCAAAAGTTTCTGATTTCGGACTGGCTAGGCTTTCTCCGACAGATAAAAGTGTTGTGTCATTAACTGCAGCAAGAGGGACCATTGGATACATGGCCCCTGAACTATTCTACAGAAATGTCGGCACAATATCTCACAAAGCTGATGTCTATAGCTTTGGGATGTTGTTAATGGAGATGGCAAGTAGAAGGAAGAACTTGAATGCATTGGCTGAGCAATCTAGCCAAATTTATTTCCCATTTTGGATTTATGATCGGTTACATGATGGAAAGGAAGTAACAATTAAGGATGATACAAATCAAGAAATGAAATTGGCAAAGAAAATGATGATTGTGGCTTTATGGTGTATACAGACAAAACCTGGTGATCGTCCTTCAATGGATAAAGTGTTGGAGATGCTTGAAGAAGAAGATGGGGACTTGCAAATTCCTAATAAGCCTTACTTTTGTCTACAAGATCCACCAACAACGGATGTTGGAGATGATAATTGTAGCAATTCATGGACTTCGTATGGTACATCGGTTAGTGATCCCAAGGGATCAACCTGATCTCTTTCTGGTTCTTGGTTGAATTACATATAATATATTGTCGGTACCAAGCATTAATATAAGTATGCAATTTTTATCTAAATATATGTTTGAATATTCGTGTAGTATTTTCTATGGTTGATATTAATGGATGGTAACAGATATTATGGTATCCAATCTATGGGTATCTGCTACAAAAAATTACTAAATGCACATTTTGTGAATTTTATTATGTATCAAGAATGGTGATTAAATTTTGTAAAAACTCATTTGTTCAATAATATATAGTATAACTAGATATAGAAAATCAATAAATAGAATTTTGTCTTGATCTACCCATTCTCCATTGATCTTGAAGCTAGATTGGACCTTCACCCGATTACGCCAATAAAGGTATTAGACAACACTTTTACAGCTACGTGTATAAGGCAGCGCTTTTTTACATTGGTTGATATAAAAGTTAATTAGGTTGTTAGTTAAATAACTAATAGTTGGTTAGGTAACTTGAGTCACAAGTTAGAGTTAGTTGTGATTGTTTGTTAATTCTCATGTTGTATAATAGTCGCTCTAGTTCCTTAAAATAAAATAGTCTCTCTAGTTACACAATACTCTAAATGTGATCATTCAATAAAATTTTGATTGCTAATCATCCTCATTATCTCTTTATCTCCAAAATTCTCAATACTTTAATAAAACAGTAAAGTAATTGAAGAGAAAATGGAAAACAGTTGTATTATCATAGAGCAAATAGCAATTACAATGGTGGAAAGTAATGAAAACTCATAACAAACTGATAACAATTGATAGCAAGCTACCAACCCTATAGCACTAGGCTCCCACAAATCACTCAACGTGAAATGATCTACTAACAGAATGCTTAGCTACCCTTTCTCTTTCCTCTAACTATCTTATATAAGGCTACTCATATACACCCATGCATCCCTCATAACCACGTCATCCTCTTGTAAGTCCTTTCCCACGTTTCCTTTCATACACTCTCCATATTTTGAGCTTAGGCCCAAAGTCAAGACCCACTTCCTTATCCATGTTTCTATCAATACCACCCTCTTCAGAAAGAGCCTTGTCCTCAAGGCCGAAATTGGAAAACTGTCCTCTGAGAACTGCATTATCCTCCCAGGTCACATCATCAATTGACTGGTTTTTGTGTGGAGGGTTCAAAACGTGCTCTGGAGCATTAAGCATGAGAAGAAGATAGCTGCACTTACATGTACACCTACCGGAGCATATGGGCTAGTTTTAGAATCCGGTTATCGCTTCTGGTCTTTTCCCTCTACTTCATACATGGTTCCAAAATTTGGGTCATGCCATGGTTACTGCTTTGTCTGAGAGGTGGCATAAGGAGACTAGAAACAACCATCTTCCTTTTGGAGAGACGACCATCACACTAGATGATGTGTCATGTCTTCTATACATCCAGATGGAAGGGAAGATGTTGAGTCACCAAGCAAAGATCTTCCAGGACAGGGGTGTTGAGTTGATGATAGTTACTTGGTGTTATCGAGCATACTACAATCAATGAGTGTGCGAAACAGTTTGTTGCACATATAACTATGGCATGGATGAAGTCCTTTTATGAAGAGCATCTAAATGTGGCAAATAACTTGGAAAATGTTGCTGGAAGGGAGGAGGAGAGAAATAATCGTAGGAAATGGTGTGTGAAGGGTTTCTTGCTCTATCTAGTCGGATGTACAATATTCACTTACTAGAGCAACAAGCACATTGACATGATATTTCTTGAGGCATTGCAAGATCTTGAGGGTTTTCTTGCATGTTCGTGGTGCATCCAAGATAGTTCAGAGTTTCTTGGACTTCAGGATGCACGTCATATCAGAGGTAGAGTATGATTCGGTGATAGACGCATCGGGGTATGTGGCATGTCTCTTTTATAAATGATCCAAATGAATGTGTGAAGACAAAATGAATGATTGAAGGAATGTATGTTGTGGTGGAAAACAAAACAGAAGACATGTCAAAAATGGTGGTTTGCCGTTGTTACCTGAGTGCTACGGCAGTTAATTGTCGTTGCTGCCAGCGATAGTACACCGCCGTTGTAGTTGATTTTGTGTGATTGAGGTTCCACCGACAATTTATGTGGTCCACGACGCACAAAAACTTGTATTAATAGACGTGTTTGGTTCATTTGCTTTAAAACACAACATAGAACTATGAAAACTTATCCGGTGAATCTGAACACCAAACGGTTGTTTCAAACTTGATCATACTGTCTTGCCAATAGAAATATGTCAATTGGTTGTGCAGTATGATCAAGTTGAAAACATCTTGAAACACATTCCCTTTCATCATCACTCATCTTATAAATTCAACAGTGACATGTTAGGCATCCTTAATTGTGTTCATGTACTCATGTTATAAATTCAACATTTATCGTTTTATATTGTTTTACATGCAATGTTTGTATCTAGGCCATTTCATTTCATTTTCTATAGTTTTTTGTTTTGTTTTGAAGAGGTCTGGGAGTGAGAGTTGATGTGTTGGTATAAGCCAGAACCAACGGCACTTAAGTGTCGTTGGTACAACGACAATTAACTTTCGTTAGAGAGCAAATGGCAGTTAACTACTATTGGGTCATTTTGTGGTGCCTGAGAGCAATTTTAGAAGCTTAAAGAGCAATTTCCATCGAACATTTGCATAAAAAATAAGAAGAAAATGTGAATTGAACACACAGAAGTCTCATTGTCCCTTGTTTGAGTCTCAAACCCCATGGATATAATTATTTCCATCTCAGCTTCAGCAAAACGCCATTCCTTACTCATCTCCTCTTCCTTCATTCATGAATCATATGTTAAGGTCAAATATATCACAGGGTTCTTTAAGTTTAACGTTTATGTTAGATTAGTCCTTTTAATTTTTTTAGTTACAACTTAGTTCTTTATGTTAGTAAAAGTGTGCACCTAGTCCTTTAACTCATAAAATATATGCACCATTACTCTCTTTCCATCAAAATCAGTTAAAAATATTTATATGGATGTTTATTGGTAAGTTGAAAGGTCTAAATTCACCGTTCGGTTCATAGGTGTATTATTCAATTTTAATTTGAAATAAAAACAATCAATTACTTGATTTATAATGTCGTTGATGAAATATTTAACTGTAAAATTATGATTGAATTGAGAAACAATAAGAAAAAAATGTATGTAAGTAATCATGTTTGGTGTCATAAACACTTTTTGGACCTTTTACCTCAAGGTCAAATGTTCATGTAAGTTTTTTTAAACTAAGTTGGATGAAAAAAAGAATCTATTTGCTACAAAAAAGAAATTAAAGGACTAACATACATGTTCACTTTTCCTCACATGAATGACCAATTTATAAATGAAAAACTTACTAATATGGTATAAACTTAAACTTAGGACCCAAGAATCTATATTTTATCAATTATCCCTCTCTTCTACTCTCTGCATCATCATCTAATCTACAAACACAGACAGAGAAGAAGAAAAAAACTCTTGAGGAAGTCATTTGGAGAAAATTACCTGAAGGTGCACAACGACGACGTTGGTTATTGTAATCGAAGTCTGAATACCAACCATGTTTACAAAGACTATTGAGCCATGAAAGTTCAAATCCATAAAACATCATACGACGAATATCCGTACAAGAAATGTTGTTGTTGCCACCATGTTTAAAAGGCCAAGATGTAAGAAACATTAACTCTATAAGACACCCATCTCCCAGACCCAATTCCAAAAGAGATTTGTCCCCAAACACAATATAGTTCCCTTTCTGCTGCTCATAAGAATTACTAATGTTCATACAAGCAGCATCAAAGTAAATACCTGAAGAATATTGGACACGATTGGGACATGTCACATATAACATAGACTTCAACAATACTATATAGTCCCCAAACACTCTATATGGCAAGGCTATTGGAGCGATGTTCCTTGAAGTGAAATTATAGAAGCCTAATGGATGAGGTTGGAGGGAATAATTAGAGTAACCAAGACTATTGAAATCCAATAGTCGTATGGTAAAGTTGTTGTAATTAATTGATTGTACATAGTATTTTCCAAATGAACCATAGTTCAAAATCAATTGGTCATTGTCCTCGCATGATAAGATGTACCTCTTGTCACCACACTTTTCAGGACTGTCTTTCAATCGGAAAGGGTGGCTAATGTTATGAACACCGCACCTTTTAGAGCATGACTCTTGTTGTTCATCTCCATGCACGTAGCTGTATGAAAGTATAAGCAGCATCACCAACACCACCACAAAGTTCAATGTAGCAAAGAATGACATTTTTTTGGTTCTCTGAGAAGTGGCAAAACTCATTTTTACATCAAATTAGTTAAAGGCATTACCGTTGAAGATATCATTTAACAAGATGGAAGACTTTTTAAAGTCTTTAGTTGATTATTCTGATAGATGTCTGTTTATAGGAGTAACATGATTGAATTTAAAAGTCCAAGATTCCAAACTTTTGATGCAAGCTCCAAGACTTTTTCATCAAATTTAAAAGTGTTCAGGTTAATTTTTATATATTATTTAATGGCAGTGTTCAGGTCAATCTGATAGATGTTGCTGGGAGTGCTAATTAGTTATGGCTTAGGACTTACTGATAGGCACCACATAATTGAATATATTATCAAATTCAAATATAGGTAGGTGTCCTGTCAATTCGGTTTTGACGTAAGCTCTTGTGTCATACAAATAAATTTCCAATGTTTACTATTGTGATTTTTTATAAAACACATGAATATATACAGTGTAGAGAATAAAATAAAACACGAAGAATTATGTCATAGAAATATACAGAGAGAAAACATTACAGTTTATCATCTTTAGTTTAGTTGCGTAATATTATTACGTTACTATAGCACCCAACAATTTGAACATAAAAGTTGTGTGACTAAAGATCAAAACAATAAAGTGAGTTGAGCAATATATAAGTCATAGGACCCATAAACTCAAGAGAGTTGCTATATCATCTTTCATGAATTGCAAATTGCTTTGAAAACAAACAAAAAATGTGCTCCCGCTTGCCAACATAACGGTCGGCAACAATAAAGGAAGGAGTGGGTTGAACGGTCGTGAAACATTCGTGAATTCACTTTACGTTTTATAAAACATTTTTCTAAACTCAGTGTCTTAAGGTTGTGAGTAAAAATATGGTGTTCAACTCATTTGTTTGGTTGTTATTATTCCAATAAGGATGATTACGTGAGCTTCCCTCAAGACTCAACTCTGGTATCAGAGTCAATGGTTTGAAGCAGGAGTGCAGTACCAACCCAAGGATAGGTCACTAAAGCCCTCGCATTAGGCACACCAACAAAAAATTAGTTTTCATTAAATTTTATAAATAAAAAGGCATCATATTAATTTGAACAAAAAAGGCCTCGTATATTCAACACTGCTTTAAACCTCGCTTACTTTTAAAGAATAGTGGGTCGACCCTGGTTTGAAGCAACGTGTCATGTAGATAATGCGGTAAAAATGGTACGGATTTGTGGATGAAAAGACTTCCGTTTGAGATGTCTTAAGGTTTTTAGTCAAAATGTGGTGTCCAACTCTCTTGTGTGATTGCTCGTGACACAATTTGGATCATCTCGTGTCATGAAGGTGAGAAAAACACACAAGAAGGGGGGGTTGAATTGTGTGTGGGCAGATTTTTAAAATTCTTTCTTCTAAAGCTTAAGTTAAGTTCAGAATCTGTTGTTGATCAGTTCTGAACCTTTTTCAGAGATTGTTAATGCAGCGGATTAAAGCTTAAAAGAGAGAAGGAAAGAAGGACACAATAATTTTTATACTAGTTCCTTCCACAAGTTGGAAGTAATCTAGTCCTCTTGTTACTAACAAGAGATTTTAACTATAATCAAACTGATTACAATTGCTCAACCACAAATTTAGGAAGAGACTTCCAGTTGCACAAACACCTAGTAAGAGACTTCTAATGCTCAGAACACACAGTAATGAGACTTCCCTGCTCAAGACACTAAGTCAAGAGACTTCCAATGCTCAGAACATAAAGTAATGAGACTTCCTTGCTCAGAACACAAAGTAATGAGACTCTAATTGCTCAGAACACTAAGTAATGAGACTTCTGGTTGCTTAGCACGCAGGCTAAGACTTTGGTTCAAACTGGTTTACAAAGAAAGAAGTTTGAATTGAACACTTGATCAAATATTAGAGGTGTTCAATTAATACAACTCAATTGAGACTCTAACACTTAAGAAATTCTAAGATAAACAATTGTAAGAATTCTTAAGTTAATTTGTGACAGAAAACGTGCAAGTTTGCAGTTCAGCTTGCAGGTTGTTTTTCTGTACAGAGTCTTGGCATTTTCTCTTCAAATCATCACCCTTTTATAGATAATAAAAGAGCTGTTGAGATTGCCCAGAAATTCAGCAAAGAGTCGTTGCAAGAGAGGCTAGGTCAGCTGAGTTTGTGTGCGAAAAAACAGAGCACACAAAGTTTGAAACTTTCCCTTAAAAGCTGGAGAATGTTTCTGAGAAGGAGGCAACAATTCCAATTAGCTGTTCTGACATTGCAGGCATTAAATGCTGACTGTGATAGATGCTTTTCCTTAAAGAACTCAGACTTCAGAAGCACTATTCATCAGACGCACTTCTTCAGACGTTGACTTTTGTTGACCTTCAGACTCAGCCTTCAGACGTTGATCAATGTTGACCTTCAGACTCAGCCTTCAGAAGCACCCTTCAGACTCTGCCTTCAGATGCACCCTTCAGACTTTGCCTTCAGAAGCTGCTTCAGACCCAGTTTTGCTTCAGACTTGCAACAAAGGCTTCAATGCTTTCTTTCTTGCTCTAAGCTTGTTCTTCTATAACCATTATCACATCACATACCAATCATTAAGGACATGGTTCTGCACACTAGAACAAGGCATTAACAATACCAATTTTCTTTTTAACACAGATTCAACCAAAACTAACTTATTCAGAATCAAGTAATAAAAGCAAGTTCACTGAAGTTGAAATTCTGGTATGCTCTATCACAGCTAAACCGATTCAGACATGTATGTTGCATCATTTGTGCAGGCTAACATAACAAAAAAATAATTCAGATTATATTAGATGTAAATTCAGATTATTTTACGGTGTTTCTTATCCAAAATTTGCTTTAGTTGATAATGTAGTACCCTAATTTTGTCCATGTTTTTTTTACAAAAAAAAAAAGTCAACAGAAAAGTCAACTTTTATTTTTCTTCTTTTAAAAAAATAATAATAATAAAAAAAGTTCGCAGAGCGATGTTATATCCGCTCTGCGAACACTGCAGTTTATTGTTTTTATTTATCTTTTTATAAATATTATTATTATTATTATTATCAATATTATTATCACTTTATTATTATTTTGTACTGTTTGATTCAAAGAAGCAAAGAAAGAAACGTGTGTTTATGCCAAGCAAGGAAAGAAGAAACTTGTGCCAAGAGAGCATGTGCCAAGCCAGTTGCTGCCCCTGGGCAGCACTTCTTCTCTCCCATTTTCTCTGCTTCTGACCCTGTTACTTTCCAGCATCCACCCCATTTACTTTATCAAAACCATTCAAGGATTGCTGCAAAACTGCTGCCCCTGTTTGCAAAACTGCTGCCCTGTTCCAGCACTTCACCCTTTCCATTGGTTCTCTGTTGTTGCCCTGAGTGCAACACGTTTTCCTTTGTTTCTCCCCAAGTTCTGCACAAACAGCACTACTTTTTCCTGTTTGTCTTCTCAAAATTGCAAGGATCAATCCCAAAGGGCATCTCAAGTTGCAAACAGCCCCTGTTTTCCCATTTTTCCAGCATTTTCTGTCAGAAATCAGCCCCCATTTGTTCTGAAATTAGCCAAAGTCTTGACCATGATCACAAGGTAAGGTCACCTCTTTCCTTTTGCATTAAATGCTAGCCAAATGTCCTGATCATAGCCCACAAAACAGCCTTGTTTTAGGGGATTTTCATCATTACAATTGATCTTAGTTTGCCTATATAAGAAGCACAATGCTGAAGGTTTGAGGACAGAATTTAACAGCTTCTTGGATATACATTTCAGACAGTTTTTCTTTGCTAAAAACAGTTCTTAGAGAGGATTTTTCATACAGAAAGACAGTTAGTTTTTACACCATCTTTGAATCAAAATTCACAGCAATTCACAGCAATCTTTGAATAGAAAAAGCCCTGTTTTTTTTTCTATTTTTGTTTTACAAACCATCACATACAAACCCAGCAATTAAAACAGCCACTAAACCACCAGGAATATCATATCAAGAGTGAAGAATAACAGCCAAAACATCATTGTTGTAGCTGTTCTTGTTCTTCATCACTTCTATCTTCAAGAAACTACAATCATCCCAAGCCATCTTCATTTTGCTTACATCCAAAGCTTGGATTAAGAGTTTGTAAGTATTCTGAACATTTTCACTTCCTATTTGCATTTCTGTTTGCATCTTGTGTTGTTATTCTTGCTGTCCTGCATAATTCTTCTGCGTTTTCAACTCATTTTGCACTAAAAACATCATTTTAAAAGCTCCAAAAAAAAATCACAAGTTTGCCAAACACCAAAACAGAAGTGTTTTACTTCTTTTTCCTACTAAATTCGAAAGTTTTTAACCCCTTTGAGGTTCTAAAATCAGAAATCAGAAGCAGTCTGAACAGTGAGTCTGAACAGTTCTTCTGAACTTCAGAGTCTGAAGGTCAGCTTCTGAAGGCTTCGCAGAGCCAAATTCTGGTCGCTCTGCGACCGTAGCAGAACTCAGTTTCTGACTTGAAGCTTTTAAAGCTAGCTTCTGAGGTTCTGAAGTGAAGTTTCAGAGTCTGAAAGGGGCTGTTTACTCATCCTATTTCCAACATACAAAAACACAAAAAACAATTTTCTTTTTGTGAGTGAAAAAAGAAAACTTGGGTAGACACCCAACGCTTCCCCGAATATTCGGAAACGGGGTAAACACTTCGTTTTTGTTTGAATATTCGTCATCCGTTTAAAATCAATCCCAACCCACCAAACTTTATCTTTTCACGCCCATGCGCATTTTCAAACGAATACCATCACCCAAGTGCGAGTCCGTCCTTTTTATTCAAACCTTTTCACGCCCATGTGTGTTTTCAAATGGATACCATCGCCCAAGCGCGAGTCCGTCTTTTTTTCTTTAAATAAACTTTTTCGCCTGAGCGCGATCAAATTATGTTTTACAAATAAAATCAATCAACACACAAACATTTGCTACAAAGAACTACGTAGCTTTGAATTCTCCATCGCACCGGGAGATACGTAGGAGCAGGATTAAACTCTTGTCAAGCACATTAATAAAAAAACTCATTTTTAGTCTTTATCTTTTCTCTTTTTGTTTCTTCTTTTATTTATTTATTTCTTTACAAACATTTGGCATCAAACTAACACAATTAAACGCTAAACTAACTAACAGTTCCCGTTGAGTACAACAGATGTGAGGGGTGCTAATACCTTCCCCTCGTATAATCGATTCCCGAACCCGAAATTTGGTCGTGATGACCTTGTTCTCGTTCTCAAAGGGTTTTATCAACGTTTTCCCTTTAAAAATAAAACTTTGGTGGCGACTTTACTGTTTTGAGCGAGCGCTTCCTGCTTGCACATTTTTCCCGCCGCATCAGCTGGCGACATCACTGGGGAGAAGAGAATCAACCCTAGTTAGTTGGCTAAGCTTTTAATTATGTTATTTGTTTGCCTTAAATGTTTGTTATTTGTGGTATTTATTTGCTTTATTGCATTTCCATTTTATTTTTTCGCCTTTTATGTTATTTGTGCTTTACATTGAGGTTGTAATGTTCATACACCTTTGAGTGGAACTCTACACCCGAGTTCGAGAAAACACATAGGCTTAGGATGGTGGTTTAGTATTGGCTTCCGAGATAGACATCTTGTTTGGTCAATACAAAGACCTCGCTTAGAGATGGTCCTCTTCGTGAAAGTTTGTCGTATAATGGTTAACCCGTTACTATGGCAAAATTCCAAATTGGACCCCTAACTCTAAGAACCTTCTTCTTAGCGCCTTTTCAAAGTTTGGTGTTTGTATTGACTTTCGAGGTGATATCTCATTTTAGTTAGTACAAACTCCACTTAGAGGAGACGCACTCGTGAAAGTTTGTCATATAATGGGTAATCCGTTATTATAACAAAATTCCGAGATGCCTCCACGACCTTAGGTACTCCTAAACTCAAAAATCATAGAACTACCTTGGTGAGAACCTCAATATAGAAAGCACGTAGAGCTAAACCCTTGTAGGGAGCCATCCCTTTAAGCTTTATTTCCCATTTATCCATACCCACATAAAACATGCATGCATTGCATCCACATGCATAAAATCATTTTTTAATATATAAGTTTGTTTTAGGGAATTGCAAAGGCTAAAGGTCTGTTGCAAATGTCTAACAATTTAAACATGGGCTCCGAGAAAAGAAGAACTTTGCCGTTAAAAGTTGAACTCTCAGATTTAAAAAGTCTTAGAGACTTGAGTGCCGAGTTAATCGCAATTCCGAAGAGTGCTTTTGTCTTCAAGTATGGTGATATCCTCGACCTCTTGTTCACTAATGTTTGAGCAGACGCTATCACAGCATTAGCACAGTTCTATGACCCACCATTGAGAAGTTTCCTATTCCAAGACTTCCAATTAGCACCCACATTTGAAGAATTCGAAAGGATTATGGGCATTCCTCCAAAAGGCAAGGGTCCGTATGTGGAAATTGGCCATTCTCCCAAAGTTAAAAATATTGGCGGAAGCTCTAAACATTGAAGTATCCGGGTTTGCTAGCAATGTGAAGACTAGAGGGAAAGCTCCTGGTTTTCTCCGGAGTTATCTAGAGAAAAAGGCTCGTGAACTTGCTGCGTCCCGAGACATGAAATCATTCAACAACGTGCTAGCCCTCCTTATTTATGGCTTAGTATTGTTTCCATCCGGCGAAAACTTTGTGGATTTTGCCGCAATTAGTGTCTTTTGGGCTGTGCTTACAAAGAATAAGGATCCAGTTCCTGCACTTTTGGCCAATGTGTACTATACTCTCCATATGCGTCATGCGAAGCTAGGTGGCAATATTGTCTGTTGCTTTCCTTTACTCTATCATTGGTTCACATCTCACATGTGCATGGACCAATCACGGATGAACAAGATGGATAAGAACGAATGGTCTCAGTATTTGGCATCCCTTAACGAAAACATGATCCGTTGGTATCCAAGGAAGCTCGACATCAAAGAAATCATCATCAGTTGTGGGGAGTTCCCAAATGTACCACTCATAGGATCCAAAGCATGCATAAACTACAATCCAATTTTGTCTCTAAGACAATTAGGTCGTCCTATGTGGGATAAACCCGAGGAGAAATCTTTGGAATGTCTAGTATTACATGACTCGGGCGCCCATGACCCTGTGATGTTGCAAAGAATTATTCGAGCATGGGGAAACATTAACAAGAAGGAAAGCAATGGGAAACGCAAGGTTGGCACTACCAAAGAGACTTACCGACAATGGGTCAAAGAAAGAGTCCAAAAGGTGAAGCTATCTTTCATTGTCAAAACCCCCATTCCACCTAAGTCCCCCGCACCTATTCCTATCTCAATAGAGGAAGCGGATGAGCTCAAAGCAACCATTGTGCAGCTCAACAAAAGAAAAGAGGAATTGCAAGCTGCCCTACTCAAAACTATTCAAGAGAATTGTGAGCTAAAAAGGGAAGGAATTCAAAAAGACAAGCTCATTGAGAGTAGCAACAAAAAGTTAAAGCTTGAAGGGGATGACAAACGCAAGGTGCAAGAATGCTTGGGAGGAGCAAATTCTCAACTCAAACATAAGAACCAAGAGCGGGATTAACTCTTAGATAGCATCCACGAGCTAAAAGAGCTATGGAAAAGATCTTGTTGAGTATTTTGGAGTTGGCTGCATGTTTTGGCAAATCCAATGTGTTGAATAGAAGCATCTCCATGTTTAGAACAAGTCTTCAGTTACAAGAAATTGCATTTGAAGCTGTTCAGAAGCTGAAAATTCCATCAGAAGCTAAAAGTTGCTTCAGAAGCACTGTAGCACTTCAGAAGCTGAAATGTGAGTCTGATGCACGCGTTGACTTTTGTTGACTTCATCAGAAGCTGAACTTTTTCAAGTTATTTCTGCGCGAATCTTTGCAAGATTTATCAAGGAATTATCCTCGCATATTGCTTCTAGATTGCTGGTTGATTTGAAGAAGATTTATTGAAGATTTGGTTTAGTTTTATGAAGCACGTATTTTTCTGCAGAATCTTTTTAAAGATACATTTCTGGTTTATTTGCTTGCTTATTGGATTATTCATAATTCAGAAACAAATCATGTGCAGAAGATTGGAATCTATTTTATGGACTGAAGGCTATATAAGGAGTGCTTTGCTCCTATTCAAGAGAACGATTAAGAGAGAAAATTCAGAAATAGAGTCTTAGTGTTTGTAAGCTTTTTAAGCTTTGTTTTGTGCACCACTCATATGTTTTGAGTTGGTTTAGGTTTTATTAAGTTGTAATTCATTCAAAGCTTTTAAGCAAGAATGAAGTTTTTGTATTGAAGTGTGTTCTTCAAATTCTGGTTTGTTTGTTTCAGAACTGGTCTAAGTTCAAAGGGTAGTTCAAGTAACTGGGTTGTTGCTTGAATAGGAAGTTAGTGGATTCTAATACTCATGCGTGGGTAGAAGTCTGACTAGGTGGAAGTTGATTGCTTAGGATAGGAACTGGGGGGTCACTGTCTGAGTCTTAAGGATTAATTCCAATAGTGGACTTCCTTCCTGGATTGGTATCCCCCAGAGTAGGAGGTGTTTACTCCGAACTGGGTGAACAAACCTTGTGTGTTCTTTTACTTTCCTGCACTTTTATTCCTGCTTCTGAACCTACTATAATCGTGCTCTGTTTTATATTGTTGTGCCCTGTTTCAAGTCCTAATCATTATCCAGCCAGAAATTTCAATTGGCATCAGAGCAGACACCCTGCCTGTGTTTTGGGTGAATTCCAGGGGTATTTATTTCTGGCAAGTATGGAGAAAGAAGGAGGTTTTGTCAACAGACCACCCCTACTTGATGGCACCAATTATGAGTACTGGAAATCCAGGATGTGTGCATTTCTGAAATCCATGGATAGCAAGACCTGGAAAGCCGTGATTAAAGGCTGGGAACATCCAGTTGTAACTGATAAAGAAGGAAAGAATACAGCAGTTTTAAAACCAGAAGAAGACTGGACCAAGGATGAAGATGATCTGTCACATGCTAATTCCAAAGCCCTGAATGCTATCTTTAATGGAGTGGATAAGAATGTATTCAGGATGATCAAGCAGTGCACACTTGCTAAAGATGCCTGGGAAATTCTCAGGATTGCTCATGAAGGCACCTCAAAGGTAAAGCTGTCCAGACTTCAGCTTCTGACAACAAAGTTTGAAAATCTCAGAATGCTGGAGGATGAGAACATCCAGAGCTTTTACATGAACATTCTGGACATGGCTAATTCTTTTAAGTCCCTTGGGGAAAAAGTTTCAGATGAGAAACTTGTTAGAAAAATCCTCAGATCCTTACCCAAGAGGTTTGATATGAAAGTAACTGCCATTGAAGAAGCACATGATATATCAAGCATGAAGGTTGAAGAACTGATAGGTTCTCTTCAGAACTTTGAATTAAGCAGAACTAATCAGAAGGGTAAAGGTGTTGCATTTGTTGCTGATTATGAATGTGTGGATGATGATAGTTCATCAGAAGCTCTTGTGCTGCTGAGTAAACAATTCAAAAAGTTCCTGAAGCAGAAGACAAGAATTGATGACAAAAGCAATCAGTCAAAGAAAGTTCAATGTTTTGAATGTGAAGGCTATGGGCATGTCAAGTTAGAATGTCCTAATTTCCTCAAGAAGCAGAAGAAGAGTCTGACTGCTTCCTGGTCTGATGATGACTCAGAAGGTGAAGAGAATAAACCTGTCAATGCTTTAACTGGTAAATTCTGGGCTGATGATCAAGGTATGGGTTCAGAAACCTGGTCAGAATCTGAAACAAGTGATGAAGAATCATCCTCTGAAGTTTTGGCGGCCTATCACAAAAATCCAGCTGAGTTTTGCAGGAAATTGCAATGTCAATTTGTTGAAGTGTGCAAGCAGATGGAAGAGCAGAAGAAAATTAATACTCAACTTCAGATTGAGAAGGATGAACACTTAGAGAAGATTTCTGTTCTCAGTAATGAGTTAATCCAACTCAATTCTCAACTTGTTCAGATGAAAAAGCAAGTTAGGATGATGAACTCTGGTACTGATAAGTTGGAGAAAATTTTAGAGAATCAGAAACAAGGAAAAACTGGTTTAGGTTTTGTTGATCAGACTCAGAATACCAAACAGACGAATCCAGTAAATCAGTTTGTTCCTGCTACTCAGACTCATGAATCTATGGTTGGAACATCAAAGAGGAGACCTCAGAAACAAGCACAGATGCTGCCTCAGAAGCATGCTCAGGTGTAACCCCAGAAATGTTTCAGAAACAAAAAGAGGAATCATACTTGGGTCTGTCATCATTGTGGTAAAAAGGGTCACATTAAACATTTTTGTTACAAGTTGCATGGTTATCCCAAGCATTTGCAACACAGAAAAGTTGAACCAGCTGTGAACAAGAGCGAAATCAAGAAGGTTTGGAAACCAAAGAGTGAAGGTGTTGCTCAGAGTCTGAACAAAGGAAAAGGAAAGGTTGTTGCTGATGACAGCAAGCCAATTCCTGTAGCACAGAAGAATTCTGGTGTTGGACCATCCAAAGTCTGGAGCAAAGTTCTTGTTCCTGATCAGAAGGTTCTATTTTCTTGTAAGTCTGAAGATGTTAGGACTTGTGTTCAGAAAAGAGTGGTTGATTTTGAGGAGAAGATAGCTGGGAAGAAGGTTTTTATTGTGCCTGAGGCACATATTAATTAAGCCACTTCTGTTGTTTGTGTCTGATGAAGACTGAGCAATCTGGTGCTGAGTCTGAAGACTGGCTTGTTTGTTCTGGTATGATGTACTCTACAGTTGTGTTGTTCCCTATTTTTTTTTGTGCATGGTTGTTCTTCTGCAAGGTAGATTCTTTGTGATTCTGATCTTTTCAAATGTGCTGGATTGGATTGAGATGTGTTGTTATGTGTGTTACTTGTGTTTCTTCTCCTGATGTTTTGCTGGTGCTTTGTCATAATTTTGTGGCTAAAAAGGGGGAGAAGTTTGTGTGATTGGTGATTGCTGATCAGTGTGTGTCTCAGGGGGAGTACAAGGTCATTAAATTCCTGAGTGTGATGTGTTTCATATGTAGCAGAAGCTGGTTTATCATTTTTCACTGCAGTTCAGAAGTAAGGGGGAGTTTTATGAGTTGCAGGGGGAGAGTTCAAATGCTGGAGTGGTTGTACATGTTTTTTATTGTGAAGCTTCAGGAGGAGTGTTTTAATGTGGTTGTAGTTATCCTGAAGTGATGCTGAGTATGTTCAAGTGATGCTGAGTATGTTCAGAAGCTGCTTTGTGTGTATCAGTGTTCAGTAGCTGAAGCTGATGGTTTATCATAGCAAACGGATTATGTTCACTGCTTAGCTCTATGTTATAAATTTGTGGAGTTCTTCATTGATGAGCTAGTCTTATGTGTGCTTGAAGAACTTGGTTGTGTGAACATTGGTTTTAGCCAAAAATTTGCCAAAGGGGGAGATTGTTGAGTATTTTGGAGTTGGCTGCATGTTTTGGCAAATCCAATGTGTTGAATAGAAGCATCTCCATGTTTAGAACAAGTCTTCAGTTACAAGAAATTGCATTTGAAGCTGTTCAGAAGCTGAAAATTCCATCAGAAGCTGAAAGTTGCTTCAGAAGCACTGTAGCACTTCAGAAGCTGAAATGTGAGTCTGATGCACGCGTTGACTTTTGTTGACTTCATCAGAAGCTGAACTTTTTCAAGTTATTTCTGCGCGAATCTTTGCAAGATTTATCAAGGAATTATCCTCGCATATTGCTTCTAGATTGCTGGTTGATTTGAAGAAGATTTATTGAAGATTTGGTTTAGTTTTATGAAGCACGTATTTTTCTGCAGAATCTTTTTAAAGATACATTTCTGGTTTATTTGCTTGCTTATTGGATTATTCATAATTCAGAAACAAATCATGTGCAGAAGATTGGAATCTATTTTATGGACTGAAGGCTATATAAGGAGTGCTTTGCTCCTATTCAAGAGAACGATTAAGAGAGAAAATTCAGAAATAGAGTCTTAGTGTTTGTAAGCTTTTTAAGCTTTGTTTTGTGCACCACTCATATGTTTTGAGTTGGTTTAGGTTTTATTGAGTTGTAATTCATTCAAAGCTTTTAAGCAAGAATGAAGTTTTCGTATTGAAGTGTGTTCTTCAAATTCTGGTTTGTTTGTTTCAGAACTGGTCTAGTTCAAAGGGTAGTTCAAGTAACTGGGTTGTTGCTTGAATAGGAAGTTAGTGGATTCTAATACTCATGCGTGGGTAGAAGTCTGACTAGGTGGAAGTTGATTGCTTAGGATAGGAACTGGGGGGGTCAGTGTCTGAGTCTTAAGGATTAATTCCAATAGTGGATTTCCTTCCTGGATTGGTATCCCCCAGAGTAGGAGGTGTTTACTCCGAACTGGGTTAACAAACCTTGTGTGTTCTTTTACTTTCCTGCACTTTTATTCCTGCTTCTGAACCTGCTATAATCGTGCTCTGTTTTATATTGTTGTGCTCTGATTCAAGTCCTAATCATTGTCCAACCAGAAATTTCAGATCTCAAGTCGGGATGGGAAAGCTAAGAGAAGAACTTGAGATTGCAAAGCAACAACTCAACAACATGGCGAACGAATACGAAGGGTATGTTTTGCACGAGAGGTTGCAACAAGAAGCATTGGAAAGAGCACTTGTGAGGAGCCAAGTGGAATTAAAAAGAGAGCAAGAGTGTCTTGAAGAATTCCAGAAATTCAGTGATCACCAAGGAGAGGCTTGTGAAGACCTCAAAAGAAAGAATGAGGGGTGGGAACACCGCTTTATGAACTTGGTCGATTCAGTTGAAAACGGAACTCTTTTTCGAGTACTCCGTGACGAGGGTGTGCATTGGAAGAATCTGTTTTCAAGACTAGCCAGTTTAGCCAATGAGGTGATTGAAACCATCCCTGCAAAGATGGAAGCAGCTAACGCAGCAATGCATCCATTGAACACTCCTTCCGAAGTCTTTACTTTTGTTGAATTCTGTAAAACTATGATAAGAGACTTTAGGGAGAAGATTGAGGTGGTCTAAAAATTTGTAATTCGCCTGTTTGTACGACTCTTTGATCATTAATGAAAAATCTTTTTGTTATTTCTGTTTCTCTTTATGCCTTTACAATTGGAAGATATTTGCAAAAGCACCAAAAGTCTTGCAATTCCCTAAAAAAAATTTAATCATCATCATAAATAATAACAAAACCTTTTCATGCATTTGCATTAACATCATCCATAATGTTGTACCCTAATTTTGTCCCAAGCTTTTTCAAAAAAAAAGAAGAAAGAGTCAACAAAAAACAGAAAGTCAAGGTCAACAAAAGTCAACTTTTATTTTTCTCCCTTTTAAATTAAAAAAAAGAAAGGAGGATTTCGCAAAGCGATGTTGTGATCGCTCTGCGAACTTTGCGATGAATTTCGCAGAGCAATGATCTAATCGCTCTGCGAAATCTGCGAATTTTGCATGTTTTGATTTTCTGATTTACCTTTCTTTTATTATTATTATTACTGTCATCATCTATTATTATTATTATCATCTATTATTATCATGATTAATGCTGGATTCAACAAAGGAAGAAGAGGAACTAGGTGTCATTTGCAAAGCAAGAAGAGAAAGGAAGAGGAAGCAAAATCAAGCAAGTAACCCAGCTAGTTGCTGACCTTTGGCAGCCCTTCTCCCCTACCATTTGGCCTGCAACTGACCCTGCTACTTTACAGCATCCACCTCACCATTGGCTTTATCTAAACCATTCAAAGATTGAGGCAAAACTGCTGCCCTGTTTTGCAAACAGCACATGTTTTCCATTTTTTCCAGCATTTTTTGTTAGAATTCAGCTGCTTTGGGTTCTGAAATTGGCCAAAGTCTTGACCATTGCAGCAAGGCAATGTCACCTCTTCCCTTTAGCATTAAATGCAAAGCAATTAGCATGATCATAGCTCACAAAAACAGCCCTGCTGTAGGATTTTTCATCATGACATTTTGATCTCATTTTGCCTATAAAAGCAATGCAAGGCATAAGGATTTCACACAGAGATTTTTTTAGACAGAAGAAAGAGTTCTTTAGACAGAGATTTTAGAGCAAAAAACCAGTTCTTAGAGAGTGAAATTTGAGTGAATTGATACACATTTTCAAACAGTTTTTCTTCACAAAAACAGAGTTGGTTTTGGGTAAGTTTAGAGAAAATTTTCATTCCTTTCTTGCACAAATCATCCCAAACCAGTACAAAGTAATCAAGCCACCAAAACAGCCACTAAACCTCACACAAAGAGTGAAGAACAATAGCAATTTATCATTGCTCTTGCTGTTTGCATTCATCAAACACTTCCAACTTTGCAAAACCATAAACATCCAAAACCTTTTCCATTTCCTTGCAACAAAAGCTTTGGTCTAGGAGTTGGTAAGTCATTCTAAACTGTTTATATTTCATTTGCATACCGTTTACATTTGCTTTTGATTCCAACCTGATTCAATCTCAGTTTTGCATCCTTATTAGTTTTTACTCATTTTGATTTAAAACATCTTTGAATTTCAAAGAAATCCCAAGGTTTGCAAAACATTTAAAACTGAGTGTTGCACTCATTTTCTTGCTAATTCCAAAAGCTTTTCACTCCTTTTAAGGTTCTGAGGTTCATTCAGAAGCAGCTGCTGAACTATAGTTCAGAAGCAGCTTTTGAGTTAAATTTTTCGCAGAGTTCGCAGAGCCAAGCTCTGGTCGCTCTGCGACCATGACAGAATTCAGGGTTCGCAGAGCCATACGCAGGTCGCTCAGCGACCATAACAGAACTCAGTTTCTGAGTTCAGGCTTTTAAAAGCTAACTTTTGAGGTTCTGACTTAAAGATTCAGAATCTAAGAGGATTAAAACTCATTTTGGTTCAAAACATAACAAGGGTTTTTGCATACATTTGGAAATTCATAAGTTTAAATAGTTAACTTGAATAACAAGAAACTTGTTCACTTTTTTCAAACTTGTGCAATTTTCAAGCTTGAACTTGAGCCGAACTTGTTCATTTTCCAAAACCAAACCTTGTTCATGAATTTCAACCAAACTTGAACTTAAACCAAGCTTTAACTTGAGCCGAACTTGTTGTTCATTTTCCAAAACCAAACCTTGTTCATGAATTTCAACCAAACTTGAACTTAAACCAAACTTGTGCATTTTCCATAAACTTGTGCATTTTTTTTATAAAAAAAAAAACTTGAATTTGAACAACTTTGTGCTCATTTCTCATAAATTTGTTCATTTTCATAACTTGTGCATTTTTTGTACATTTGAGCAAACAACACTTGTTCATAGGTTGCAACAACTAATTTGAGTAACAAAACTTATTTTCCTAAGTTTTAAACCAAGTGTTTTGCTCTCTTTTTTTAGGATTTCTTAAAGTTTCAAAATAAATTTGAATGAAAAAGGAGTGGTTTGACGTATGTCTCTCCATTTCCCCGATTGAACGAATACTTGACGTATGTCTCGTTGTTCGGACGATCGTCATTCTATTTTCAACGCATCCAACCACACCAAAACCTATTCTTGGCCCTTTGTGGTCAATTTGAACCTTTTGAATCAATGTTCGACTCCATTGAGTCCATTGAACCCTTTCTTGATCTCGTTGGATCAATTGACCCTTTCTTGACTCCGTTGAGTCATTTGAATCAATGCTCGACTCCGTTGAGTCCATTGAATCATTCCTTGATCCTGTTGGATCAATTTAATCATTCTTGGCCCCCCGTGGTCAATTCAAACTCGTTTCCCCAACGAACATGTTTTTTTATCTATTCTAGCGCGATTTAAACAAACGCTTAAGCCTCCCACGCGCGAGCACACAAGCTATGTTTAATCGCAAGAATACGATCAAAACATCGTTCCTTAAAAACAACCAACAAATAAACTTTTTTCTACCAAAGAACTACGTAGCTTTGAATTCTCCATCGCACCAGGAGATACGTAGGAGCAAGATCATCATCTTGTCAAGCACAATAATAAAAAATGTCTTTTTCCCCTTTATCTTATTCCCTTTATATCAAGCATGCAAGGTAAACTTTAAAAACACTTTTTAGCCTTAACTAACTAGGAGGTTCCCGTTGAGTACGACGGACGTGAGGGGTGCTAATACCTTCCCCTCGCGTAATCGACTCCCGAACCCGGTAATGGTTGCGATAACCATCCTTTCCTCATCGTCAAGGGTTTTATTATCGTTTCTCTTTTAAATAAAAAAACTTAAGGGTTTATCAACGTTCCCTTTAAACAAAAACTTTGGTGGCGACTCCGCACTCTTAACGAGAGGCCTTATGCCCTCGAAGCGTTTGTCTTTTTTAGACGTTCGCACACATAACATCCATACATTTGTTTTCATACCCAAAACTCATCCCCCTTCTTATCATCAGGATTTCTTACAATCCAAACTGATTCCTCGGCATTCGCATTTCACCCGAAGCAACGCACGGAGGATTATGGAAGAGGTTGAACAAATTCAAGAATCCATGAGACAAGACATCAACCAACTAAGTGGGAAGTTGGATCGTTTGATGGACACTCTACAAGAACTAGCAAATAGAGAGCAAAACCCGTAGCCTCGAGTAGCGGAAAATGTTACCCCCGAGCCACAACCAGTCTCCGCAGCAGCTGTCGTTTGGCCTCTATTCGGTCTTCCTCTAGGCTACACACCTCCCTTTGAGAGCCATAATGAAAGTGGTCCGTCTCAAGCTCGTCCTGCTCCAGCATTAGCACCTCGTGCCAATGAAATCCCTATAATGCAAGAGCACACTGATGTTGCGGCGGGATCTCTAATGCCTCAAAGAGCAGTAGAGAATCCATTGTTGGTGTATCATTCACACAACCAGTCAAACCCTCCTATACAGCATACTGAACCTCCGTTAGATCGACCACATATGGGGGGTGAGAACGAAGAAGATAAAGGAAAAATTCTTGCTTTGGAAGAACGAGTCAAAGCAATGGAGGGAAGTAGTGAATTCGGGCTAGACGCTCTTGATATGTGTTTGGTCTCGAATGTGGTTATTCCTCCAAAGTTCAAAACTCCGGATTTCGAGAAATACAAGGGATTGACTTGTCCTCGCAATCATTTAATCATGTATTGCCGAAAAATGGGTATAGCTGCTCAGGACGATAAGCTCCTCATCCATTTTTTTCAAGACAGTCTCAGCGGAGCTTCGTTAAACTGGTATATGCATCTTGAAAAGAGTCGGATCCGGACTTGGTAGGATTTGGCCAAAGCCTTTGTCAAGCAATACAAATATAACATGGGCATGGCTCCCGACAGAATGCAATTACAAGACCTAACCAAGAAAGGAACGGAAACGTTCAAAGAATACGCGCAGCGATGGAGGGAATTAGCATCACAAGTTGAACCTCCCTTGTCAGAAAGAGAAATGACGAGGATTTTCATAGGCACCCTACAAGCTCCATATTATGAGAGGGTAATTGGAAACGCCTCATCCGGTTTCTCCGACTTGGTCATCATTGGAGAAATGGTGGAAGTAGGTTTGAAAAATGGAAAAATCCAAAGCGCTCAAAGTGGTCAAGTGGCTGCAAAGAAATTTTCGACCTCTTTCCCTAAAAAGAAGGAAGGAGAAACCAATGCAGTAATGACTGGTATTCAAAATTCCTACCGTCCACCAATGAATGCTTATCACCCCCATCCTTCAAGTACCATATCAAGATCAACATTATGTTGCCGCCGCAACACCTATACAATACCAACAACCATCGCCTCAAAGGCCTCCATACAACCAACTCGTCCAAATCATTGGGGTCAAACCTCAGGTCAGAATCAGTATCGACCCTCTTACAATCAGCGACCAAGGCAGATTGACCCAATCCTCATCCCATACAGTCAACTTTGGCCACTCTTGATAAATAATTCTTTAGTGGTACCTAGAACTGTCAGACCTTTGGAGCCACCATTTCCGCATTGGTATAACCCAAATGCCAAGTGCGAGTTTCATTCTGGAGCCATTGGTCACTCCATTGAAGACTGTAGAGCACTTAAAGAGACAGTGCAAGGGCTAGTCAACAACAAAAGCCTATCCTTCAAAGAGAAGGGGCCCGATGTGAAGAACAATCCATGCTGTGGAAGAGGATGCGGATTTCAATGAGATCAAGAGGGTTGAGGAAATAAGTACTCCTTTGTTGATACTTCATGCGAAGCTAGCCAATTTCGGTTTGATTAAAGAAACCCACAACAATTGCGAAGTATGCGCTTTAAGTTCCGATGGCTGTCAGTTGATCAAGGAACAAATGCAAGTATTGTTAAAACAAGGCGTTTTGCAAGTTGGACAAGCAAGGAAGATGGGAGATGTCTCAATTATCGAGCCACACTTCGATAGCAAGAAAGAGATCCCCAAACTGGTTGAGATCCACTATCAAAAAAGGGACGCTCAACCGTCGGTGAACCATAGGCAGCCTGTGGTCATATGTGTTCCTTCGCCATTTCCCTACAAAAGTTCTAAAACAGTCCCTTGGAATTATGATGCAAAAGCCGTTGTTTATGACTCAGAAGGAAGATTGGGAAAAGAACCTACAAAGGTGGTGGGTGGTGTTACCCATATTTCTGAAGCTAGTGGAATGACCCAAAGTGGTCGAATATTTGCTCCCAAACAGCTTAGAGGAGAAGGCAATAAGGTAGCCGAAGAAGTCCAAAAAAGGAAGGAAATGCCCAATCAGGACAAGGGGCAAGAATGCAAGGATCATTTAGCGTCAAAGGAGGACGATGAGTTCTTAAAAATCATCAAAAGGAGTGAATACAAAATAGTGGACCAATTGAATCAAACTCCTTCCAAGATATCTATCCTCTCGCTGCTGCTGAACTCCGAGGCACATAGAAAGGCATTGTTGAAAGTATTGAATCAAGCGCATGTAACCCATGGTGTTACAGTAGACAACTTCGGCGAAATAATTGCCAACATCACCGCCAGCAGCTGCCTAAGCTTTAACGATGAAGACTTACCTGTGGAGGGGAAATCTCACAATAAAGCTTTACACATCTCCACAATGTCCTTGCCAGAGTGTTGGTTGATACTGGTTCTTCATTAAATGTGCTGCCGAAGTCTACTCTCAACAAGATGTCCATTGACGGGGTCTGCTTGAAGCCTAGCTCTTTAATTGTGAAAGCTTTTGATGGGTCCAGGAGGTCAGTCATTGGGGAGGTATGTGATAAGTGGCAAAATATGATTAAATCCATGTCTTTTACAAAGCATTTTAGTTACTTGTTGTGCAAGTTACCTTAGGAAAAGCATGGAATTTATGAATAAATGCCAATTATTCTTTGTATATCTTATTCTTCCCCATTTATGTAGGAAAAAGCAAGCCAGGACCTGAAAATATTGAGAATTAATGAAGAAAAGCATGAAGACTTTCGCTCAGCGAAGTCTTGGCGACAGCTTGGCGAAGTCAGTCAGAGATTTTAAGGAGTTTCTGAAGAGCACTTTCGCTCAGCGAGGTCTTGGTGAGGTCTTGGCGAAGGTAGGCAGAGAGTTCATCAGGAACAGTGAAAGACACTTTCGCTCAGCGATTGCTTGGCGAAAGGTTGGCGAAGTGAGGCAGAGAATTTCTGAAACAGGGGAAGCTGTTTTCGCCCAGCGAAATATGGATCGCTCAGCGAAATCATCAAGGCGGTTTAATGCTGAAGATGACGTGGCAGATTGCCATTGGCTGTTTTGAATGGTTCGCTGAGCGACGTTACGTATCGCTAAGCGAAATTGTATTTATCAGCTTTTGTATTTAAGCTATTTTCAGTTTTTAGGTTAATAAGACTACTATTGTTAAGCTTTCTTTAGGAGCGAATTTTAGAGGTTTATTACCATTTAATAGGGCTAGAAGCTATGATCTTCAAGGAGCAAAAGTGATTGGATTGTGGAATCAATCAAAGGCTTTGGGAAATCAAGACTTAGGTTATGATCTTCATCTTTTCTCTACTCTTTTGTATAGTTGTCATGAAAATGAACAACTAACTTCCCTTTGTTGGGATTGGAGGTATTCTTTCTAGTTTAGATGTAATCCATGATTATGCAAATATATGATTTTAGCAATTTATGTGTTTTTGAAGTTATTCTTGATTTCCATTCTCATGCTTGATTCAATTGTTATTGACAAATACTTTTGAATCTATGTTTAGAATAATCTTCTATCAAAATAAGAAAATCTAGAAATGGATTTGGGTTTTGATAATCACACAAAGTTTCGGATCGTAATGCTTTCGGATCGTTTGATTGATTGGGAAATCGTCGATTAAACGATACGATTGATCTCACGATGTCATTTGGGAAATCAATGACGTTGTCGAGTGATACGTGATATTTTCGCTAAAACGCTAAAATTCATATGCATGATTTATAGATTATATTCGATGCAAGATTGATGAACTCCGATCACAACGCTTTGATACCCTATTACTTGTCGTTTTATTTCCGTTTTTAACTTCAATTCGTTTTATGCAACCAAGCTACGAAACCCTAACTCAAAACGATAACGATTGTTGAACGGTTCGAAGTAGCGCACAAATCCCTGTGGAGAGATAATAGAAAATACTTACTTTTGTTGATTTAAATACTACTTCAACAAAATGGCGCCGTTGCCGGGGATTAGTGTTTACATATTTTGAGCATCGCAATAATTTGTATTATTCTGAGCTTTTGTATATATCTTGTTAATATTTTTCATTTCTTTTGTACATTATAAAACTGTTTGTGCATTAACCCTCTTTGTTATACAAAGAAAAAGTTTCTTGTTAGTTATACGTGTTTCAGATTCTCAACATTGAAAGAAATCATGGCTGATCATCATGACTATTTCAACTTCTATAATCCATACGAGGATGAATCCTAGCAACAATATCAACAATATCCGTCTGAAGATGAACAAATGTTAAGAACGGAAAATACTTTGAATTTGTTCATGCAACAATCCATGATCAACATGCAAAATACCAACCATAGATTGAGAGCTTTATCATGCCAATTGGAGATTTTGCAAGTTCAATTAAATTTTCTACCAAGAATCATGGATGTTTAGACCAGCAATCAATCCACTTTGGAATTCGGAGAGATTGTTAAAGAAGATGTTGATGAAAGTGAGGAAGAGGCAATGTTTGAAGGATGTGGTATAAGGACATTAGTGGAAGAATTAGAAATACCACACAACCTAGAACTTCCTCAAGAAAGGCCAGATTCTGAAGAGGCCAGCGTTGTTGATAGTGAAGAAATGATGGATGTTGAGAAGACAGAACAGTTTCTTAACAAGGAAGAAACTTGTGAAAAGGTGGGGATGAAAGTGAGCAAGGCCAAATTTGAGTTTTTAATGGACGACATATGTTCCTTGCTCAGCTTATTCTGGATAGGGAGGTTATGGACTCCACATCAGCTGTTCTTCAAGTTCATGGAATTCCTCCCACAACAAAGGAATACTAGGGTTGATGTGCGTTCCGTCTCATTTTGGCCACCCTAACGAATCAGGCGTCGAGCTAACGACGTAAAACAAGCGCTTGTTGGGAGGCAACCCAACTTTGTAAGTAGTTTACTGTTTTGCATTTTAGTTTAGGTCATTTTACAACCAAAATCAAAAACTAGTACAGAAAACAGAACTTGAAAATTTTACCTGTCATGGATCGCTGAGCGAAGCTAACGTTCGCCAAGCGACAATTATAGGTCAGTTTGACCAGTTTTGACCAAAGTATTTTCGCTTAGCGATGAAACTTTCGCTCAGCGAAAATACGAAGTCAGACAGTTCCTGTGTCCAAAGTCATTCATCCTCTTACCATCATTAATACCCTCCCAACCGTTCCCCAACCACCTAAAATAAACCTAAAACCGGTTTTTACTCTCATATTTTCATTTTTTCACAAAAACCATACACAACCTTTCAAATTCCTCTAACAAATTTCAACCCAAAATCAATCCAAGCCAGATTAAGCTAGCACTGCATTTCGTCTCTGCATATCACTCTTAATCAACAGGTTTGGTTTCTATTCTTGATTTCTTTTAAATTTTCGAATTTGGGTTAAATTTTGGATTTGATAGATTAAGTTTTTGTTGATTGTGTTTGAATGATTAGATGCTGGTTAGGTTAGAAATCAATATAGGTTAGAAATGAAACAGAATAACAACACCAATGCCATGCAAAAATCGAATTTTGATTCATTTTTTGAAAACAAACCCATTTTGTATAAATTTGAAAATAAACTAGGGTTTGGGGTGTTTGTATGCCAAAGCTGTTATTCTACCTCATTTCTAAGAGTATTGGGTGTGTTAGTTAGTGATTAGAAGTAGTTAGAGGTAGTTCAAGAGAGACTTTCGTGAAAATTTTTCACTTTCTGCACATTTTCGCTCAGCGACAATATGATCGCCTTGGCGAAAGTTCATCTGGAAAACCCAGAATTTATGAACATTTTCGCCTAGCGACGCTTATTTTTGCCTAGCAATTGTCTCCAGAAATTTAAAAATTTTTTTGCTCTGACAATTTCAATGTCATTTTTATACTAACCTCTATCTATTTTGTTCTGTGTGTATTGTCTGATTATTTTGCAGCATGGCACCTAAAACCAAAGCAACCGGAAGCAAAAGAAAAGCGGGAGAATCATCTTCTCGAGCATCCGCACCGTTCGATGGGAGTCGCTTCCGGAGCGCGCATCACGCAGCAAGGTACCAGGAGCTGCTCAAGAGGAATTTTTTGCACAAGAAAGAATTCATCATCAATCCTCAAGGGAAATACACTGGAATTTTGGGGATTTTTGAGAGCCGGAAGTGGGAGATGTTGATTAGTCCCCCGACTAAAATCAACGCGGATATTGTAAGGGAGTTTTACGCGAACGCAATACCGGATGACCCTGAGGACCCATTTGAATTCCAAACCTTTGTCCGTGGCCATGTTGTGAAGTTTCACCGCCCAGCCATCAATGCTTACCTTGGAAATCCTCTGACTCCTGTTGAATCTGAGTACTTGTGTGAGTTCCACACTCAGCAAGCTCGTGGCAACTGGGACCACGAAGAAATTAAGAAAGCTATCTTCAAGGAGGGCAAGGACTATGATCTGAATGCAGCTGGGAGGCCTTTTAGAGCATTGAAGCAGGACATGACAATGCCGGCTCAGGTGATTCTAAACCTAATCTTACACAATATCCGTCCCAAAAGCCATATGTCCTCAACCACATTGGATGTCACCCCCCTCATCTACTGTATCCTTGCTGGGAAGAAAGTGGACGTTGCCAGAATCATTACAAAGGAGCTTAAAACAGTTGCAATGAGTGGCATAACAACTGCTAAGTCAGCACGCATTGTCCTCCCACCACAAATCCACGAGCAGATAGTAAATCCGGTGGATGATGCATATATTGCCCGACACAATGAGGGGAGGCAAGCAAGGAGAACCCCCCACCAAACTCAAGATCAGCTTGAATCATCCCATGCACAGGAGCAGCAGCCACAGCAGCCTCAGATTCCACAGTGGGATCCTAGGTATCAGAGTTACACTTGGGATGCTATGGAGGCACACTACAGAGGTCAGCTGGGTATCCAGGAGTCACTTTTTCGTATGCAGCAGCAGTGGGGTGCTCCATCAGACCCTGCTCATCAGGTTATGACTCCGGATCAGTACCGTTCCTACGTGAATTACCCTGGGGACACCCATTCTTTTATGGCGGGGGCAGTGCAGCTGCAGGTGCTGATGATGATGTAGTAGCACCTGGTGGTGTGGATGAGGAGACGGAAAGTGATGAGGAAATGGAAGACTGAAGAAGGAGAGCAAGAAAAGGACTTGAAAGCACGCACAATACAGTGACATATAATTTTTAATGCTTTTAGTCATATATTTTTTTTGGATTGTCTGAAATACCATGGCTTGTATAACTGAATTTCCGTATTTGTTTCTGTATTTTGATTTGTACTTTGCTTCCGTACTTTCAATTCCGTATTTGAATTATGTACTTTGAATTTTATGTATTTTTGGTACAATTTGCTTAAGTTTATGTTTTATTTCAATGTTGTGTATTGTATTTATTTATTTTAGTATCATATTCTAGTTAGTTTAGTTTAATTTGCAATTGTGTGAACCCTGTTCAAATACTCAAAGCTAAATGCTTGAACTAAGCCAAAGCTGTGAGCAAAAGATCAGGTGAGTGATAATGATAAAAAGTTAGTGATAAAGCACGCAGCTAAGGTATTCGTTTCTTGTTTTTCTAGGTATATACTTGATTGTGAAATGAGTCCTTTGCACACATTTTTATGTTATTCAGTTTTAAGCAAGCACATATTTACATTTGAACCAATTAGAACTAGCCGAAATGTGAGGAATCCTCAATCATTGTATATATGCAGGAGACCAGCATTTCATGTTTAACTCAGTTATTTTATGTTAAATCTATTGTTGTTTTAAATTGCATGAAAGCATTGAAATGATCAAGGCAATTTTTGAATATGAGTGAAACACTTGACCAAATAAACCTACCCTGTGAGAAGTGAGTATCTGTTAACCCCTCTGAGCCTATTGAATCAGAATTGTTAGCCATGAACTGTCAACTTTCATAAGCTCAATTGCTTATTGAAATTGCCGGAGTTTGTAAAAAAATTCAGTTCATAGTTAACTCATTATTGAATTCTGATATTTGCTTTCTTTTGAACCCTTATCCATCGTGTTTATTGACCTTTGCCAAAATGATAAAGGAACATTCGATTAGGGTATCATTGAACCAAGTTGGGGAGAATATGAGGTTGTGTTTATGTCAAGTAGTGGTGAATGATGATAATTGATCTTGACAACAAGAAAAAGAGAAAGAAAAAGAGAAAAGAAACAGAAAAAGAAAGAAAAGCAAACCAAGAAAAAGAAAAGAGAAAAATAGAAAAGGTTTGCAATAAATCAAAAGAAAAAGTTGTCAAGATCAATCAAGAAAAGAAAAAAATTGTAATTCACCAAGAGTTGTATTGGAATAAGGAGGAAGTATGTAAATAGAATGAATGTTCCTCTTGCTTGGCCATTTGAATTTAATATCCCACATATGACAATTCTTTTGTAACCTAGCCTAATTACAACCCTTAAAGACCTTATGATCAATGCCTTTTATGCTTTTAGAAATGATAATTAGATGGACACATAATTTGATTGGAACGTTATCATGTTTGCTGGATGAGTGTTCATAACCCTCACAACTGATTTCAATTTGTTCATCTACTTTATATATAGAAGTGTGTTAGGTGTGGTTCAAATTTAAATATTTTGTTTGCCAAGAATTGTGTGATATGAACTTTGTGCTTAGGACTATGTCACATTCATGGTATGTATTTAGTTGAATGAGAAACTTTATTGTTGCTCGCGCTATCATAGTTGAATCATTCACCTGAAAATCTTTTCTTCCATCATTGAATTTTTTTGCCTCATGCTTAACTTTGTCCAAAGCCTTGTTTTTTTTTCAATTATTTTGAATCTTTTGTTTGAGGACAAACAAAGAACGAAGTTGGGGAGTATTTGATAAGTGGCAAAATATGATTAAATCCATGTCTTTTACAAAGCTTTTTAGTTACTTGTTGTGCAAGTTACCTTAGGAAAAGCATGGAATTTATGAATAAATGCCAATTATTCTTTGTATATCTTATTCTTCCCCATTTATGTAGGAAAAAGCAAGCCAGGACCTGAAAATATTGAGAATTAATGAAGAAAAGCATGAAGACTTTCGCTCAGCGAAGTCTTGGCGACAGCTTGGCGAAGTCAGTCAGAGATTTTAAGGAGTTTCTGAAGAGCACTTTCGCTCAGCGACGCCTTGGCGAGGTCTTGGCGAAGGTAGGTAGAGAGTTCATCAGGAACAGTGAAAGACACTTTCGCTCAGCGATTTCTTGGCGAAAGGTTGGCGAAGTGAGGCAGAGAATTTCCGAAACAGGGGAAGCTGTTTTCGCCCAACGAAATATGGATCGCTCAGCGAAATCATCAAGGCGGTTTAATGCTGAAGATGACGTGGCAGATTGCCATTGGCTGTTTTGAATGGTTCGCTGAGCGACGTTACGTATCGCTAAGCGAAATTGTATTTATCAGCTTTTGTATTTAAGCTATTTTCAGTTTTTAGGTTAATAAGACTACTATTGTTAAGCTTTCTTTAGGAGCGAATTTTAGAGGTTTATTACCAGTTAATAGGGCTAGAAGCTATGATCTTCAAGGAGCAAAAGTGATTGGATTGTGGAATCAACCAAAGGCTTTGGGAAATCAAGACTTAGGTTATGATCTTCATCTTTTCTCTACTCTTTTGTATAGTTGTCATGAAAATGAACAACTAACTTCCCTTTGTTGGGATTGGAGGTATTCTTTCTAGTTTAGATGTAATCCATGATTATGCAAATATATGATTTTAGCAATTTATGTGTTTTTGAAGTTATTCTTGATTTCCATTCTCATGCTTGATTCAATTGTTATTGACAAATACTTTTGAATCTATGTTTAGAATAATCTTCTATCAAAATAAGAAAATCTAGAAATGGATTTGGGTTTTGATAATCACACAAAGTTTCGGATCGTAATGCTTTCAGATCGTTTGATTGATTGGGAAATCGTCGATTAAACGATACGATTGATCTCACGATGTCATTTGGGAAATCAATGACGTTGTCGAGTGATACGTGATATTTTCGCTAAAACGCTAAAATTCATATGCATGATTTATAGATTATATTCGATGCAAGATTGATGAACTCCGATCACAACGCTTTGATACCCTATTACTTGTCGTTTTATTTCCGTTTTTAACTTCAATTCGTTTTATGCAACCAAGCTACGAAACCCTAACTCAAAACGATAACGATTGTTGAACGGTTCGAAGTAGCGCACAAATCCCTGTGGAGACGATAATAGAAAATACTTACTTTTGTTGATTTAAATACTACTTCAACAGTATGCCTACCAATCCAAATAGGCCCGCACACCTTTAATATCATTTTCCAAGTAATGGATATCAACCCAGCTTACAGCTGCCTTTTGGGGTGTCCTTGGATCCATGCGGCCGGAGCTGTGACATCTACCTTGCACCAAAAGCTAAAATTTGTGGTGGATGATAAATTAATCACCGTGGCTGGCGAAGAGGACATCTTTGTAAGCCATATGTCTTCCTTCCAGTATGTGGAAGCAGGTGAAGGATCTTTCGAAACTGCTTTCCAAGCCTTAGAGGTCGCCAATGTTATGGCAGGATATAAAGAAGCTTGTGTTAAGGAAGATAAAGCCCCCACTACCTTTTGGAAGAATGATGCGCTATTGGCTAAAGGGGGAGGCTCCAAAGGATACGAGCAGTTGTGGGACATGCCTATGAAAAGAGATAGGTATGGAGTGGGCTATCAACCATCCATAGGAGAGGATATTGCTGCAAAAGCACCCATCGGTAACATCCAAGAAACCTTCTGCAATGCGGGTTTTGCTAGTGAAGATCAAGTAGCTGTCATTGGAGATGATCCAGAGGATGAGGGGACACCTTGTTTGGTCTACCAGGGCTCTCCAAATGCAAGCCTCAACAACTGGACTGCCGTTGAAATACCCGAGATAGTTTCTTTTTCAAAGTAATTATTTTATCATGTTTTTCAAATCCTTTTGCTCTGCCCAAGGCTTAAGGATAATTTTGTAGGGCACCCTTTTATTTTAGATGTTAAATCATCATCAATTAAAAGCATTTCGTTTTCAACTACTCTTCATTTCTTTCGTTTTCTGCATTTACTTTTTAGAAAATGGTAATCTTTTCCACTCTTTTGTTTATTTTTGCTTTGTTCATTCTTCTAAAATAAAAATCATCATAAAACATATGCAGATCCCTGAATAAAACCATTGAATATGACACCGCTACAATCCCGCGTAACCTTGAGCTCCCCATTAACCAAGCTGAAGAGGATGGTGAAAGCGATTGTGAGCTTCCCGAAGAGTTGGCAAGATTGTTAGAGCATGAGTCTAAAGAGATACAGCCAAATCAAGAGCATGTAGAGGTAGTCAACTTTGGAACTGAACATGACAGAAGAGAGGTCAAGATCGGTTTATCTTTAAAGACAAAAGAACGCGAGAAGTTGGTCGAACTCTTGAGGGAATATATAGATGTGTTTGCATGGTCGTACCAAGACATGCCAGGGTTGGATACCGAGATAGTTGAGCACAAGCTGCCACTCCGGCCAGAATGCCCGCCGATAAAACAGAAGTTGAGAAGGACAAGACCGGACATGTCGCTCAAGATCAGGGAAGAGGTCAAAAGACAGTTTGATGCAGGATTTCTAGCCGTGGCAAAATATCCACAATGGGTTGCCAACATAGTACCAGTGCCGAAGAAAGATGGTAAGGTGCGAATGTGTGTCGACTACTGAGATCTGAACAAAGCAAGTCCCAAGGATGACTTCCCATTACCTCACATTGACATATTGGTAGACAATACAACCCGGTTCGCGGTCTTCTTATTCATGGATGGATTCTCCGGATATAATCAAATCAAGATGGCTCCAGAAGACATGGAGAAAACTACCTTCATCACCCCATGGGGAACATATTGCTACAAGGTAATGCCTTTCGGCTTGAAGAATGTTGGAGCAACCTATCAAAGGGCAATGATGGCTCTCTTCCATGACATGATGCACAAAGAAATAGAGGTCTATGTGGATGACATGATCGCCAAGTCCAAAACTGAAGAAGACCATATCCTTCACCTGCAAAAGTTATTCGTACGTTTAAGGAAGTATAGACTGCGACTTAATCCAGCTAAGTGCACCTTCTGTGTCAGGTCTGGAAAGTTACTTGGTTTCATCGTTAGTCAACGAGGGATCGAGGTTGACCCTGACAAGGTACGTGCAATCCAAGATATGCCAGCACCTCGTACTGAAAAAGAAGTTCGTGGTTTTTTAGGGAGATTGAACTACATCTCTAGGTTCATTTCTCATCTCACCGCCACTTGCGAGCCAATCTTCAAATTGCTACGTAAGGATCAGGCCATCATATGGAACGAGAATTGCCAAGGGGCATTTGAAAAAATCAAACAATACTTGCAAGAACCACCCATCTTGATATCGCCTGTTCCTGGAAGACCTCTCATCATACACTTAACGGTATTGGAGGAATCCATGGGATGTGTGCTGGGGGTAACACGATGAAACTGGTAGGAAGGAGCATGCCATCTATTTCTTGAGCAAGAAGTTTACCAATGCCGAAATCAGATACACCTTGCTAGAAAGAACGTGTTGTGCTTTGGCATGGGCTGCCCGTCGATTGAGACAATACATGATTTGTCACACAACATGGTTGATATCAAAGATGGATCCAATCAAATACATCTTTGAGAAACCCGCTCTGACCGGAAGGATTGCCCATTGGCAAATGTTGTTATCTGAGTATGACATCCTGGACGTAACTCAGAAAACTATCAAAGGAAGTGTGCTAGCAGACCATTTGGCTCATCAACTGGTGGAAGACTATCAGCCTATACCATTTGATTTCCCCGATGAAGATATTATGGCTTTAAAAGAAGATAAGGTCATAGGAGATGATGAGGGACCCAAACCAGGAGCTCGATGGAAGCTTGCATTTGATGGTGCATCTAATGCCATGGGGCATGGGATTGGAGCCGTTCTAATCTCTCGACAAGGTGGTTATACCCCCTTCACAGCAAGATTATGTTTTGACTGCACAAATAATGTGGCGGAATATGAAGCATGCATCTTGGGCCTCGAGGCTGCCATTGACTTAAGAGTCAAGATTTTGGAGGTGTATGGAGATTCAGCCCTAGTCATTTACCAAGTAAAAGGAGAATGGGAAACCCGTCATCCCAAGCTGATCCCGTACCGCGATCATGTCTTGAAGCTGATAAAGTTCTTCGACGAAATCACCTTCCACCATATCCCTAGAGAAGAAAATCAAGTAGCAGATGCTTTGGCTACGTTATCCTTAATGTACAAAGTGAAGTTTCACAATGAAGCACCGCTTATAAAGGTAGAGCGCCGAGACGAGCCATCATTATGTCTATCCATCGAAGAGGCATCTGATGGCAAGCCATGGTACCATGACATCAAGGTCTACCTCAGAGATCAAGAATATCCAGCAAACATTTCAAATAGGGAGAAAAAGACTCTAAGACGGCTATTAGCTAAATTCTTCCTGAATGGCGATGTACTCTACAAAAGAAATCACGACCTGGTTCTTCTCAGATGTGTGGACAAACATGAGGCAGACTTGCTAATCAAAGAAATCCACGAAGGGTCCTTCGGTACTCATGCCAATGGACATGCAATGGCTAGAAAAATCCTAAGAGTTGGTTATTATTGGTTGACCATGGAATCCGATTGTTTCAGCTACGCTAGGAAGTGCCACAAGTGCCAAATATACGCTGATAAGGTGCACGTACCTCCGACTCCTTTGAATGTGATGGCGTCACCTTGGCTGTTCTCTATGTGGGGCATCGACATGATCGGACCCATTGAACCTCGAGCTTCAAATGGACACCGGTTCATCCTAGTCGCCATCGACTACTTCACTAAATGGGTTGAAGCTGCTTCATATGCCAATGTAACTAAGCAAGTGGTGGTTCGATTCGTCAAGAAGGAGATAATATGTCGCTACGGACTCCCCAACAAAATCATCACTGACAATGGCACTAACCTGAACAACAAACTGATGAAAGAGTTGTGTGAAAATTTCAAAATCAAACACCACAACTCTTCACCATACCGACCAAAGATGAAAGGAGCCGTAGAAGCAGCAAACAAAAACATCAAGAAAATCCTTCAAAAGATGGTGAAAACTTCCAAAGATTGGCACGAAATGCTTCCCTTCGCCTTACATGGCTATTGGACCTCGGTTCGCACCTCGATAGGGGCAACCCCGTTCTCCCTGGTATATGGCATGGAGGCAGTCCTCCCCATTGAAGTAGAAATCCCCTCAGTGAGAGTCCTGATGGAGGCCAAATTAGAAGAAGCATAATGGATCCAAGCAAGGTTTGACCAGTTAAACTTAATCGATGAGAAGCGGATGATAGCCTTATGTCATGGTCAATTATATCAAAGCAGGCTCAAGAAGGTGTTTGACAAGAAGATCCGCCCTCGAGAGTTCCAAGAAAGCGACCTAGTGCTCAAAAGGATCTTACCTATACACAAAGATTCGTGTGGAAAGTGGACCCTGAACTATGAAGGCCCTTATGTAGTGAAGAAAACCTTCTCTGGAGGAGCCTTGATTCTCACAACAATGGACGGCGAAGACTTTCCACGTCCTGTGAATTCCGATGTAGTCAAGAAATACTATGCCTAATAGCAAAAGAACGCCCGCTAAGTTGAAAACCTAAAAGGGCAACTTAGGCAAAAAGGGGCATCTTGGTGGACTGAAAACTCTAAAGGGCGGTCCAGGCAAAAATTAGGGATACAAAAAACAAAAGAAAACCCGCTAAGTCAAAAACCTGAAAAGGCGACTTAGGCAAAAGTTGGGAAAAAGAAAAGAAGGCAGGTAACTACATTAGGACAGTTCACTCCTAAACATCAACTGAAGAACCAATTCCTTCGCCATCCCCAGAAGCAAGGTGTTGTGGACTCATGGTTATTAAGAATGTAGCGGTCGTCATAACTCAATGGGAACCTCCAGTGTTTTCCCTATTCCCATCTTCATTTCTTTATTCATCTTTATGGAGTTACACCTTTAGTGTGCTGCCATTCCATGTACTAAAATTGTGTTTGATCATTAATAAAGTGTATCTTTCTATTTTTACCTTTGTCTTTTTAAATGCTATTTTATTTTGATAATACAATTTTGAAATAAAAGGTAATAACGTAAAATCTGTTGAAATCATGATCACTTTGATTTAAAAGTATCTAAAGGAAATCAACGGTTCCCAGTGAGATGTTTATATCTCTCAAAATTCTCAGGACAATCGCAAATGATTCCCCTTTTGTAGCAGAATCAGTAGCTACATACGAAGTGCCCGTGCAAGCACGAGATGTTGAAGGCTCCATCAGAAGCCATTAATCTGAAACTTCAAAAGCAATGGGTATTGCAAATGCCGAAGGATCGAAACCAAATATCATACCTTAACCATGTTTACCCCATAAAATCCCCAAAAAGCCCGACCTTGCTCGGCATCCAATCATAATCCCCAGTGTTCAACATAACATATGGCATCCCACATGTCAGCATAATGCACGCATCACATTACACACATTCATTTACATGCATCTCATATTCATATCATGCTCTCCCTCATAATTTCTCATATCCCCAGTAAACACTCCCCAGTGAGTATCCCATTGTTTTTACACTCCCCAGCGAGTATCCCATGTTCTTACATTCACCAACAAGTCATCCCCAGTGTTCCCCAAAGAACCTCATTCAAGAACTTCCCCAGTAAGTTTTTTCTAAAGAAAAATCCCCCAGAGGTTTTCTTTCCAAACTGTCCCACTCCCAAATGGACCTGCTCACGGCCATTAAGGTTCCCCAGTTAAAACTTCCCCAGCAAGTTTACTTGATCATATCATATTATTATAACTCCCCCAGCGAGTCTGCATATCATATCATTATCATTTCACCAGCGTCAGACTGGCGATGATCATATCATATCATATCATTATCATTTCACCAGCGTCAGACTGGCGATGATCATATCATATCATAATCATATCACCCTTTGTCATTTCACCAAGACCCACTTGGTGGAGATCAGTCAAAGATCATCTCTCCCAGTGAATCGACTTTCAGCATAAGCGGCTGAATAAGATTGCTTTATCCCCAGGTGTCCACCTCTAGCATCAGCGGCTAAATAAGATAACCTTTCCCAGTGGATCGACCTCTAGCATCAGCGGCTAAATAAGATCACCCTTCCTCAGTGATTCAACCTTCAGCATAAGCGGCTGAATAAGATCACTCCATCTCCCGGAATCTACCTCCAGCGTAGGCGGCTGGATTCGATAACCCTTATCCCCGATAGATCGACCTTCAGCGTAAGCGGCTGAATAAGATCACCTTTTCCTTTAGGAATTTACCTCCAGCGTAGACGGCTGGATACGATCACCGTTATTTCCAGTAGGACTTACCTCTAGCATAAGCGGCTGGATAAGTTAACATTTATCCTCAGTGGATCGACCTTCAGCGTGAGCGGCTGAATAAGTTCACCTTTGTCCCGAGAGATCTACTTCCAGCATGAGCAGCTGGATATGATCAACCTTCCCCATGTGAAGGCATGTTTCTCTGTATCGTTTCACCAGGATCTGCTTGGCGACGATCATTTTTTTCTTATGTGTGTCAGTCTAAGGACCAGTCACGACTGGAGATGACTGTTTACATTCTCGCATCCTCAATTTACTGTCTTTTCACACATCTTTTTTTATCCTGAAGGACAAAATTCGGATCCTTATATTTACTTATCTTTTACAACGATAATATGAAAACCATCGTTATTCATATTTTCTAGTAAAATATAATTAAATAGGGGCAGCTGTAGTACCCTAATTTTGTCCATGTTTTTTTTACAAAAAAAAGTCAACACAAAAGTCAACTTTTATTTTTCTTCTTTTAAAAAAATAATAATAATAATAAAAAAAGTTCGCAGAGCGATGTTATATCCGCTCTGCGAACACTGCAGTTTATTGTTTTTATTTATCTTTTTTATAAATATTATTATTAATATTATTATTATTATTATTATTATTATTATTATTATTATTATTATTATTATTATTATTATTATTATTATCATTATTATTATCACTTTATTATTATTTTGTACTGTTTGATTCAAAGAAGCAAAGAAAGAAACGTGTGTTTATGCCAAGCAAGGAAAGAAGAAAATTGTGCCAAGAGAGCATGTGCCAAGCCAGTTGCTGCCCCTGGGCAGCACTTCTTCTCTCCCATTTTCTCTGCTTCTGACCCTGTTACTTTCCAGCATCCACCTTGCCATTTGCTTTATCAAAACCATTCAAGAATTGCTGCAAAACTACTGCCCTTGTTTGCAAAACTGCTGCCCTGTTCCAGCACTTCACCCTTTCCTTTAGTTCTCTGCTGCTGCCCTGAGTGCAGCACGTTTTCCTTTGTTTCTCCCCAAGTTCTGCACAAACAGCACTACTTTTTCCTGTTTGTCTTCTCAAAATTGCAAGGATCAATCCCAAAGGGCATCTCAAGTTGCAAACAGCCCCTGTTTTCCCATTTCTCCAGCATTTTCTGTCAGAAATCAGCCCCCATTTGTTCTGAAATTAGCCAAAGTCTTGACCATGATCACAAGGCAAGGTCACCTCTTTCCTTTTGCATTAAATGCTAGCCAAATGTCCTGATCATAGCCCACAAAACAGCCCTGTTTTAGGGGATTTTCATCATTACAATTGATCTTAGTTTGCCTATATAAGAAGCACAATGCTGAAGGTTTGAGGACAGAATTTAACAGCTTCTTGGATATACATTTCAGACAGTTTTTCTTTGCTAAAAACAGTTCTTAGAGAGGAATTTTCATACAGAAAGACAGTTAGTTTTTACACCATCTTTGAATCAAAATTCACAGCAATTCACAGCAATCTTTGAATAGAAAAAGCCCTGTTTTTTTTTCTGTTTTTGTTTTACAAACCATCACAAACAAACCCAGCAATTAAAACAGTCACTAAACCACCAGGAATATCATATCAAGAGTGAAGAATAACAGCCAAAACATCATTGTTGTAGCTGTTCTTGTTCTTCATCACTTCTATCTTCAAGAAACTACAATCATCCCAAGTCATCTTCATTTTGCTTACATCCAAAGCTTGGATTAAGAGTTTGTAAGTATTCTGAACATTTTCACTTCCTATTTGCATTTTTGTTTGCATCTTGTGTTGTTATTCTTGCTGTCCTGCATAATTCTTCTGCGTTTTCAACTCATTTTGCACTAAAAACATCATTTTAAAAGCTCTAAAAAAAATCACAAGTTTGCCAAACACCAAAACAGAAGTGTTTTACTTCTTTTTTCCTACTAAATACAAAAGTTTTTAACCCCTTTGAGGTTCTGAAATCAGAAATCAGAAGCAGTCTGAACAGTAGTTCAGAAGCAGCTTCTGAACAGTAGTTCAGAAGCAGCTTCTGAACAGTGAGTCTGAACAGTGCTTCTGAACTTCAGAGCCTGAAGGCAGCTTCTGAAGGTTTCGTAGTGCGAAGTACTGGTCGCTCTGCGACCAAGTACTTCTGAACTTCAGAGTCTGAATGTAACACCCATACTAAACTGTCTAGAATATTTAGCATGTGTATTAATCTGATATCGGATACATTAAAATTTTCAATAATAATATTACAAACAATACAACTGAATGAGTACAAGTTGACTCGTTTATACAGTTATCCAAATATCATTTACAAATACTTAAGCAAAAGCAAGTAAACTTTTGAGCTTGACCATAACGAGCAACTGCACTCCATCCAGCGCCTCCCTGTAGAACAGCTTCATGTACCACTTGCTAACCTGTAAACCTGCACCAGAAGGATTGGGATGAGACATAATGTCTCAGTGAGCTCCAGCCCAACCTACTGTTGGCAACCACGGGGGAAACCTAGGGTCGTCGTGCCTACTCTTGGCAATCTTGGGGATTCCTACGATCGTCGTCATTCTCTACATATTTCGCGATCAAGGAGAAACTAGGATCGCTTTATGTCTTTACCTTATCTTATACTTTTCATGTACATAATCTTATGCTTAGTGATCGAGGGGAAGTCTATGATCACTTTCTGTCGTCTGATGGCTACTGGTCTTATCTCTTAGTATATAATATATATACATATTCATATTCATATTCGTATTCATCTTTTCATAACATAAAGTTAGAAGTTAGCGTTGAACAAACAATACATTATCTTGGTTCATTTTACGGAGTGCATCCAGGTGGAGTAACCCCAGAATACATCTCCCTTCTACCGGTGAAAATTCCTATCATATCAGGCTAACACTGGACTCCTCTTTTCTTTTGTGTGGCTGCCCTCGCGAGCGGTAACTTCACCGTTCCAGCTGCCATTTAAGGCGGTAACTTCACCGGAACCCCCTGTATTCTAACTAGCGAGACTACAGGAGACACATTAACTTTCTTGACTTGGATGTGTAGCTACCCTCACGAGCGGTAACTTCACCGTTCTAGCTGCCATTTAAGGCGGTAACTTCACCGGAACCCCCTGTATACTAACTAACGAGCCTACAGGAGACACATCTAGTCAATTAATTACTTTGTTCTTATTCTTTATATATATATATATATATATATATATATATATATATATACACATATACATATAACTTATAACTTATAACTTATGCATATATAATGCATTCTTTAAGTAAATCATTCTTAAATGCTTAACCTATGAAAAGGTTCTTAACTTTGAATATTAAATCATTCTTTGTGCATACGCACGCTTAATTGAGTGCATCTTAATCATGCTATCTTAGGTGCATTCTCATTCTCATTAAATCTTAACTTGTGTACTTGAAAGTACGTCTAATACTTTACTATAAGCTTTTGCATATTTAATGCATTCCTTAATGGGAATCAATCTACCAAAACTTAACTTATAAGTATAGGGTCATAGGCTTATCGTTTTCATAAGCCGCTGCTTAATTGTTGGAAACATTCCATACCCGTCTGGGCTTTGCCCTAACAATTCTAATCAATCCTAAGCTATTGCACAAATCCTTGTTCATCTATTCCTTATATGTTACATGCCCCTCAGATATGTCCACAATGGTGTTTTTCTTAGAAAATATGGTTTTCTTTGAAAATGGTTGCCAAATGCCTCGCCTGACGCGTACACAGCTCACTGAACGAAGCAGAACAGCCATGGAAGGTCTGTCTGATTTCACTGGGCGAGCTCCATCTCGCCGAGCAAAATGAGACAGGGAAAAATTGTTGAAAAATCATTGTTCGCTCGCCCCGAGCTCGCCGGGCGATTTTGACAGCCCAGAAATGGTTCAAAACATGATTTTCCACCATTTTTGACATATCTAAGCATACCCAGACATCATAACAGTATAAGGAATGATTCTAGACTATAAATTGATTGATATAAACATGATTGAACAAGGAATTGGCAAGCTAAAGGGATTAGGGCACAAAATTGTACACTTTGCTCAATATACAAAATACACATAAAACTCTCTCAAAGTGGGTTCTAAAACCCCTAGGGAGCTCACCTGAATCATGATTTGCTTCCTTGCCAAGTCTCCCTCTTCAAACCCTAGCTTAAATCCTTTCCTCCTTACTTGATTCTCTTTAGCTTTTCTTGCTCCAAGTTTTACCCAAAAGGTCTTGCTTGAGATACAAGAGTTTAGAAAACAAGTTGTTGAATTATGGGTTGGTAATGGTGTGGGGCGAAAACCTAGAGGGAGAGGGAGAGGAAAACTGAAATCTAGAGAGAGAAAGGAGTTGAAGAAAATGAAGGAAAAGTCTTGGTCCATATATATATAACCCTTATAACGCGAATTTACGCTTACGCCCTTGCTTGCTCGAAACTTATCTGATACTGATAAAAGTTGCATCTAAGCGGGATATTACACTGAAGTCAGCTTCTGAAGCTTTCGCAAAGCGAAGTTATGCTCACTCTGCGAAAGTGCTTCTGAACTTCAGAGTCTGAAGGTCAGCTTCTGAAGGCTTCGCAGAGCCAAATTCTGGTCGCTCTGCGACCGTAGCAAAACTCAGTTTCTGACTTGAAGCTTTTAAAGCTAGCTTCTGAGGTTCTGAAGTGAAGTTTCAGAGTCTGAAAGGGGCTGTTTACTCATCCTATTTCCAACATACAAAAACACAAAAAACAATTTTCTTTTTGTGAGTGAAAAAGGAAAACTTGGGTAGACACCCGACGCTTCCCCGAATATTCGGAAACGGGGTAAACACTTCGCTTTTGTTTGAATATTCGTCATCCGTTTAAAATCAATCCCAACCCACCAAACTTTATCTTTTCACGCCCATGCGCATTTTCAAACGGATACCATCGCCCAAGTGCGAGTCCGTCCTTTTTTATTCAAACCTTTTCACGCCCATGTGTGTTTTCAAATGGATACCATCGCCCAAGCGCGAGTCCGTCATTTTTTCTTTAAAGTAACTTTTTCGCCCGAGCGCGATCAAATTATGTTTTACAAATAAAATCAATCAACACACAAACATTTGCTACAAAGAACTACGTAGCTTTGAATTCTCCATCGCACCGGGAGATACGTAGGAGCAGGATTAAAATCTTGTCAAGCACATTAATAAAAAACTCATTTTTAGTCTTTATCTTTTCTCTTTTTGTTTCTTCTTTTATTTATTTATTTCTTTACAAACATTTGGCATCAAACTAACACAATTAAACGCTAAACTAACTAATGGTTCCCGTTGAGTACAACGGATGTGAGAGGTGTTAATACCTTCCCCTCGCATAATCGATTCCCGAACCCGAAATTTGGTCGCGATGACCTTGTTCTCGTTCTCAAAGGGTTTTATCAACATTTTCCTTTAAAAATAAAACTTTGGTGGCGACTTTACTGTTTTGAGCGAGCGCTTCCCGCTCGCACATTTTTCCCGCCGCATCAGATAATATGTCAGGAGTTATCACAAGACAAAATTCCACCAATAAACCAAAGTTTTGATGATATCCAAACCATGTGTACTATTTAAATTTTTTATGCAACCGTATAGATGCTAACATTAAAAATTATGCAAACCTAAGAAAATTTGTATGCCCAATTTGCTTACGAATCACCAAACCAAAAGAATAAATATAAGAAAATCAACTCACACAGAGCTTCTTAACATGAATTTATCTCATTTTTAACAAAAACCCTAAATGCAAACAATCAAACCAGAAATTGAAGAAGCAAAAACAAGGAAAACAATTCACCTTCAGATTGTGATGGTTTCGAGCAACATCGATGGATTAAGGACGACGATGATGACGAACACGGCAGAGAGAAGGATTTCGAGCGAAGGTGATGGTTTCGAGCACAGCTGTGATGACGACGAACACATCAGAGAATATGATTTCGAGCGATTGAGGGTTTCAAGTGATTTTTGGGGGTTTCGATTGAGAGAAGATGAAGGTTTCGAGTGATTGAGGGTTTGAGATTGAAGGGTTCGAGCGATTGAGAGAAAAGGAAAAACGTACGTAAGTGTGAGAGTGAAATTGGGAAAGTGAAAATTGTATAGAAGGACACAGTTTTCCCTACAGGTATGATGTACCTGATGTTAAATGTAGTTCGTCAAATTTACAAAACTGCCACCACGTTTATATTTCCCTACAGGTATAATTTCCACTGATGTTAAAAAGTTCAGTGACTAATTTTCCCCTCAGGCATTCATAGTAGCCGATCTTAAATGTCACCGTGTTACTTTCCACATCAGGTATTTGACCACTGATGTGGATACCCTAATGTTAAATGTCATTTTTCTAGTAGTGTTTTCATCATTTCGCCATGCCTTTCTCTCATTAAGGGCAAAAATGTCATTTCTAGTCTGGTTTGACGACATGTCAACCTCTGCACCCAGTCATCACTTGCCACATGTGCGCCACATCGCTAATGACAGTCCACTTCAGCAAAAAAACATGATTAGGACTAAATTTCAAATGATTAATATTTACAATGGCAAAATTGAAGGATTAGTAAGTACAGGGACTAAAATTCAAACGAGCGCCCTATTTGCAGGGACTATAGACATATTTAAGCCAATATTTTATATATAAGGTCCGGTTATACACAATATGTAGGGATTTATGTGTAGGAGTGAGAGAAAGCAGGCTGATAAGGTTCAAAAGCTATTTATAAATCAGGCACATATTTTACAATTGTAAGTCAATCTAACTCTTGAATCACATCTAACTCTTGAGTTAGTTGTCTAGTAATTGTAGCTCTACCATTTCTCCTAGGTTGTCTAGATTGAGAAGCAAAAGGATTGGGAGGTATTGGAGTTTTGTCTACATCTCCCTCCAACATCTGAACCACCATTTGCATTGTTGGTCGATCCATAGCATGCCACTGAATGCACCAAAGTCCCACAATGGCCATTTTCCTTGTAATTTTTTCATCCCCTTCATCGTCAACATGAATTCTCATTTCCTCTTGATCATCTATATGATTATAAATCCATTCAGGATAGTAAACATGACTAGTGTTTTCCTCTAAATCCTCTGTGATCTTCTTCCCTCCTATTGTTTCAAGCAACATCATTCCATAACTATAAACATCTGATTTGTAAGACACATTGCCAAAATTCCTTGAAAATACATCTGGAGCGATGTAGCCCAAAGTTCCTCTAGCTGCCGTCATTGACACTATGCTTTGGTCCCTTGAACATAATTTAGCAAGACCAAAGTCACATATTTTTGGAATAAAGTTATGGTCAAGTAACACATTTTGTGGTTTGATATCGAAATGGAGGATGCGTTGATCACAACCTTGATGAAGATACTCGATTCCTTTAGCTATACCTAATGCAATTTCATGCAGTTTTTTCCAACCTAGGAAGTTTTTCTTGTTGTCCGGTGAATTTATGAACTTCTGCAATGAACCATTTGGTAAAAATTCATAAATAAGAGCTCTTTTAAACCCATCAGCGCAAAAACCGATCAACCGAACAATATTAACATCGTGGATTCTACCCATTGTACCAACTTCATTGAGGAAATCTTGCCCATTTCCTTGAGAAAAATTTAGTATTTTCACAGCAACAATGATTTCTTTTGAAATGCTTCCTCTATATACAGTTCCATAGGCACCTTGTCCTAACTTGTCACCAAAGTTTTTGTGATTCTCTTAATTTCTACATAAGAGTATCTGGTGGGCTTAAGAGCTCTATAATCTTTTAAAAACTTTTCTATAATTGCTTGTTTTGCTTTCTTCAGAATGTAAGAGTCGTAAATATGATAGACTGCAGCGGTCGACAAGATAAGAAACAAAGATCCTAAAATTGACCCTGCATTTATGAAAAATAATTTTAAAAAAATGATGATTTTCTTACATGCTATAATTAAAATAAAGGAAATCGAAATTTAATAGCTGACCTGTGTTGACTAGCGTCATTGATGAACCTACAAAAATCAAACTTGCAAAACTCAGTATATGTCAAAGATCGATTCTAAAAGTTACTTATATTTCAATTGTTTATCTGAGTTAATGTTCTGAAATACTTTCAAATGCAATTAAAGATTGACAGAATATTTACAAGAATTTAAAATTCAAGTCATGACCAAATTAACTATGGTTAGATAACTTATTGTTCAACAAATGTTTTATCTTTATTTTAAGGGTTAAATAAATAAATGGTCCCCCTAAATATATCAATATTTGAATTTAGTCCCCGTAAAATATTCTTTAGGCTTTTGGTCCTTCAAAAATTTTCTATCCATGAAAATAGCCCCTATTTTTTTGTCAACTCATGTCTAACCTTCATATTTTTTAATGAAGTTTTCAGAAATGGATAGAATATTATGATAATCTCTCCCAAAAAAATTGGAATTTTTTAACAAAACATGAATTAAATATGAATTTTTATGTTTTTTGTGCTAAAAAATTCATATTAAATTCACGTTTTGTTAAAAAATTCTAATTTTTTTTGGAAAATATTGTCATAATTTTCTACCCCATATCTGGAAAATTTCATTAAAAAAGAAATGAAGGTTAGACATGAGTTGACTAAAAAGTAGGGACTAATTAATTTCATTGATGGAAAACTTTGAAGGAACCAAAAGCCTAATAATTATTTTAGGGGGACTAAAATCAAATGTTGGTATATTTATGAGAACCATTTACTTATTTAACCCTGATTTTAATCATTCGAACTATCCATCTTCCTAGTTAGTTAAAATTTTCAAAATGTAAAAAAATAATATTAGAATATGGTTGTTTTTAATATAGACTCCATAAAAGAATCCAAAGATGAATTGTCACCAATTTTAGTAAAATATTGAATTTTGTAAAAGAAAAAAAGAGGGGGTCTGCGAAACATGTGATATTTTACTAAAATTTGTAGGTACATATTAGAACATTTTTAAGAATAGTTTCTTGATAGAGGATGAACAATAAAATACAGTGTTATGTATTTGTGTCAAGACTCAAGAAGCGGAATAACAATTCTGATTCTGAATATAAATAGCTAGCTAGGTAAAAGTTACCTTTGCGGTTTTTGGCGAAACAATATACTTCCTTGTTGGTAGTACTAGTAGTATTCTTCCAGTGACATCTGTTTCCTTTTGATTCACAATGTTTGCAATTAGGCTTAGACCACATCAAACGAAGAATGTTTTGGTTTGGAACAGAAACCAGGATTGATGTTTAATGAAACATTAAACATTTTGGTGCAAAACGAAAGAGGAAGGTAATCGATTGATTCATCAGAGGTGATAGTGTATATTTGAGAGGTTGATGTACTTAAACACGGAACCAAATATGAGTCCATCTCATCTCTAATCAAAAGTGAACAATTGAAAAAGTGATAGTCGACAAAATCATCATAGTCATGTTTCGAGTAGTTGAAATGAGATTCTGAAAGATTGAGGTTATGGATATGTTTGTAAAGGCAACCTTGTGGATCAGATAGTTGAATTGTTTGGTGTGTGTAGTCAATATTTTCGACCTTGAGTTTCACTTGGTGAGGGAGTTCAATCATAGTTTCATTATTTGATGAACAAAATAAATCAAATCCTTGATAGCCACACATGGGTGCTTGATGGTTTTTGATATGGAAAGGGAATTTGATAACTTGATTTCCACATGTTAAATCTTCTGGACAATTAATGACCATGGCTGTAGTTGTTCTAACAACAAAGTAAACCATGAACAACAATAAACCCATAACATAATGAGTGTTCATGGTATTGATTATTTAGCAATAGTACTCTGTCTTGACTCTGTTTATAGGAATTTTTCAAACTCACTTTCACTATAACAGCTTCCTAATAATTTCCCTCATGATATATCACTGTTTGTTTTGGTCAAATGCAAAGACTTGTAATTAATTAGTTAACAGGTAATTCAATGTCAACTACACAAGTCTTCTAGCCAGCTTCCCCAACAATATGAAGTCTTTGTACAATGAATGTAAAGCCTTGTGGATTTCAGATAATCATTCTAGAAGACTCATATCCATATGTAGCCATGTCTATATTTTTTTTTTAAAAAATTCTAGGGTGAGTTGATGTGGCTATAGCCACACCATGTCTTTAGGTAGGTCTGCAATCCATACGACATAAGAGCTTACGCCAAAACCGAAATAATATACACTCTCAGATCTCAAGTCAATACCATCATGTCAATCCAAGTGGGTTTAGTGATATATTCATGATTAAAAAAAAATATATTCTAATACATATGTGGTCCTGGTAACTTCTCTAACTAATAATAATTAATCTATCTACTGATATCAACATCTATTAAAATTCATCCGAAGACTATAAAAGTCTTCGACCTTGCCAAAAGGTAGCTTCCACGTTACTGTCGTGATGTAAAATGTAATATATTTTTATTATACTGATCTCATGCATTTAATAAATTGTGAGTATTGATTTCTATTTGCTGTCAGAAAACCAAAAATGGCCTCCTTAACTCTTGTGGTGGTGGTGGTGTTAGTAATATTTCCTTACACCGTGTACAGTGATGAACACCATGAGTTGTGTTCTCGAAGTTGCGGTGTCCATAACATCAGCCACCCTTTCCGGTTGAAAGACAGTCCCAAACATTGTGGTGACCAGAGGTACATCTTATCATGTGAGGACAATAACCAATTGATTTTGTACTATGAATTTGATGAATACCATGGAAAATACTATGTACAATCAATTAATTACAACAACTTCACCATACGACTATTGGATTTCAATCTTGCTTCTTCTAATAATTCAATCCCTCCTTATTATTCTTTAGGACTCTATAATTTCAGTTCTAATTTCTTCACTTCACCCTACCTAGCCTTTCATCCATACAAAAACTACAATAATCATATGTTAACGAAATCTATGTTATATGTGAGTTGTCCAAATTGGATGGAATACTCATACGTTGGTACCTGTATGAGTAATGGTTCATACTCACAATACGGGAATCATTTCTATGTTGGTGGCTACAGCAAATCTCTTTCGGATTTGGGGTTGAAAGACGGTTGTCATGTAGAGTTTATGTATCTCACATCTTTGAATTTTGAAGATGGCAACAATGATAACATTTCTTGCACAGACTTCCGTCGTATGATGTTTTATGGATTTGAATTTTCTTGGTTCAATAGTCTTTGCAAACATGGTTTGTATGCAGAGCTCAATCAATATAACCAGCTTCAGTGTGAAACAGGTTTGCTACAAAGGGAATGGATTCTTCTTCACTGTTTATGAGACACTTTTTAGAAGAGAGAAACACAAATTAAAATATATTTTTTACTAGTATGTTTCTTTTCCCCTCCTATGGAAAGTGTCTAGTAAATAGAGAGTCGTCCAAACCCGCTATAAAGAGACTACATTTCTCATATCATGATATAATATATTTGCTAAATTGCACTATTGACCCCAACTTTAAGCCCCAAACTTTCAAAATAACAGTTTTGGCCCTTAATTTTAGCTCTTTTTGCAAAACTAACGTCTCCATGATTTTAACCAAATCAATACATATGTGAACATAAAATTTAATGAGTCAGATGTCACATGTGAACATTATTATTTGTTTTTTGATCCCCTAACTTACACAAACCAGTGATTTGTGTCCCCAAACACTAGCGTTGATTGACCAAAATCAATGGGGACGTCACTTTTGTAAAAAAAGACTAAATTGGGGGTCAAAGTCGCCAGTTTACCAAAGTTGGTAGGTCAAAAGTGCAATTTAACCTTTATTTTTTGGTTAAGTGTAATTTATTAAATTTATATTATGATTATGCATTTTCCCTTAAAGAAATCATGATTACGTATTTTAGATCATCTATTTTTCGACTGAGTCCCTTAACTTTTCCCTCCATGTTTGGTGGGTCTTGCAGGAAAATTGAATTTCCTATGTTACTGTCTCTTGTCGGAATTATTGGTAAGCTTATGCATTCCCTTAAATCATGTGAGGGTCGTCCCTATTGAGCGTTTGGATGAGAATTAAATCAAAGTTTTAAAACAAAACATAGACAGAGCGAGGAAAAAAAAATTAGCTACCTCAATTTAATATTGAAGATTCAGTGTCTTTCAAAAAATATTCAAGATTGATCAGTAAACAAGATATGGTACTTTCATTTAATTAACAAGTTCTTGGAAAAAAAAAAACTTTAGAAGCCATATCTATTATTTGTTTTCAATTGTAATATCTTCATTTCCTTTATAGTTCAGCTGCTTGCTTTGCTCACCGGTGCTAAATTTGTTCTTGGCGTGCCATGCATCATTGTATTATTAATTTACAAATGGCGACAGAGACATTTATCGATGTATGAGGGTATCGAAGATTTTCTACGCAGTGACAATAACATCATGCCTATAAGATACTCTTACAAAGACATTAAAAAAATAACAGAGCAATTCAAGACAAAATTAGGGAATGGAGGCTATGGTTCTGTCTACAAGGGACAACTTCGTAGTGGTCGTCTTGTAGCGGTAAAGTTACTGGACAAAGGCAAGTCTAATGGTCAAGATTTTGTAAATGAAGTTGTAACTATTGGTAGGATTCACCATGTTAACGTGGCACACCTTATTGGCTTTTGTGTGGAGGGTTCAAAACGGGTTCTTATATATGAATTCATGCCGAATGGATCACTCGAAAAATTCATATTTTCTCATATTGAAGAGAGTAATTCCTTGAGTTGTGAACAATTGTATGCCATTTCACTTGGGGTGGCTCGTGGCATTGAGTACTTGCACAATGGATGCAATATGAAAATTTTGCACTTTGATATAAAGCCTCATAACATCCTTCTAGATCAAAACTTCAATCCAAAAGTTTCTGATTTCGGACTGGCTAGGCTTTCTCCGACAGATAAAAGTGTTGTGTCATTAACTGCAGCAAGAGGGACCATTGGATACATGGCCCCAGAACTATTCTACAGAAATGTTGGCACAATATCTCACAAAGCTGATGTCTATAGCTTTGGGATGTTGTTAATGGAAATGGCAAGTAGAAGGAAGAACTTGAATGCATTGGCTGAGCAATCTAGCCAAATTTATTTCCCATTTTGGATTTATGATCGGTTACATGATGGAAGGGAAGTAACAATTAAGGATGACACAAATCAAGAAATGAAATTGGCAAAGAAAATGATGATTGTGGCTTTGTGGTGCATGCAGACAAAACCTGACGACCGTCCTTCAATGGATAAAGTGTTGGAGATGCTTGAAGAAGAAGATGGGGACTTGCAAATTCCTAATAAGCCTTACTTTTGTCCACAAGATCCACCAACAGCGGACGTTGGAGATTATAATTGTAGCAATTCATGGACTTCGTATGGTACATCGGTTAGTGATCCCAAGGGATCAGCCTGATCTCTTTCTGGTTCTTGGTTGAATTACATATAATATATTGTCGGTACCAAGCATTAATATAAGTATGCAATTTTTATCTAAATATATGTTTGAATATTCGTGTAGTATTTTCTATGGTTGATATTAATGGATGGTAACAGATATTATGGTATCCAATCTATGGGTATCTGCTACAAAAAATTACTAAATGCCCATTTTGTGAATTTTATTATGTATCAAGAATGCTGATTAAATTTTGTAAAAACTCGTTTGTTCAATAATATATAGTATAACTAGATATAGAAAATCAATAAATAGAATTTTGTCTTGATCTACCCATTCTCCATTGATCTTGAAGCTAGATTGGACCTTCACCCGATTACGCCAATAAAGGTATTAGACAACACTTTTACAGCTACGTGTATAAGGCAGCGCTTTTTTACATTGGTTGATATAAAAGTTAATTAGGTTGTTAGTTAAATAACTAATAGTTGGTTAGGTAACTTGAGTCACAAGTTAGAGTTAGTTTTGATTGTTTGTTAATTCTCATGTTGTATAATAGTCGCTCTAGTTCCTTAAAAAAAATAGTCTCTCTAGTCACATAATACTCTAAATGTGATCATTCAATAAAATTTTGATTGCTAATCATCCTCATTATCTCTTTATCTCCAAAATTCTCAGTGCTTTAATAAAACAGTAAAGTAATAGAAGAGAAAATGGAAAACTGTTGTATTATCATAGAGCAAATAGCAATTACAATGGTGGAAAGTAATGAAAACTCATAACAAACTGATAACAATTGATAGCAACCTACCAACCCTAAAGCACTAGGCTCCCACAAATCACTCAACGTGAAATGATCTACTAACAGAATGCTTAGCTACCCTTTCTCTTTCCTCTAACTATCTTATATAAGGCTACTCATATACACCCATGCATCCCTCATAACCACGTCATCCTCTTGTAAGTCCTTTCCCACGTTTCCTTTCATACACTCTCCATATTTTGGGCTTAGGCCCAAATTCAAGACCCACTTCCTTATCCATGTTTCTATCAATACCACCCTCTTCAGAAAGAGCCTTGTCCTCAAGGCCGAAATTGGGAAACTGTCCTCTGAGAACTGCATTATCCTCCCAGGTCACATCATCAATTGACTGGTTTTTGTGTGGAGGGTTCAAAACGTGCTCTGGAGCATTAAGCATGAGAAGAAGATAGCTGCACTTACATGTACACCTACCGGAGCATATGGGCTAGTTTTAGAATCCGGTTATCGCTTCTGGTCTTTTCCCTCTACTTCATACATGGTTCCAAAATTTGGGTCATGCCATGGTTACTGCTTTGTCTGAGAGGTGGCATAAGGAGACTAGAAACAACCATCTTCCTTTTGGAGAGACGACCATCACACTCGATGATGTGTCATGTCTTCTATACATCCAGATGGAAGGGAAGATGTTGAGTCACCAAGCAAAGATCTTCCAGGACAGGGGTGTTGAGTTGATGATAGTTACTTGGTGTTATCGAGCATACTACAATCAATGAGTGCGCGAAACAGTTTGTTGCACATATAACTATGGCATGGATGAAGTCCTTTTATGAAGAGCATCTAAATGTGGCAAATAACTTGGAAAATGTTGCTGGAAGGGAGGAGGAGAGAAATAATCGTAGGAAATGGTGTGTGAAGGGTTTCTTGCTCTATCTAGTCGGATGTACAATATTCACTTACTAGAGCAACAAGCACATTGACATGATATTTCTTGAGGCATTGCAAGATCTTGAGGGTTTTCTTGCATGTTCGTGGTGCATCCAAGATAGTTCAGAGTTTCTTGGACTTCAGGATGCACGTCATATCAGAGGCAGAGTATGATTCGGTGATAGACGCATTGGGGTATGTGGCATGTCTCTTTTATAAATGATCCAAATGAATGTGTGAAGACAAAATGAATGATTGAAGGAATGTATGTTGTGGTGGAAAACAAAACAGAAGACATGTCAAAAATGGTGGTTTGCCGTTGTTACCTGAGTGCTACGACAGTTAATTGTCGTTGCTGCCAGCGATAGTACACCGCCGTTGTAGTTGATTTTGTGTGATTGAGGTTCCACCGACAATTTATGTGGTCCACGACGCACAAAAACTTGTATTAATAGACGTGTTTGGTTCATTTGCTTTAAAACACAACATAGAACTATGAAAACTTATCCGGTGAATCTGAACACCAAACGGTTGTTTCAAACTTGATCATACTGTCTTGCCAATAGAAATATGTCAATTGGTTGTGCAGTATGATCAAGTTGAAAACATCTTGAAACACATTCCCTTTCATCATCACTCATCTTATAAATTCAACAGTGACATGTTAGGCATCCTTAATTGTGTTCATGTACTCATGTTATAAATTCAACATTTATCGTTTTATATTGTTTTACATGCAATGTTTGTATCTAGGCCATTTCATTTCATTTTCTATAGTTTTTTGTTTTGTTTTGAAGAGGTCTGGGAGTGAGAGTTGATGTGTTGGTATAAGCCAGAACCAACGGCACTTAAGTGTCGTTGGTACAACGACAATTAACTTCCGTTAGAGAGCAAATGGCAATAAACTACTATTGGGTCATTTTGTGGTGCCTGAGAGCAATTTTAGAAGCTTAAAGAGCAATTTCCATCGAACACTTGCATAAAAAATAAGAAGAAAATGTGAATTGAACACACAGAAGTCTCATTGTCCCTTGTTTGAGTCTCAAACCCCATGGATATAATTATTTCCATCTCAGCTTCAGCAAAACGCCATTCCTTACTCATCTCCTCTTCCTTCATTCATGAATCATATGTTAAGGTCAAATATATCACAGGGTTCTTTAAGTTTAACGTTTATGTTAGATTAGTCCTTTTAATTTTTTTAGTTACAACTTAGTTCTTTAAGTTAGTAAAAGTGTGCACCTAGTCCTTTAACTCATAAAATATATGCACCATTACTCTCTTTCCATCAAAATCAGTTAAAAATATTTATATGGATGTTTATTGGTAAGTTGAAAGGTCTAAATTCACCGTTCGGTTCATAGGTGTATTATTCAATTTTAATTTGAAATAAAAACAATCAATTACTTGATTTATAATGTCGTTGATGAAATATTTAACTGTAAAATTATGATTGAATTGAGAAACAATAAGAAAAAAAATGTATGTAAGTAATCATGTTTGGTGTCATAAACACTTTTTGGACCTTTTACCTCAAGGTCAAATGTTCATGTAAGCTTTTTTAAACTAAGTATGATGAAAAAAAGAATCTATTTGCTACAAAAAAGAAATTAAAGGACTAACATACATGTTCACTTTTCCTCACATGAATGACCAATTTATAAATGAAAAACTTACTAATATGGTATAAACTTAAACTTAGGACCCAAGAATCTATATTTTATCAATTATCCCTCTCTTCTACTCTCTGCATCATCATCTAATCTACAAACACAGACAGAGAAGAAGAAAAAAACTCTTGAGGAAGTCATTTGGAGAAAATTACCTGAAGGTGCACAACGACGACGTTGGTTATTGTAATCGAAGTCTGAATACCAACCATGTTTACAAAGACTATTGAGCCATGAAAGTTCAAATCCATAAAACATCATACGACGAATATCCGTACAAGAAATGTTGTTGTTGCCACCATGTTTAAAAGGCCGAGATGTAAGAAACATTAACTCTATAAGACACCCATCTCCCAGACCCAATTCCAAAAGAGATTTGTCCCCAAACACAATATAGTTCCCTTTCTGCTGCTCATAAGAATTACTAATGTTCATACAAGCAGCATCAAAGTAAATACCTGAAGAATATTGGACACGATTGGGACATGTCACATATAACATAGACTTCAACAATACTATATAGTCCCCAAACACTCTATATGGCAAGGCTATTGGATCGATGTTCCTTGAAGTGAAATTATAGAAGCCTAATGGATGAGGTTGGAGGGAATAATTAGAGTAACCAAGACTATTGAAATCCAATAGTCGTATGGTAAAGTTGTTGTAATTAATTGATTGTACATAGTATTTTCCAAATGAACCATAGTTCAAAATCAATTGGTCATTGTCCTCGCATGATAAGATGTACCTCTTGTCACCACACTTTTCAGGACTGTCTTTCAATCGGAAAGGGTGGCTAATGTTATTGTTGTGAAAAACGATGTCAAGAACAAAGTATAACGGAAAAGGAATGGAAAAAACAAGAAGAACAACAAGGATTGGTTATAACTGCTATTCTTTACTTTCTCTTTAAACAAGATTACAAGCGTTACAAGAATAACAAATAACCCTCTCACCCTAAATTAGGATTAGCCGTCTTCTAAGATGAGAGACTAGTATGCTATTTATAATAAACCTAACATACTAACTAATGGGCTTTTTCCACAATTACCCATTACAAGCTAACTTAGGGTACAAGCTAACTTAAACAATTGGACATAACAAACAGGCCCAATTCGATATGCTAACAAACCTAGCAATATCGACTAATGCATGTTAGAACAACTTCGACTACAACACGCACTACTTCGACAGCAGCATGCGAACAAACTTCGACCTCATGCTTATTCCCTGTCGAACCAGAAGCTACCCTAGAGTTCGTTCCAATATCTCACAAATCTCCACCTTGGAACAAACTCTAAAATCAATGAACCAGCTAGCTTTCTTCATGCAGCTTTACCAACTGCATACAGTGGAAAAACTTGCAACTTGGCAATGTCTTGGTGATCATATCAGCAGCATTGTGATCTGTCGAAACCTTCAGCACTTGGACTTCTCCACGCTCGATTACTCCTCTGACGAAATGCAGCCTCACATCAATGTGCTTCGTTCGCTCATGATAGGCTGAATTCTTCGACAGATGTATTGCACTTTGACTATCACATTTAACAGTGATAGTTCGACCTTGAAGTTTCAGCTCCTTAGCAAAACCTTCAAGCCACAGTGCTTCTTTCACAGCTTCAGTGAGGGCAATATACTCTGTTTCAGTAGTTGACAATGCTACAACCTTCTGAAGTGTTGCTTTCCAACTAATTGTCGTGCCAAACATAGTGAAAACATATCCAGAAATAGATTTTCTGGAATCCATACAACCTGCATAATCAGAGTCGACATATCCTTCGATTACTGCTTTACTATCTTCACCCAAGGCTCCACCATAAATCAGGACTCTGTTCAGAGACCCATTTATGTACCTTAGAATCCACTTCAATGCTTGCCAGTGAGCCTTTCCAGGATTCGACATGTACCTGCTTACAAGACTTACTGCATATGCTATGTCAGGTCTAGTACAAACCATAGCATACATCAAAGAACCTACTATATTAGCATATGGAATGCTATTCATATAAGCTCTTTCGTCATCAGTACTGGGACACTGATCTATACTCAGCTTGAATTGAGGGTTTGTCGGAGTCACAACAGGCTTTGAATTCGACATACCAAATTTGAAGAGAATCTTCCGTAGGTATGCCTCTTGAGATAAGCATAATTTCGACTGCTTTCTATCTCTTCGGATGTCAATCCCAAGAATCCTGGATGCAGCTCCCAGATCCTTCATGTCGAATTCCTTATTGAGTTCAGCCTTCACCCTCATTACATCTTCGACATTGTTGCTTGCTATGAGAATATCATCCACATAGAGCAACAAAATAACAAATGAATTACCAGGTCGAAATCTGAAGTAAACACAGTGGTCGAACTGACTTCTGATGAAACTTATCCGTGTCATGAACTTGTCGAACCTCCTATTCCACTGTCGAGGAGATTGTTTCAGTCCATATAAAGATCTCTGCAATTTGCACACATAATCTTCCTTCCCTTTTTCGACATACCCTTCAGGTTGCCTCATCAGGATTGTTTCATCTAGATCACCATACAAGAACGCAGTCTTTACATCCATTTGTTCCAGTTCAAGGTCGAACTGTGCCACCATGGCAAGCAACATTCTAATGGATCTATGCTTCACAACAGGAGAAAACACATCATTGAAATCGACACCTTCTTTCTGAGTGAAACCCCTAGCGACCAACCTTGCCTTGTATCTTTTCGACGCCACTCCTTCAATTCCTTCCTTAACTTTGAAAATGCATTTACAGCTTACTAACCTTGCTCCAACAGGTTTCTCGATCAGTTCCCAAGTGTTATTATCATGAAGAGATTTCATCTCATCATCCATGGCCTTCAGCCATTCAGTCTTATTTCGACTCCTTAGAGCTTCCTTATAGTCTCTAGGTTCTTCATCTAGAACCTCACTTGCAGAGATTAAGGCATAAGCTATAAGATCTGCATATCCAAGTCTCTGAGGTGGCTTGATAACTCTTCTCTGCCTATCTCTTGCCAACAAGTAGTCATCAACAGTTTCCTCAACTTCCTCAGTATCTTCTTCTTCTTCGACTTCATCTGGGATACGCAATTCAGCATCAACATGCTCCACCTCAACAGGAATTTCTCCCTGTTCCAGCTCTTCGTCAGAAATTTCTGCACTTCGATCAACATCATCAGTTTTCTCGAAAGCCATTTCAGCTTCATTGAAAACTACATCTTGACTGGTGATACACCTCCTGTGACCTGGCTCTAGGCACCATAGCCTATAAGCTTTGACTCCTTCAGGGTATCCCATGAACATGCATTTACAAGCATTTAAAGAATTTCTTTGTGATCTGTGAGACAACAAAAGTGGATGGTAACTCGGAAGAAGCCAAACGGTTGCGGTTGTTTCCATTCTCCCTATCTGATGATGCCAAGGAGTGGTTCGATTCTTTACCAGCTGGAAGTATTACAACATGGAATGAAATGGAAGACAAGTTCTTGGAGCAATTCTTTCCTACAGCGTTGTTTGTGCGCAGACGTCAGGACATTTCCAACTTTCAACAGAAGGATGGAGAATCACTTGGAGAATCATACAAGAGGTACAAGAAATTATTGTCAGCTTGTCCAGACCACAATTATGACAGCACAGTGCAGATGCAGATTTTTTGTAATGGTCTACGTCTTTCTACTAGACAAGTCCTCGACACAGCTTCTGGTGGTTCCATAAATTTCAAAACTGCTTCTCAAATAATCAAAGTCATTGAAGCAGTTGCGCTGAATGAACAGATGGAGATGTATGACAGAACAGGTGGCACAAGAGGAGGACTCATAGACCTGAATCAACTTGAAGCTAAAAGTGCTCAGAACATACTCACCAGCAAGCAGATTCAAGAAGCAGTGTCAGCCGAAGTAACAAAGAGATTGGCAGCTCTAAATATAGGCCAACCTCTAATTGCTCCAGTGAATCAAATGAATACTGTGAAATGTGATTGGTGTGCAGGTCCTCATTTTACCATGCAGTGTAATGTGCCCATGGATGAAGCTCAAGTAGAAATGGTGAACTTCCTTAGTAATCAAGGGGGTCGACAGCAGAACAATCCCTATTCCAACACTTACAATCCAGGCTGGAGGAATCACCCAAACTTCTCATGGAAAACTCCACAGAACAACTTCCCGAATCCACAACAAGGAGTTCCAACAAATCCTACTCCCCCAAAGAAAGCTGATTGGGAATTGGCCATTGAAGCAATGGCATCAAGTGTGAACTCTCTCACTCAAGAAACCAGGGCCTCACAAAAGAACACCACGGCCTCAATCAAGAATCTTGAGATCCAAGTTGGTCAAATTGCCCAACAAATTGCACAAAGACCTCCTGGAAATCTGCCTAGCAACACAGTTGCCAATCCAAAAGGACACGAAAGTGTGAATGCAGTTATGACCAGAAGCAGAAGGCTGGAAGACTTGCAGCAGCCTAAAGATACCAAAGGTGGAGATGAGTCACTCGATGAGCTTGTTGAAGTGCCGGTTGAGGTTCGAGAGAATACACCACAAGAGGTAGCTGGAGAACCAGAAAATCCAAAGAAAAATGAGTTGCCAAAGCCACAGATTAAGCTACCATTCCCACAAAGGTTGAAGAAAGAAAAAGACAAGAAGAGTTTTGGTAAATTCCTTGAGATGTTCAAAAAGTTGCAAATCAACATTCCTTTTGCCGAAGCTCTCGAGCAAATGCCAACCTATGCAAAATTCATGAAAGACATCATTTCAAGGAAGATCAGCATTGGTGATGAAGATGTGATGCTCACTGAACAATGTAGTGCGGTGTTACAAAGGAAAATTCCAAAGAAACTCAAAGATCCCGGAAGTGTCACTATTCCTTGTACCATTGGGGATAGAACTTTCAAGAAAGCACTGATCGACCTTGGAGCAAGTGTTAGTTTAATGCCTTTGTCTATCTACAAGAAATTGGGGATTGGTACGGTAAGAGACACAAGAATGACCTTGCAGTTTGCAGATAAATCTTACAAATATCCCTATGGTATTGTGGAAGATGTGCTTGTAAAGGTTGATAAATTCATATTCCCAGTTGACTTTGTTGTTCTTGAGATGGAAGAAGATGAGGATATACCGTTGATTCTGGGAAGACCATTTTTACAAACTGGAAGGTGTATGATTGACCTAGAAGATGGTACGTTGACTCTAAAGGTTGACGATGAGGTTGTGAAACTCAATGTTCTCCAAGCAATGAAACATCCGACAGAAAAGGAGGAATGCTACAGGGTTGACATACTTAGTTCAATTGTGAAAGACAAGTTTGAAGCCGAAATTCCAGCATTACCACTTGAGAGAGTATTAAATGCATCAACAAGTGTTGAGGAAGATGAAGATCCTAGAGAAGCTGATGTGCTAGCCATGTTAGAAGCCTTCCCATCCTATCACCGACGCACACCGACTAAATGGGAGGAGTTACATCCAAATGAAGAAGCTGCTGAGAAAAAGTCCAAGAAAGTACCGGTAGTTGAGCTGAAACAACTGCCCCCTCATTTGAAGTATGTGTTCCTTGGTGAGAAAGAAGAGTATCCAGCCATTATCAATGCAAGCCTGAATAAACTTGAAGAAGAAAAGCTTTTGAGAGTCCTGAGAATGCACAAGGGTGCCATAGGGTGGTCCATTGAAGATTTGAAGGGTATAAGTCCTACTGTGTGTATGCATAAGATCTTAATGGAAGAAAACTACAAACCGGTGGTCCAACCACAACGGAGGCTCAATCCTGCCATGAAAGAGGTGATTAGAAAGAAGGTGGTCAAGTTGCTTGAAGCTGGTCTCATTTATCCTATATCTGACAGTTCATGGGTGAGTCCGGTCCAAGTTGTTCCAAAAAAGGGTGGTACTACAGTGGTGATGAATGAGAAGAATGAATTGATTCCGACCCGCACTGTCACTGGCTGGAGAGTTTGCATAGACTATAGACGGTTAAACACAGCTACTCGGAAGGATCATTTCCCACTGCCGTTCATTGATCAGATGCTTGAAAGGTTGGCAGGTCACGAGTACTACTGCTTTTTGGACGGGTATTCCGGTTACAACCAGATTGCGGTGGCACCTGAGGATCAAGAGAAAACAGCTTTCACATGTCCCTATGGGATTTTTGCTTACAGGAGGATGCCATTTGGGCTTTGCAATGCCCCTGCTACTTTTCAAAGGTGTATGATGTCCATATTCTCCGATATGATTGAAAAACATATCGAAGTTTTTATGGACGATTTTTCTGTCTTTGGCTCTTCTTTTGATAATTGTTTGAATAATTTGTCTCTTGTATTAGAAAGGTGTCAAAAGACTAATTTGGTCCTAAATTGGGAAAAATGTCATTTCATGGTGAGAGAAGGAATTGTTCTTGGTCACCGAATCTCTTACAAAGGGATAGAGGTAGACCAAGCAAAAATTGAAGTCATTGAAAAACTTCCTCCTCCCACCAATGAAAAAGGCATTAGGAGCTTTTTAGGACATGCAGGTTTTTATAGGAGGTTCATTAAAGATTTTTCAAAAATAGCAAAACCCCTTACTAACCTGCTAGTGAAAGACACACCTTTCCAATTCAATGATGAGTGTCTGAATGCTTTTAACACTCTTAAGGAAAAACTGATAACAGCCCCCATTGTCACTGCTCCCGATTGGTCACTACCTTTTGAAATTATGTGTGATGCCAGTGATACAGCTGTTGGGGCAGTTCTTGGGCAAAGGAAAGATAAGTTGTTGCATGTCATTTACTATGCTAGTCACGTCTTAAACCCAGCACAACTTAACTATGCCACTACAGAAAAAGAACTCTTGGCTGTTGTCTATGCTTTTGATAAATTTAGATCATACTTGTTAGGGTCTAAAGTTATTGTTTACACTGACCATGCTGCTCTGAGGTATTTGTTTTCTAAGCAGGAATCAAAACCGAGGCTTCTTAGATGGATATTGCTGTTGCAGGAGTTTGACCTGGAAATCCGGGACAAGAAGGGATCCGAGAACACTGTGGCTGACCATCTCTCCCGATTAGAGAAGATGGAGGAAACTGATCAGCAGAGACCTATCAAGGACCTCTTTGCAGATGAACACATTCTAGCAGTAACAATGGTGCCATGGTTTGCAGACTTTGCGAACTATTTGGTAGGTAAGGTGATCCCCATTGATTTTAATTCTCAACAGCGCAAGAAATTCCTGCATGATTGTAAGTACTACGTGTGGGATGAGCCCTATCTGTATAAAAGGGGGATTGACGGACTGTTGAGGAGATGTGTCCCTGAAGAAGAGCAGGAAAAAGTGTTGTGGCATTGTCATGACTCAAACTACAGAGGGCACTTTAGTGGAGATAGGACTGCTGCAAAAGTGCTCCAATCCGGTTTATTTTGGCCAACTCTGTTTAAGGATGCTTTTGCCTATGTCAAGAGATGTGACCGCTGCCAACGCACAGGAAATATTTCCAAAAGAAACGAGATGCCTCAAAATCCTGTGTTAGAAGTGGAAATCTTTGATGTATGGGGTATTGATTTTATGGGACCATTCCCATCCTCATATTCAAAGGTTTACATTCTGTTGGCAGTGGACTATGTCTCTAAGTGGGTGGAAGCTATCGCCACGCAGACCAATGATGCTCAGGTAGTAATTTCTTTCCTTCAGAAAAATATTTTCTCACGCTTTGGGGTCCCTAGAGCGTTAATCAGTGATGAAGGATCACACTTCCTCAATCGGAAGATGGAAACTTTACTGAAAAAGTACAATGTGCATCACCGGATTGCTACACCATATCACCCTCAGACGAGTGGACAGGTGGAAGTTTCAAATAGACAGATAAAGCAAATCCTAGAGAAGACTGTGAATTCCTCACGGAAGGACTGGTCCGTCAAGCTGGATGATGCACTGTGGGCATACAGAACTGCGTTCAAAACCCCTATAGGTATGTCTCCTTTTCAAATTGTCTATGGAAAATTTTGTCACTTACCTTTGGAACTAGAGCACAAAGCTTTGTGGGCCACTAAATTCCTGAATTTTAATCTCTCGAAAGCAGGCGAATCCCGGATTCTTCAACTCCATGAGTTAGATGAATTCCGGAATTCAGCCTATGAAAATGCCAAAATTTTTAAAGAAAAAACAAAGAAATGGCATGACAAAAAGATTCAAAATAGGGAATTTAGGGAAGGGCAGCTAGTTCTTCTTTTCAATTCCAGGTTAAAGCTGTTTCCTGGAAAGCTGAGGTCCAGATGGTCAGGACCATTCAAAGTGGTGAAGGTATTTCCTTATGGAACTGTGGAGGTGAAGGACCCAGACTCGGATAGAACCTTCAAGGTCAACGGACAAAGGCTCAAATCATACTTTGGAGCCGAATTTGAGCGTCCGACCGAGTCGATCAAACTAAAATCCACTTGATCAAGTGGTGCGTCAAGCTCGGGACGTTAAACACGCGCTAGGTGGGAGGCAACCCACTAAGTATCCTTTTCTTTCTGGTTGTTTTGTTTTGTTTTTTTTTGGATTCTGAAATTTTGTTGAAACCCCAGCTGCAGGAAAAGAAAATATTTTTTGAATTTCACCATTCTGGATGTATCGTGCCACGATAGAATGCTGTCGTGCCACGATACAGGGCAAAAATTTTTTCAAAACTTTCTGGATTTGTCGTGGCACGATATAATGCCGTCGTGCCACGATGCTGAGCAAAAATTTTGCCACAACTTTCTGGATTCTTCGTGGCACGATAGAATGCCGTCGTGCCACGATAATGGGCACAGAATTTTTCCAAACTTACGGTATTTTTCGTGGCACGATATACTTATGATCGTGGCACGATAGGTGGCCATTCAGAAATTTTTGACCGTTACAACTTGCGTCGTGGCACGATCTGGTCTATCGTGGCACGTCAGAGGCATAAATTTGAAAAATTTGACCGTTGCAAACCCATCGTGGCACGATGAACTCTCTCGTGGCACGATGGAGGTTTTTCTTTAAATACCAGGTCTGCAAATCAGTTGCCATTTTTCCATATCTTAAGGTTACTCTGCCCAAATTTCTCCAGCCACCAACTGTGCGAAATTCTTCTCATTCCAACCCTTGATCATCAACAATATCTCCCTCATTTTTCCCATCATCCACAAACATCCCCACAACCTCAATCCCTAGCCTTACTCACATCTTCTTTCATCAAACATCTCCAAAATGGCCTCCACATCCGCTAAACGCACCAGAACCAGCCGGAGAGCACCACCCCCTCAACCCACCATACCACCTTCTCCACCTTCATCACCCGATGAACCCACTTACCAAAAATTTGAAACACCCGAACATGCAGAGAGGTTTGAGAAAATTAAGGGTTACAAGTTTTCTAGAGAAAGAAGGTTTGATTTCGTCAATTTGCAACGGTACACTGGTTTTGAGGCAGCTTTCGACAGGTTGAGATGGAAAAAATTCAATAGTATGATTGAGGTCGAGAGCAACCGGACTATCGCACTGGAGTTTTTTGCCAACGCTTACCACCAGGACCATTACTATCTCTCTTATGTCCGGGGGAAGCAAGTTGACTACAGTCCGAGAGCAATCAATGAGCTGTTAGGTTTGACTGCACCACGAGTATGTCACGTTGAGATGAGGAGGGATAGCAGAAGAAATTTTCCCAATGATGATGTGCTCACTCAGCTATTGCAGGAGGTTGGGAAACCGGGAGTGGATTACGTGCGCTCACAAGCATCTGGCGTCCCGACCCGGTTAAATGTAGTGGACCTGAAACCGGAATACAAGGCGTGGGCCTCTTTCATTCATTCATCTGTGGAGAGTGTTTCTTCCACCTCCGAGTTACCCATGTCCAGGCTGTTTATTTTGGAAGCCCTGATTTTTGGTTACGATATTAATTTGGGGCGCCTGCTGGCTCGTCGACTCAAAGAAATGGCAGATCACAAGCATCCTTTGGCACTTGGACATTGCTGCCTAATCAGTGCTCTGTGCAAAAAAGAGAATGTCCCAGTCGAATACTCTGATATCATGCTGAAATCCAAGGGGCCGATCAACGATCAAGCTATGGTCAAATTTGAAGACAACCCGAGGGGACCAGCAGTACCGCGCCAGCAGGGGGAGGTTCCTCAGTCGATGCAGGAGGACGCTGCCCAGCCATCTCAGCCTCCACCACATCACGCACCACTTCATCCAATTATGCTGGATTACATGTGCGGGATGGCCAGCTGGGCCCAGGAGTCATCCTCCGAGCACTATGTAACTGGTCCATTCTTTGGAGCGGAGTTCTCTCAGATCCTAGCTCAACACCAACAAGAACCACGCTTCAGCAATTCCTTTCAGAGGTTTGACTCGGAGGCTAGTATGGAGCAGTACTTCGTGGACCAGCGAGAGAGGGCTCACGCCCGAGAGCAGCGGGTGCGAGCTGATTATTACAGAGGCAGGGAGGCCAGTCAGGAGGGTGCAGAGGAGTTATTCCGAGACCTGGCCAGTCAGCAGGGTGGTGAAGACGACAACATGTGATCAGCAGCCGTTTCTTCATTTTTTCAGTTTCCTGTTCTTTTTATTTTGGTTGTTTCTATTTCAGTTGTTTTTGTTGTTTTGTTCAGACTTCTGATGACTCTAGTGTTTTTCTGTGTAATCCCCCTATCTTGTACTACTCGTCTTTGATCTTTACTTGTTTGTTATCAATGAGTTTATTTGTGATGTTGATTTTCTTCAGTTTAGTCATGATCTTTGATTGAGTGGTACACCAAAAGTTCAAAGGCGGTAGAGGCCACACTTATCAGTTGAAGTAAGCAGCAGTTTGCACAAGAATAATCACAACTCCCAGAAATCTTAACATGTAAGGTTCCATGGCCAAATTTTATTTTTTTCAATTTACTTTAAAGAGTGTTCCGTGCATCTATGATTCTAGAACTTGCAATTTTTCTCTGTTATTGATTGGTTATATTGTGTACACACTAAGGCAAATTGCTTGTCCCTTGCGCCTTTGTAGCCAACCTGGTTTATATTGAATTATCCATTGCTTAAGCCCAGTTGAGCCCTTAGGACAGATCCCATTTTTTGTTTCGGTGACATACCGCATTACAAGCCTAGAGACCATAGGATTATTCCCCAATGTATGTTGGAGTTAGGCATTGTTTGGGTATTTGATCATGCAATTGTTCAAGTTTGGGGTTGCTCATGGTACTAGCAACATTTTAAGTTTGGGGTAGGGTGCTAGAGAAAAGAAAATTTTGAGAAGATCACTTTGTGTCAAAAAACAAAAATGTGTGAAAAAGAAAAGCAGGTAAATTAAGCTGATTCTGCAGCTCGAAAAAAAAAAAAAAAAAAAAAGAATTAAAATGCTGCAAGACATAAGTGGTGATCGGTATTTCTGTTGTGTGATACAATTCTCTAGCCCCTTAAGGTTATTTTGTGTGTATTATTGGGTAGACCAGTAGGGATATGCTTAACTCCAAAATTTTTGTTGAAAGCCTACTTCCCAAATGATCCCACCTGTAACCTCAGCCCCGTTATAACCCTAAAAGTCCTTAAAAGTGTGTACATAATATTGACTTTGATTGATGCTTAGAAACTTTTCAAGCCTATGGCAATTCATAGTTTTGCATGTGATTGAGTGGAAACCCTTATCAAACCTTTGCGTGGAGTTGTGAATTGTTGAAAGAGAAGAATTGGCCGGCTAGCCCATTATATGGCTGGCAAGGTGTTGAACTTTTGGTACTGCTGCTTGATTATGTGATTATTACTTTGCTGTAGTTGTCAATGTTGCAGGTAAATTCCTTGAGGACAAGGAACGATTTAAGTTTGGGGTTGTGATGACCTTGAGTCATGTCTTAGTTTTTCCCGTTTTTTTGATGTTATTTTGTACATTTTAGAGAGTCTTTACTTGGGTTTCCCTTGCTGGAAGTAGTCTTGGTTGGAAGGATTTAGCAATCATAGAACTTGAGGATTTGCAAAGATTTTTTTAGAAGTTTTCAAGTCATCGTGCCACGATGGACCTGTGTCGTGGCACGATGAGAAGAGGTTGGAACTTGATCTTGTCACTGGAGTTTTCGTGCCACGAGGGGTGCAGACGTCGTGCCACGATAACTCCAGTGACAAGATCAAGTTCCAACCTCTTCTCATCGTGCCACGACACAGGTCCATCGTGGCACGATGACTTGAAAACTTCTAAAAAAATCTTTGCAAATCCTCAAGTTCTATGATTGCTAAATCCTTCCAACCAAGACTACTTCCAGCAAGGGAAACCCAAGTAAAGACTCTCTAAAATGTACAAAATAACATCAAAAAAACGGGAAAAACTAAGACATGACTCAAGGTCATCAATCTCTTGCCAACAAGTAGTCATCAACAGTTTCCTCAACTTCCTCAGTATCTTCTTCTTCTTCGACTTCATCTGGGATACGCAATTCAGCATCAACATGCTCCACCTCAACAGGAATTTCTCCCTGTTCCAGCTCTTCGTCAGAAATTTCTGCACTTCGATCAACATCATCAGTTTTCTCGAAAGCCATTTCAGCTTCATTGAAAACTACATCTCGACTGGTGATACACCTCCTGTGACCTGGCTCTAGGCACCATAGCCTATAAGCTTTGACTCCTTCAGGGTATCCCATGAACATGCATTTTAGAGCTCTAGGTTCGACCTTGTCTTGCCTAATGTGAGCATAGGCTACGCAGCCAAATACTCTCAGTTTGTCGAGATCTGGTGGATGTCCCGACCAAACTTCTTCAGGTGTCTTCATATCTAACGCAGTCGAAGGACATCTATTTATCAGATATGCCGCTGTCGAAACAGCCTCAGCCCAAAACACCTTCTTTAACCCAGCACTAGTCAACATGCATCTAACTCTTTCCAAAATAGTTCGATTAAACCTTTCAGCCAAACCGTTTTGTTGTGGAGTACCTGCAGTAGTTCTGTGCCTTGCAATACCAGAGGCAGCACAAAAACTGTCGAACGCCTCATTGCAAAATTCAAGGCCATTGTCGGTTCTCAACCTCTTAACCTTCCTGCCAGTTTGATTTTCGACCAGAGTCTTCCAACTTTTGAAATTCTCAAAAGTTTCATCCTTAGTCTTCTGGATGAATACCCATAACTTTCTGGAATAATCATCAACTATGGATAAAAAATACTTTGCTCCTGAATGTGATGGACACCTTGCAGGCCCCCAAAGATCAGCATGGATGTAATCAAGGGATCCATGTGTTCTTTGTTTACCTTTGTTGAACTTCACTCTACAAGATTTTCCAAGTACACAGGGTTCACAAAACTTCAGCTTTTCGACTTTGTCTCCACCAAGCAGATTTTGTTTCCCTAGTTCGACCAGACCCCTTTCACTGACATGGCCCAATCTCATGTGCCAAATTTCTGTCTTCGACAAAGGTTTCGTGGATGCAACATTTGTCGAACCACTTACAACTTCAGCCTCAAGGGCATACAAGCCTTGTTTCTTCACGCCTCTCAAGACTTCCTTCGACCCCTTCATGACTCTAAGGATACTTTTCTCTCCTTGGAAAACATATCCTTTCTTGTCGAATTCACCAAGAGAAATCAAATTCCTCTTCAAATCAGGTACATACCTAACTTCAGTCAATAACCTTATTGACTCATCATGGAGCTTGAATCTCACAGATCCAACACCAGCAATCTTGCAAGCTTTGTTGTTTCCCAGCAATACAGATCCACCATCTTGCTCACATAGTTCCTCGAACACGTCTTTGTTTGGAGTCATGTGCCAAGTGCAACCTGAATCCATAATCCACTCCTTCGTTGAGTCGCTGCTTGAAACCACAAGGACATCGGATGAGTCGAAGTCATCTTGTGCAATGGCTACGTTGCCATTATCCTTACCTCCATGATCCTTCAGGCGTTCAGGGCACACCTTTCTTGTGTGACCCTCCTTCTTACAATGATAGCATCGAATACCAGATGCCTCGCCACTGTAAGACTTCTGCTAACTTTTACCTTTCTTCTTGTCGAACTTACCATCCTTTCGCAAGAATTTTCCCTTGACGGCCAAACCTTCACCAACAGTCGAAGGTTTATGCTCCTTTCGTTCGTTCAAGTCCTTCGAATACAAGGCTGATTGAACTTCTTCAAAGGTCAGGGACTCCCTTCCATACAAGAGAGTTTCTTTGAAGTGAGCATGTGTTCTGGGCAAAGCGCACAACAGCAACAGCGCTTGATCTTCATCATCGATCTTCACATCAATATTTTCCAGATCAAGAATCAGCTTGTTGAACATATCCAACTGCTCAGCCAACACTTTGTCTTCACTCATCTTGAATGAATACAAAGCCTGCTTCAGGTAGAGTCGATTTACCAGCGATTTGGTCATGTACAAACTTTCAAGTTTCACCCATAACCCTGCTGCCGTCGTCTCCCTTGATACCTGTCGTAGAACCTTATCACCAAGGCTCAGCAAGATTGCGCTGTGGGCTTTCTCTATCATGGCCGTCTTCTCCTTCTCCGTTAACGCAGCATCCATGGCTGCGACTCCCTTCAAAGCTTCTAAACAACCCTGCTGAACCAGTAGGGCTTTCATCTTCAAGCGCCACAGACCAAAATCGTTCACTCCGGTGAACTTTTCAATCTCATACTTTGTTGAAGGCATCTTCTCCACGCTCACCGCACCAATTTGTTGTGAAAAACGATGTCAAGAACAAAGTATAACGGAAAAGGAATGGAAAAAACAAGAAGAACAACAAGGATTGGTTATAACTGCTATTCTTTACTTTCTCTTTAAACAAGATTACAAGCGTTACAAGAATAACAAATAACCCTCTCACCCTAAATTAGGATTAGCCGTCTTCTAAGATGAGAGACTAGTATGCTATTTATAATAAACCTAACATACTAACTAATGGGCTTTTTCCACAATTACCCATTACAAGCTAACTTAGGGTACAAGCTAACTTAAACAATTGGACATAACAAACAGGCCCAATTCGATATGCTAACAAACCTAGCAATATCGACTAATGCATGTTAGAACAACTTCGACTACAACACGCACTACTTCGACAGCAGCATGCGAACAAACTTCGACCTCATGCTTATTCCCTGTCGAACCAGAAGCTACCCTAGAGTTCGTTCCAATATCTCACAGTTATGAACACCGCACCTTTTAGAGCACGACTCTTGTTGTTCATCTCCATGCACGTTGCTGTATGAAAGTATAAGCAGCATCACCAACACCACCACAAAGTTCAATGTAGCAAAGAATGACATTTTTTGGTTCTCTGAGAAGTGGCAAAACTCATTTTTACATCAAATTAGTTAAACGCATTACCGTTGAAGATAGCATTTAACAAGATGGAAGACTTTTTAAAGTCTTTAGTTGATTATTCTGATAGATGTCTGTTTATAGGAGTAACATGATTGAATTTAAAAGTCCAAGATTCCAAACTTTTGATGCAAGCTCCAAGACTTTTTCATCAAATTTAAAAGTGTTCAGGTTAATTTTTATATATTATTTAATGGCAGTGTTCATGTCAATCTGATAGATGTTGCTGGGAGTGCTAATAAGTTATGGGTTGGGACTTACTGATAGGCACCACATAAATGAATATATTATCAAATTCAAATATAGGTAGGTGTCCTGTAAATTCGGTTTTGACGTAAGCTCTTGTGTCATACAAATAAATTTCCAATGTTTACTATTGTTATTTTTTATAAAACACATGAATATATACAGTGTAGAGAATAAAATAAAACACGAAGAATTATGTCATAGAAATATACAGAGAGAAAACATTACAGTTTATCATCTTTAGTTTAGTTGCGTAATATTATTACATTACTATAGCACCCAACAATTTGAACATAAAAGTTGTGTGACTAAAGATCAAAACAATAAAGTGAGTTGAGCAATATATAAGTCATAGGACCCATAAACTCGAGAGTTGCTATATCATCTTTCATGAATTGCAAATTGCTTTGATAACAAACAAAAAAAGTGCTCCCGCTTGCCAACATAACGGTCGGCAACAATAAAGGAAGGAGTGGGTTGAACGGTCGTGAAACATTCGTGAATTCACTTTACGTTTTATAAAACATTTTTCTAAACTCAGTGTCTTAAGGTTTTGAGTAAAAATATGGTGTCCAACTCATTTGTTTGGTTGTTATTAATCCAATAAGGATGATTACATGAGCTTCCCTCAAGACTCAACTTTGGTATCAGAGCCAATGGTTTGAAGCACGAGTGCAGTACCAACCCAAGGATAGGTCACTAAGGCCCTCGCATTAGGCGCACCAAAAAAAAATTAGTTTTCATTAAATTTTATAAATAAAAAGGCATCATATTTGAACAAAAAAGGTCTCGTATATTCAACACTGCTTTTAAAAAATAGTGGGTCGGCCCTGGTTCGAAGCAACGTGTCATGTAGATAATGCGGTAAAAGTGGTACATATTTGTGGATGAAAAGACTTCCGTTTGATATGTCTTAATGTTTTTAGTCAAAATGTGGTGTCCAACTCTCTTGTGTGATTGCTCTTGACACAATTTGGATCATCTCTTAGACTCCCCTCATGGGCCCAACATTAGTATCAAAGTTGATGGTTCGACAAGAGTTTATCCGACTCCTTGGGTCGAAAGTCTTTCTAAAAATGGTGGTTAAGCGTGTGTACCTTGAACGTCACTTCTTAAAGTCGACACAAGACCTTTGTCAAGGGTTTGCTCGACTCATTGGGTCGAAAGTCTTAAGAATACTAGTACCATGAACGTTACTTCTTAAAGTCGACGTAACAATTTTGTCGGAAAAAAAAGTCGTTAAGTAACCTTTGAAATTTCGGACGATATTATTTTTCGTGTACTACTAATTCAAAGCAACATGTGCAAAGACATGTGATATTCAAAGTCGACATATGATATTATTTTTCGTGTACGACTAATTTTGTCGAAAGAAACATGTGCAAAGACTTAAATGTAGTGTCTCGGAAGCTAGCTAGAAGACTTGTGTAGTCAAAGAAACATGTGAGTTGACTAAGCTCTTATGTTACATTAGATAAATTATTAAGGAGTTGTAGTCAAAGTGAGTTTGAAATATTGGTCTTAGACACTTGTTAATGATTTATGATAGACTTTTAGCAAGTGTACTAAAAATGTATCGAAGTGATAAAATTTATAAATTCATCTCTATAGGGATTGTTTTAATATCAACTCGACAATTCAATTATAATAAGGATTTAACAAATAGGGTATGCAAAGCATATATTTGAGTTTAACAGAAAATAAAAATAAAAATAATTTGTTTTGGAAAATATCGGAGATTAAAGTGATCAGGTCTTTCCAATCAATTAATTGTCACTGTTTGGTAATTGTACCTATTTTTTACAATAGTTCTTCTAGTATCACGATAATTAACAAAATAGCTCATATCAATCCCTTGACTCAGAGCTCTCTTCTAAGATTACAACATCATAATCCCTTAGGTGAGCCCGTAATCTTCAAAGGTTTAAACGAGCGTTAATTTAAAATCACGATCTAACAATTATCTATCCCTAGGTTAATCCGTTAGGTTGAACAATATACTAGATTTAAACCAACAGCTAGGGTCAGTAGTCAATTGATAATAGAGATCAATTCATACATTCGTCAACGCATGAAAAACATTAAGAACAAATATATTGGATAATACTAGAATTGCAATTGCATCAAATAGTGTCAACAATTACATGTTCAAACAACTCAAATTAAAATCATCTAAAAGACCTTATCAAAGTGATATTTAGCTACACTTAGAGATACAAATAAATAGAATGGAAAATAAAATTAATCATGTCATCATGTTGTTCCTCAATTCTTTCTCTGTGCCATGTTGCTAATCTCCTCTTCTGTGCGTGATTCTTTCTCCCCTCAATCCTCCAAATCGTGATTCTGCCTCCTGGTGTCCCCAAAACGTGAATCATCTCCAATATGTGTGTTGATGCCCTTTTATATTGCCCTTTAGTTCCGTTTTCTTCTTGTTTTTCACTGTACCAAAACCTAAGCAATTCTTTCTATCATATTGGACCAGCATCACGTCACTTCCTTGGCCCAACAAATTAGGCAATGCCTTTTTATTCACACCTGCCTATAGTACTCTAACGCACCAGCCCATAGTACAAAGCCAAGTGGCACATCAATATAATTCATAGAAGCACACCCAAGTTTTCCTTCTTTGATCACATGACCACTAAATATAATAACAATACACTATTTGACTCAATAAATTAAAAACGACAATTTATTTAAAATGACTCTAAATGAAATATTAAACTAATAAAAATAGATTCAAAACTTAATTAAAATGACTTTAAAAATAGTGTATGACTGACTGTCATCAATTTAAAAATAGAAAAAATATATATCTTTTATGTAAAAAAATTGATTTTTTGATGCTTCAATATATTCAATACACAAATCTCAAGATAAAATTTCATCTTTAACTTTTTATCAAATGCCCTAAGCGCATTTGTTAGCATTTTTCTTGAAATATTCATACAATCCGAGTACTATTGCGTAAGAATCAAGATAATATTTTTTTTTAAGAAGCATAGGAATCAAGATAATGAACACTTGTTATTATGTTATGGGATTGTTGTTATATTTTATATATTAAAAAACTTATCTAACCGGTTCAAATTAGAAAAAGTACATGTTTCAAGGCTAAAGGTGATGTTCTAAATAATAGAATAAATAGTAATATGTTTCGTTACTTTTATTTTTGTATGTGGCCAGTTAAGTAAGTCCGTTATAGATTTATATTATTATCTATGTACACTACAAGAAATAAGCCAATTTTCCTACCAAATTTTCGTAGGAATTTGAATTCCTCGGAAAACAAGTTGTTTACCGACGAAAAAAATCGTCGGAAAGCTATTTCAGACAAAATGGGTCCCTTTTGTACAGAAAAGTACGTGTGGCAGCATTTAAATGGAGGTGTTTACCGACGAAAAATTTCGTCGGAAAGCCCTGGCCCCACACGCACTCAAAATAGTCAAAAAGCATGGCGTGGCAGGATTTAACTGGTGGTGTTTACCGACGAAATCTTTCGTCGGAAAGCTTGGCCCCACTAGCCGTTTGCAGAGAACGTTGGAGAGGGTGTGGCACGTTGTGGTTCGTTGGTGTTACCGACGAATTAATTAGTCGGAAAGCATCATGGAACTAGCCGTTATGCAGCCCGTTGCAAGTGACCGTTGCAGCACCATATATATATATTATCATACTTCTTCCTTTTTATATACTTCATTCTTACTATCTTTCACTCTAAATCACTCAAATTTTCTTCCCTATATTCTCTCAAATTCTCTCAAACTTTCATCCCTATATTCTCTCAAAATTTCATCCCTATATTCTTCAATATCAACACTATTCTCCATCATTTTATTCTCATCTCTAACTAAATTTTCTCACTTTAATTTCTTTAATATCAAAATTCTATAAAAAAAAAAATTCTCAATCATTCTCACTCAATTTTCTCACTCTAATTTCTCTACCATCAAAATTCTTTCAATTTTTTTTCTCAATTATTCTCACTCAAATTCTCTACCATCAAATTCAATATCATTCTCACTCAATTTATTCAAGGTAAACTATTTTGGTTATTAAAAATGTTTTATTTTTTAAAAAAAAAGTATTGATATTGATTTTATTAATTATGTTGTATTATTTTTTGTAGTTTCTTGCTTCGGATCCATTTTAAGGTTGGTGTTGTTGCTGCTTGGTTTTTTTCATCCATTTTGTTCATCGTCTAATTATTTGAGGTTGTTATATATCTTCTACTTATTTTAAATTTCTACAATGGTTTGACTAGGAATAAAAAGAAATATGTATAAAATTAAGTTTGTTAGAAAAAGAAATATGTATAAAAAAAAATTGTTAGAAAAAGAATGTTAATTAGTAAAGAATGTGTGAATTAGTTGTTGTAATGAAATATGTTAAAAAAAATTTATTATGAAGTTAATTAATATGAAATATGTGAATTAGTTGTTGTAATTAATTTTTCCGATGGCGCGCGGAATTCTTATCCGCGCGTAACTTTTATTTGTTGCTCGTAATTTTTATATGCGCGTAATGTTGAATTCATACAAATTTTAGAAAATGTTATATATGTTAGTTGTAAAATATTATATAATTTTTATGCAATTCATGTGACATATTATATAATAAATATGTTTTAGTTAATAAAAATGTAAGTAAAAAATGTGGTTATTAAAAATGTTGTTGTAGTTATTTTAAAAAAAGAAGGTTAAGTTAGTAAAGAAATATGTTTAAAAATTAGTTAATTAGTAAAAGTAATTTATGTAATGAATATGTTTTAATTAGTTAATAAAAATGCAAGTAAAAAATGTGGTTAGTAAAAATGTTATTGTAGTTATTTTAAAAAAAGAAGGTTAAGTTAGTAAAGAAATATGTTTAAAAAGTTTGTTAGAAAAAGAAGATAAATTAGTAAAGAATTATGAAGTTAATTTATATGAAATATGTGTAATTCGTACGAATTTCTAAATATTTAGGTTTTTAGAAAGAAAAAAAATTGTTATTTATATTTAGGTTGTAGTCATTAACTTTTGTCGGCAACGCGAGGATTTATTATCCGCGCGTTATTGTAACGAATAAATACAAACTAATTGAGTTAATATTAGTGATGCGGAAGATGGATCAATATATTTTACATCGTAGTTGGATGTACGATAGAAAATATCCGGGAAAAAGAACACTTAAAGCGGCTTTTGTGGATGGAGTTGGTGAATTTGTTGCTTACGCCATGTCGCAGCGTGCCTTTACATTGGAGGGAGGGATAAGATGTCCGTGTAGGCTGCTTCAGAGCCCAAAAGATGTTCTAAATCATTTAAAGGACCTTGGTTTTATGGAGAACTATTACGTGTGAAAATATCATGGTGAACAAGAGCCGACAAATGATGTTAATATGAACGCTTCAAGTAGTGGGGCGCGTACGGAGAGTGAAAACTTTGGCATGATGGAAGATATGGTTGGTGATGCTCTTGGGGTGAACCTGTCTTACAACGAGGACGAGGGCGCTGAAGAGGAAAGAATCCCGAACGAGAAAGCGTTGAAGTTTTACAAAATGATGATGGAAGTAAACAAGCCATTGTTTGAAGGGTCGTCTGATTCTAAGTTATCTATGAATGTGAGGCTTTTAGCTGCCAAGTCAGATTGGAGTGTGGCCGAAGAAGGCGCAGAATGTTATACAAAAGTGATGAGGGACGCAACTCCTATAAAGGACAATTTGCCATTGAGTTTTTATGACGCTAAGAAGTTGGTGTCGAAGTTGGGATTGCAAGTTAAAACTATTGATTGTTACGTTAAAGGGTGCATGTTGTTTTACGACAACGAATTCGGTAAAAATGATGGGTCGTTGGTGGAGTGTAAATTTTGCAATGCACCGAGGTATCAAGTACGTGATAATGCCAGTTCTCGGAAGCAGAAACTAGTCTCAGTCAAGTCAATGTTTTATCTGCCAATAATACCAAGATTGCTGAGAGATCCTTGGAGAGAGATCCTTATCCAAATGAGGTCCATAGAGAGACTCATTTCAGCCAATGTATTGGTCAGTATGTCGATGCTCGAGCTAGCAATACCCAGGTAAATTTGCAAATATTCGTAATATATTTTAATTAGAAAAGAAAGTGAATTATTAAAGAATTATGTTGTTAACTACTATGAAATATGTTAATTATTATTATTATTATCTCATTTTTATTTGACTTTATTTGTAAACAATTACTATTATCTAATTTTCTTTACTTTTCTTTATAGGCATCTTATGACAAGTACGTAGCACAGTTTTTGGCGCAGAATCCTGAGATTCAATCGCATGAACAAATTCCCGACTCCATCAAAATTGAATTATGGGTAAAGGCTGCAGGAGGACAACAAAGATCGGACAGAGTATACGGTCTTGGAGCGTTAGCCGGCAACGCGGTGCATGGAAATTTGTACCGTGCTCCTGTTCTACCAGAGTCCAGCTCAGTTCGTTCTGCAGAGTCTCTTGAGATGCAAGCAATGATAAGTCGATTGAACGAGGAGTTGCAAAGTCAAAAGGTGGTTTTGGAATCTCAAAATAAGGAGTTGGCAAGGAAAGATGAGTCAGAGAAGGAGCTAAGGAAAGAAATGAATGTCTTTCGAAAATTCCAAAAGATGATGACAAAGAAGTTCATGGGTGGGAGAAAGAGTAGAAAAACATCTGATTCATCGTCGCCTGCATCAAGTCAATTTTCACCAACACCTCATGAAATACATGACGACGACGACAATGATGATAATGACGAGGACGAGGACGAGGACGAGGAGGAGGAGAAGGATAGCGAGTAATTTATATTTTTGTTTTGGAATTTTTATGAATATTTTCGTTGTGTTCAAATCATTATGTTGATTTTAATTAATTTAACCAAAAACAATATTTATAATTTATTTTTTCTAATTTTTTTCAAATAATTGATTCTTTTTTTCAAATTCTTCTAACCAATAAAATAATTGATTTTTTTGAAAAAAATAAATAAATTATTTTCCTAGGAATAATTCCTATGAAAGTCCTTGGAAATTAAATAAGGGGGAAATGAAAATTGGAGGAGAGGGAAACGAAAATTTTAAAAAAATTTGGGGGGAAGGTTTCCTAGGAAATTCCTCGGAAAACGTGACAGAATTTTTTCTCTCTGTAAATAACACACTCTACTACACATTTCATCATTCATTCATCCGTCTCTACTCCAACAAATATTCATTCATCTCTATATTTTCTTCTTCCTCTTCTTTTTCATCTTCAACAATTTCTAAACACATATAATTTTTTATCTTCTTCAACAATAATCTCTTATCATTTTTTCAACATAAATTCTTTTCTTCCTATTCTTTTCTTCTTCTTCTTCTTCTTCTTCTTCTTCTTCTTCTTCTTCTTTTTTCAACAACTCTTCCACAACAATTTTCCATCTTCGTTAACACCAATTTCTTCAACAATAATCTCTTATCATTTTTTTAACATTAATTTTCTTCTTCCTATTTTCTTCTTCTTCTTCTTCTTCTTCTTCCTTTTTCAACAACTCTTCCACAACAATTTTTTAAAATTCGAAAATTTAAATTTTTTTAAAAAAAATTAATTATTTTCCTCTGAAATTCCACGGAAACAATTTTAAAAATTTTTCTATTTTTTTTTGCCGCAATTTTTAAAAAAATTGGCGCAATTTTAAAATTCGAAAATTTAATTTTTTTTAAAAAATTAATTATTTTCCTCGGAAACATTTTTAAAAATTTTTTAAAAAAATTTGGGCGCAATTTTGAATTTTGAAAATTTAATTTTTTTTTTAAAAAAAATTATTTTCGTCGGAAAGCATCTGTCAGACACAGCAGTCTGCAGAAAAGCTTTCCTGCAGAATTTTCCTCGGAAATTCCTAGGAAAACTTCTGATAGAAAATTCCTAGGAAATTCCTCGGAAACACGTATGAATAGATTTAAAATTTCATATGTTAATTTTCGTCGGAAAACACGGTTTCCGACGAATTTAGGGTGTTTTCCTAGGAAATGACCTTATTTCTTGTAGTGGTTAATTCAGTAGCCTTTGTACCATTTTCACAAAACTGAAATCTATCATAATTCTTTTTCTACATGGTTTTAGAGTTCCTGATTTTGGGGTCTCGCTTCTACATAAACCCTAACCATTATTTCTTTCCGTTGTGTTGGTTTTCACTGCCTTTGTTTTAGTCTTTCCTCTTTCTTTTTGGCAAAATTAAGAGTGTTTTTTTCATCACTTTTTTTGTGCAACACATACTCTTTGAACAACATATCTGTTTTCCATCATGTGTAGACACTCACTGACCATAACATAAGATTCAATCAATTTACTTGCAAGGTGGGAATTATAGATATCCATTCACCATTTTAAGAGGGAGTGTTGTAAATAACATTGAAAATAGTAATATGGTTAGTAACTTTTATTTTTGTATGTGGTCCGTTATAGGTTTAGATTATTATCTATTTAAACTCAGTAACCCTTGTACCATTTTCACATTATTGAAATATATCATATTCCTTTTTCTACTAGCGATGTCTAGCTGACTAGAGTAATGTTTTTGATTTTGTTCCTATTTCCTTGTGGTTTCCAGTTGTTAGAGTCTTTAGACCCTTTTTGTCACCAAAAAAGAAAAGAGGACTTATATAAGTATGTAAAATACATTTAACAACAGTTTAACTTGCAGATAATGAAAAATAAATAGAGAAAATACATATAATTGTAGATATTTGAAGTATAAATAGTATCTAAGAAAAATATTAAATGACTAGGGCCCAGGCATTGTGGAGAGAACCCAAGAAGAAATGAAAGAGGTTTGATTACATCATGGAGGGAACAAGAGAATAAATGAGTGATTGATATATGTTTGGAATTGAATCCAAAGTGGATGTTAATCTTCAACTCCGCACAGCTTTGAAAACTAACAAGTAATCTATCTTATTTCGGTCTGATAGCATCTGTTTTATTTTTTCTTACATTGCTATCGTTAATCATAGTTTATTTTTGATTGGTTAGGAATGCCATGAACCAAAAAGTTCCATGGAATCAATTCTTAATGCACCAGAGGAAGACCAAGAAATGCTAGTACTATCATCTCTAACATCATCTGCTGGTATATCCTGTGCATAAAGGTAAGGCCTATTAAGCATCTCCAACACTTTATCCATTGAAAGACGATCACCAGGTTTTGTTTGTAACACCATAATGCCACAATCATCATTTTCTTTGCCAATTTCATTTCTTCATCTGTGTCGTTCTCAATTGTTACTTCACTTCCAACATGTAACTTATCATAAATCCAAAAAGGAAAATAAATTTGGCTAGATTGCTCAGCCAATGCATTCAAGTTCTTCCTTCTACTTGCCATTTCCATTAACAACATCCCAAAGCTATAGACATCAGCTTTGTGAGATATTGTGCCAACATTTCTGTAGAATAGTTCAGGAGCCATGTATCCAATGGTTCCTCTTGCAGCAGTTAATGACACAATGCTTTTATCTGTAGGAGAAAGCCTAGCTTTATGACGAAATTTCATATTGCATCCATTATGCAAGTACTCAATGCCGCGAGCCACTCCAAGAGAAATGGAATACAAATTTTGGCAACTCAAGCAATGATTCTCGTCAGTATGAGAAAATATGTATTTTTCGAGCGATCCATTTTGCATGAATTCATATATAAGAGCACGTTTTGACCCCTCCACACAAAATCCAATTAGTTGTACCACGTTAACATGGTGAATCCTACCAATGGTTGTAACTTCATTGACAAAATCTTGACCGTTGGACTTGGCTTTGTCCAATAACTTGACCGCTACAAGACGACCACTTCGAAGTTGTCCTTTGAAAACAGATCCATAACCTCCGCTACCAAGTTTAGTCTTAAAATGTTTTGTTATCTTTTTTATGTCTTTGTAGGAGTATCGTATAGGCATGATACTATTGTCACTGCGTAGAAAATTTTCGATGCCATCATACATTGATAAATGTTTTCGTCGCCATTTGTAGATTAAGAGTACAATGATACACGGTGCTCCAATAACAAATTTAACAAGGCTGAACAAAATTGTCAACAAACCTATGAAGAGATGGAAAAGAGATAAATAAAATGAAATTATAATAAACTTCATTATTTAAAATTAAGTGACAGTTGAAAAATATAATGCTACATATTCTATCAATCTAATCCAATTTTACCCACTTTGTTGGTTTGGTGGTGTTGACTTGAGACTTTGGAGTGTGTTCCTTCTCAATGTCTCAAGTTCAATTCTCCTTAGTGCTTGGTGCCAATTTAGATGGACTAGTTTACTTTCTTTGGAAGAAAAATCTAATCCAATTTTTTTTCATCAAATTTGCTTTTTGGTAAAGAAAGATGGAAGTTAGGAACTCTTGGACAAGAACCAATCCCAAAGAATTGTTGCACAAGTACAAGTATATGTGTGGTTTTAGGGTGGAGAGATACAAAAGTGATTTCATACACATTGATTTTAACATGAGTAATGTCGATTGAAATTGATTTTACAAGTAAAGTTGATTTTAACTGAGAATTTTTGCTTTTAACAAATTTTTTGTTTTTTAGAGGAGTTTTTGACTTTTTTTTTACGTGAATATATACAAATATAAACTAATTCGCATGAAACACCCTTTTAGTTTCACACTTTATTTAGCATGTCCTGCATTGACTTAATGGAATGCAAAGGCTTACCTATGCAAATTGTGATACTTCTTGCTAGGAGAGCCAAATAACGCGTTTTTCCTGCAATAACATACACAAAAACATGGTTAACAAACAAACTCCAAATTAGTCAAGTATGGATTGTAAAATACTATAATATAGAGAGGGATTAAATTACAACGATATATCATTTAATCCCTCTCATATATGATATGAATTTTATTATGAGTAAAGTATAAAATAAATAAATTAACTACTTATTAAGGCTAGATTGCATATTTGGTCTCCTAATTAATTTTTAAATTTCATTTTGGTCCCACAATTAATAAAAGTTTCATTTTGGTCCCTTAAATGTGCTTCCGTTAGTCAATTTAGTCCCCTTATGTTAACTTTAACCCAAAAGGTCTAAGGTGGACCAATATTGTAGTTGGTCCACCGTAGACCTTATTAATTTATTTAATTTTAACCCTTTGATCATTTTGAAACAAAATAGACCCTTGAATCATACAAGACCATTGAATCTAATAGTGAACCACAAACACATAATTTTTCTTTCATTTTCTTCATCTTCTACCGTTTATTTCTTCTTCTTTTTGCTCTTCATATCAACTTCATACCAGAAAAATAAAAAACAACAACAACCCTTCAACAAAATTCTTCATCTTAATCTCTGCCATTAACACAAACAATAAAGCAATCACCATTGGTTCCATTTAAACCCAGAAAAAAAAAAACAGCAATTATCTTCAAAAATTCATGAAATCAAACCTTCATTACCAACAACAACAACAACTTTCGTCCCAATCCATCTATCTCCCCATCTTCATTTTTGTTTCCCTCTAAAACCCAATAATTTCAAGACTTCCCAAAAATTCAATCTTTTTTCTTCTTCTTACAATATTTTGTGATAGCATTAACAAAATACATAGTAGAAATTGAGTTTTTTTTTTCAAAGGCATGGAAAAATCAAAGGGTGAAAAAGACCCTTTTTTTTGTTTCTTTCCGTTTTTGAAATCAAAGGGTAATTGGGTTTGTTGAATTTAGGGTTGAAATGGCGGAAGCTTTTGCAAGGTAAAGAGTAGTGAGTGGGTTATACGAAACTGGAATTGAGGTCTGTGAGCGAAGAACAAAGTGAGTGAGAGATGAGAATTAGAGTTGTTGGTTATAATGGTGGTGTAGTGAAGAGATTAGGCGTTGTTGTTCATTTTGGTTGATGAATTTATGGGTTTTGGGAGTAAAAGAGATGAAAATTAAGTGTTTTAAAAAAATGAAATTGAGTTTTTTTTTTTTGGATTTGAAGATGGATGATGGTGATGAAGATCATATGAAGATGAAAAATAAATAGAACAAAGAAGATGAAGAAAGTTATAATATTAGTTCCAGTTTTATCTTGAGGTCTATACTAATTACTAACTTAATTAAATAAGAAAGTTTTTGTCTATTGATCAAGTTGGTAAGAAGTTGAATTATATTTTGCAAGAGCGTGACTTCAAGTTCAACTTCTAACATCATAAGGATCACCCAACTCACCTAAGCTTTTATTAAACCAAAAAAATACTTTGAAAAAAGTGGAGTCGTTTGGAGCAAGTTACATGAAGGTCGACAACGAAGGGTGTTATTGTGATTAAGATCTTGAACCCAATAATCTTTGCAAAGACTATTTATCCAAAAAAGTTCAAATCCATAAAACATCATATGATTGATGTCCGTGCAAGAAATTTGCTTCAATTACGAATTTGCTTAGAATGACATTTTTTTTGTTTTTTTTTTCTGATAAGTGGCAAAACTCATTTTTAAATCAAAGGTAAAGAGTAAGTTAACAACCTACATCAACTAATTTTTGAAAGAAAAAAAAAAAACTCATTTGTCACTATTCAAACCAAATCTAAATAGAAAGTAGTTTTATAATTTTCATTTAATTAATTAAAATATATGATTGTATAAAACATTCACTAAAACCTACATCAACTATTATGATCATTGACTCTTTGTCTTTAAATTTAGACCACTAAAACATTTTTTTCCTTTGACTAAATACACTACTGACCCAAAAAAGTACATTATTGATTTATTTATTTTTATTACACATACACTGCTGAGTGTGTCTATATATATATATATATATATATATATATATTCTTTTTTATATATGAATCTCATGCATTTTAATTAGGTGATGAGGTTTAGCTTCCTTTAAAGAATTGTGGATAATTTATCCGATAGTAAATTAGTATTACACACATGAGTAGATTTCCACAAAGTAATTTACTTCAATTACAAATTTGCTTAGGTGGTTCATTTTGGTAAGGGAAATGATGTATAGTGCGAATAAGTATTCAACGAACAAGTAACGAATTGTAAATGTTTTCAAATATCTCCCCATGATGTCACCACCTCCCCCATGAATTCCACTAAATGGGGAAATTTTGTTTGACCAACCAATACAAACAAGGCACGTTATTGTTCGTTGAATTTCGTCACTATACATGTCGCACCAAATAGCACTTCTGTTTTGGTAAATTACTGACAACCTTAAAAGAAAGAGAGAAAAAAAACTTTAAATTGTGAGTTTTTGCCACTTGCCATAGGTAAACCAACAATGTCATCCATAACCCTTCATGCATTAACCCTTGCAGCGGTGTTACTAATACTAATATTCCCGTACAACAAAGTGTATGGTGATGAACACCATGAGTCATGTTCTCGAAGTTGCGGTGTCCATAACATCAGCCACACTTTCCGACTGAAAGATAATCCCAAAAAATGTGGTGACAAGAGGTACATCCTACCATGTGAGGACAGTAACCAATTGATTTTGTACTATAAGGTTAGAAAATACTATGTACAATCAATCAATTACAACAACTTCACCATACGAGTATTGGATTCCACTACCCTAGTCCCTCATTATTCTTTAGCTAGGTCTCTACAATTTTAGTTCTTACGACTACTCACCCTACAATTCTATGAATACCAAGCAAGAAACTTTCCATTCAAGAATAAATTATTGAAGTCTATGTTATATGTGAGCTGTACAAATCGGACGGAATATATATTCATATACTGATGAAGGTGGTAACTGTATGAATAGTAGTTCATATTCACAATACAGGAAATCTTTCTATGTTGATGGCTACAACAAATCTCTTTGGGAATTGGGGTTGAGAGATGGGTGTCGTATAGAATTTATGTATCTCACATCTTGGGATGTTGAATATGAAAAAAACAACAATAACAACATTTCTTGCATGGACATCCGTCGTGAGATGTTTTATGGATTTGAACTTTCTTGGCTAAATAGTCGGTGTAAAGATGTATGGTATGTCAATCAATTAGGAACTATCGAGCCCTACGTAGAGCATCGGTCGGATTCGGACGGGCTCGGGCCCAAAAATGGCATACTAGATGAAACCGAGCGCAGAAAATTATGGCCCAATTCCAACCGTTCAATGGCTCGGTTTGGGCGGGTCTCGAGTTAGTCGGTTTGGCGGGTTGATCGGGTGGGTTGTATCGGTTATGTGAAGAGAAAGGAATTTTGTTTTTTTCCAAAGTTCAAACCCAGAGAGAGTTTTTACTTCTTTGAGCAAGGAAAAAAAAATCAGTAAATAAAAGTTAAAAAAAAAAAAAAGAAAGGAAACAATAGAGTAGTCAATGTAGCGATGTAGAAGAGAAAACCAAAAACAGTAAGAAAATGAGAATTAAAACTCATGATCAACTAAGACAAAAGAAAAGAGAGTGATGAGAAGATAATGATATTTGTAGTTCTTTATTTCCATAGAAGAGTGAAGAGAGGACGAAAAGGATTTGATCTGGGTTTGATTGAGTAGAAATCGATGGAGATTGGTTTTGGTGATTGAGTGAGTCTCATGAGTGGAGAAGGAAAGAGGAGAAATGGTGGAGTGGAGAGGCGGCTGTGAAAGATTTAGGGTTTGATATGATTTTGAGAGAAGAGATTAATAATGGGTTATTGGGTTGGGCTTAGTATGAAGTCAACATGTGCACTATACAACATATGTTATTGGGCCTTATTCTAAATTTCAAATGTTATTGAGCTAGTATACATCATATAACGGTCGGGTTCGGCCTACACGATTTTGGATTTATAAAAACCGAGCTCGACCGTTTAAACTCACGTAGACCCAAATTTTCATCTTTTTCAACCCGAGACCCGTTTTAACCCGACCCGCAGACCCGAGGGTGACTCGGCCATTTCGGGTGGTGGGTGGGTTCGGATTCATTGCTCACCCCTATCGAGCCCTATGTTTGTAGAGCTTCAGGTAATTTGTTCCAAAACGACGCCACCTTTCTCAAAAAGAAATAAAAGAAAATATATTAACTTGATTGAATTTTTTTTTTTCAAGTGGTTGAATCTAATTTAGTCTTTAGTCGTTAGACTTTTAAAGAGTAATCTAGTTCTTAATTTAGTCTTTAGTCTTTTTTTTAGAGACACTTAAAAAAAAAACAGAATGAATACTTTTTAAATTTAGTCTTTTAAAGAGTTTTCTACAGGTTGTAGAGACTAAACATTAATGAAATTTTTTTAGAGACTAAACTTGATAAAGAGTAGTTTGTGCACTGAAAAACATTTAACTTATTTTCCTTTTTTTTTGTTTTAAAGAGCTTAACGGCAAATGCACACATTAAATGTTGAAAAAAGGAGAATTGTCGTCAAATTCGTGCCCGACATATACCTAATGTTTCTACACCTTAAGATTAACACTACTCCCTCCGTCCCTTTTTATAGAAGTAGTTTATAAAAATCACTTGTATTAAGAAAAACTGTTGGAGTAATAAAGTTGTCTCAAATGTGTGTGATTATTACTATATTACCCTTAATTAAATATATATTTAATGTTAACTTTTCATATACCAAGACAAATTGATAGTATTAATAAGGGGTATATTTGAAAAAAGAGTAATCAATGCATCTAGAAATTTGTATATGATCTTAAATATAGAGACAAAACTTTTTTGTAAACTATTCTTATAAATAGGGACGGAGGGAGTATACAAGTGTGAGTGCGTGCAATAATTGACAATTTGTTTGTTAACCATGTTTGTGTGTATGTTCTTGCAGAATACGGGAGCTATTTGGCTTTCATAGTCGTATCTATCTTCTTTTACATATGTAAGACCTCACATTCTCTTATGTAAGACCTCGCATTCTCTTATGCAGTATACAGTTCTAGTGCACATTAAATGTTCGTAAAATACTCCAAATTCAATAGGTGAAGAATTTTTATTGAAACCTAGGGATTTGGTTAAAGGTGAATGAAAAAACCTCAATAAAGTATAGGGTCATGCTAACTTGTGTCTTTAAAGACACATGTTAATGATTTCATAAATGGTAAATATTTATTACAAAACATTAATTTTCAATCTTTAAAAGAATAAATTAGCACAATTTCCTAGACAAAATTTCCACTTTAGGTTCTTTAACATGTGTCATAAGGGCACAAGTTAGCATTTCCCCAAAAGATAAGCAAGAATGATGGTTGAAAAGTTAATGTATAGTACTACCTCCGTTCCTTTTTAATTGTCACATTTTGACATTTTACACAAACCAAGACAAACTATAAATGTCACTACTTTTGATACAATAATTTATATTTTTACTATAATAACCTTATTTATTTAATATATCATCTCATATATTTCTTTCTCCGTAATAAATAACTAAGGATAATATTGGTAAAACAATATTTAAAGTTGCATTGAACTTTGAAAGTGACAGTTAAAAAGGAACAAAAAATTTCTTCAAAAGTGACAATTAAAAAGGAACGGAGGGAGTATCATTTAAAATTTATACCACATACATCAATCCTTCAATTATTTTATTTTACTTATATTTTATCATGGAGGATAATAATTTATGTTTGTTGGAACCGTTTCTATTGCACAATGACTTAAATAAATAGAAGCAGAGTCCGACCTACCACAAGGGCCCTAAGCTAGTGCTTTAACGTAAGTCTCTAATATATTGTTCATTGTCAAATTTATTTTATCTCATTTCCATTTCCATATATAGTTACGCTGGGTATTTTGTTCATTGTCAAATTTTTTGTTGGAGCACCATGTCTGCAATATTAATCTACAAATGGCGACAGAAACATTTATCTATGTATGATGGCATCGAAGATTTTCTAAGGAGTGACAATAGCATCATGCCTATAAGGTACTCTTACAAAGACATAAAAAAGATAACTGAACAATTCCAGACAAAACTAGGTGGTGGAGGTTATGGATCTGTTTTCAAAGGACAGCTTCGAAGTGGTCGTCTTGTAGTAGTCAAAAATTATTGGATAAAGCCAAGTCCGACGGTCAAGATTTTGTCAATGAAGTTGCTACCATTGGTAGGATCCACCATGTTAACGTGGTAAAACTCATCGGTTTTTGTGTGGAGGGGTCAAAACGTGCTTTATGTATGAATTCATGTTGAATGGATCACTCGAAAAATAAATACTTTCTCAAACTAAATAGAGTGATTCCTTAAGTTGTGAAAAATTGTATGGCATTTCTCTTGGAGTGGCTCCTGGCATTGAGTACTTGCATAACGGGTGCAATATGAAAATTCTACACTTTGATATAAAGCCTCTTAACATCCTTCTTGATGAAAATTTCAATCCAAAAGTTTCTGATTTTGGGCTAGCCAGGCTTTCTCCTACAGATAAAAGCATTGTGTCATTAACTGCAGCAAGAGGAACCATTGGATATATGGCCCCTGAACTATTCTACCGAAATGTCGGCACAATATCTTACAAAGCTGATGTTTATAGCTTTGGAAAGTTGTTAATGAAAATGGCAAGTAGAAGGAAGAACTTGAATGCATTGGCTGAGCAATCTTCCCAAATTTATTTCCCGTTTTGGATTTATCATCAGTTACATGATGGGAGTGAAGTAACAATTGAGAACGACACAGATGAAGAAATGAAATTGGCAAAGAAAATGATGATTGTGGCTTTATGGTGTATACAGACAAAACCTGGTGATCGTCCTTCAATGAATAAAGTGTTGGAGATGCTTGAAAAAGAAGATGGGGATATGCAAATGCCTAATAAGCCTTACCTTTATCCACAAGATCCTTCCTCTGATACATCAGTAAATGATTCCAAAGAACCAACCTGATCTCGTTTTGGTTATCGGATCAATCACACAAAAATTGAAGCATATTCCCCGCCAACCACCTCGCTCGTTAGTATTTGCCAACTTATGCAATTAGTTTTTAAATCTGTATTGGTCTCACCATGATATAGTCCTGCAATATGTATTGGTTTCACCATGTCTATAAGTATTAAAGTAGTCATGTTGAGACATCCATTGTCATCCCTAGTAGTGAATGCTCTACTATTTCAAATCTGTAAATTGAATGTGCCAAGTAATTTGTGAGTATTATGTTATTGATGAACTTCAAAGAAATATGTATACCCATGAGCGTAAAGATGAAATAATATTTTGTAAATAGTATCAACGGATAAAGAAAACAATTAAAGGACAACATTTTCTATAATAACAGAAGAAAAAAGAGAGAAGACAGACAAAAAAAACATTATTTGAATTGAAGTAACGGATACACTTGTAGCTGTTAAAGATGAAAACTAAAATTTTCATTTTCACCCTGTAATTTATAATTTTGATCTCTAAATATGTTTCTTTTTGTTTTTTCCCTACCACATAACAGACACACATTGGATGCTGACATGGAAACACAGTCCCATGTGACATTAAAATTTCTTTCATACGGCATACCATGTCACGTGACTTCCCAGTTGCCACATCATATAACTTTGAAAAAAAAATGACATCAGAGTAAAACCATGGGAATCTTGAGTTACGGGGGCATAATCTAGAAGAAAAAAAACATAAAAATTATAAGACTAATAAAACCAGATCAAAACCACTCTATCCAACAATAGTGAAAGAAGCCAGACTCCCACAACGTGACAAACAAGGTTTGAATAGCTGAAAGATAGCCACATTTTGTGCATGACATGTATTGAATATGATTATCTGAGAAAGAACCTATGGAAAAAATAAAAACGCTATTTACCCTAAAAAAGTTAAGACATCAACCGTGGCTATCAGGATATGTCTTTTTAACTTACTTCTATCTTTCGTATTCTTCAACTAACACACAGCACCTATTTAGTTCTGACCTTTTTTAAATTCCTTAAAAAGTGCCCGTCATTTTTTTTATACCAAAAAAAAATTGCTCTTTTTTTACTCGACAGTAGTAAAATTGCTATTACTTGTAAAGTATGAAAAACCCAAAAGAATTAGATTATCACTGATAATTATATGGTACACAGAAAAATTGAACCTAGCAGCAAACTAACAGCAGTAGACAGATTTACATATTTATTTCCTAACCTTATTATCAATGGTGGTCGGACAAAACCTGCCCCATAAGTATGGTATTGCAGCCTATGACAACCAGAAAAAACTCTGCTAAGCCATAACACACAAAGTCCGCTATCCCATAACACCATGGCATTGTTCATGGCTGCTTCTTTACAACACTGTTAAAAGTTAATTTCCCGTCTCTCAGCAAAAAAACTTCCCATAACTGTTTGGTCATGCAGAAGGGCAAGCCATACTCCAGTATCAGCTCCTTCCTCAACAGTATTGTTCCCTGCAAAACCTGTTAAAGCCGTCTTTACCCAACCCGGGCAATAGCAGTTAACAAAAATTTTCTGGCCTTCTGGTCGCTCAGAAAGTTTCCTCACCATAAGCCTTGTATAAGCATTAACAGGCAAGTTTGGATACCGAGTAATCAGTATATATTTGAGGCCACCCACCTGATGTCCAGCTTCCATCTTCTACTTGTTGTAAAAATGTAGATAGAGTCATGTCAATCAGTTCCTCTGAAAGAAACTCGACATTACTCAGTTGCTCCCTCAAGGCTACATTGGTGATTCTCTATCAATCAAGCAACCTATTAATGTCAGTTCTACATTTTGCAGAAGTTATATACCACAAAACGAGGTGCAATCAAAGCTACTAATGAAAACATTTACCACAAAGTAGATGTTCTAGTGAACTGTTTAGAAATACATGTCTAGAGTATGCTAGAAGGAATTGCAGCATTTGAAAGAATTTTTCATTTTATCTATAATTTATATAAGCAAAAAAAATTAGCGTTGGAATTTCACCACAATATATGTAATTCAGACTATAGCTGATGTAACCATCTGCTTCACTGCATCAACTAACTTATGTCAGAAAATAATTTTGGGTGACACAGAAATAGGATTAGGGCAGGGTCAGGAGTACATTTGCCCCTCTAGAAGAGGGAGTAGCTACACTGATAGACATAGCTACAGACCCCTATTTCATCGGGGACAAACTAATGGTAAAACACCTTTAGGTGATATACCATTAGAGTGACCACTACTTTAATTATCGGCCTACAAAGAACTTTTTTCCAAATTTTTATATTTCAGAAGAACATTTATGTGTGAAAAAATGTTCAGGTTTAGACCCAAAAAGATGACCGTGAGATGCATTTTTTACTTTGAAGATGCTAGAAGAAATCTGAGCAAAAATATGAAGAAATGTTGAGAGTACAATTTTTGTGTAAATGATTTTGACTTACATTCCGTCTTCCATTTAGTCGACCTAGACGTGAGCTTACATTTACAATTCGAGCACCAACAACAGATGGTTTCATCATTGGAATAAGAGCTTCAGTCAACTTTTTGGTGCCATAATAATTCGTTTCGATAACCTTGCGAGCATTATCAACAGAGTTATCCGACCCGAGATTGAAATTAACACCGGCATTGTTTACCTGCCATTAAAGATAATAGTTAGAAGCATAAAATAAAGAAATGTGTTAAACCATAATCAACATACTTCATAGTAAAATTCAATTAATTATCTCCTCTGTTTAATTCCATGTTAACTATATTTAGATCAAATATGAAGAAAAAATATATTCTAAATGGATAAAACTCTTGGATATAATCCAACAGAACATGCTACTTAAATAAAAATCAGACTACATAGAACAAAGCACATTTTAGAAACTTACTAGAATATCTAAACCGCCATAATTTTCCTGCAACCACTGAACAAAATGGTCGATGGATGAATCGTGGACTATGTCAAGTTGATGATAAACCACATCTAAACCAGCTTCTTGCAAAACCCTAACTGATTCAGCACCAGCAGTAGCATCTCTTGATGTCAGTATAACAGTCAATCCATGAGTAGCAAGTTGCCTACAAATCTCAAACCCAATTCCTCTGTTTCCGCCGGTAACCACCGCAATAGTTTCCTTGGACCACCACCTACGTATACTCAAAATTAGAAAAAGCATCACACAGTAAACCATGAAAGGAACTTACAGGCTTATGATTTGTTTTTCACTAAACGGGCATTATAATCTTATCAATTCGCATAAGCACTTATGAAAGTGCGTTGTAAGAGCTTATATAAGCATCAATTTATGATATTATTATGTATTGATAAGCTGTTTTCAGCTTATTTCCTAAACACTCCAAGAAAATAGATTGATACCTCTGGTGATCGGAATAAGGAATGGACCTTAAAAGGTTAATCTCTTGAAGTCTCTTTTCTCTTCGTTCCTTTGCCTTCTCTTTCTTCTCTTTTTTACCCATTTCTCCACTCTCTTTCCCTTTTTTGATTCACCGGATTTGACGCAGCAACCGAGAATCACTATTGCCGCGGCTTCAAAGATATATTCAATTAGATATATTCATTTTTAAATGGAAAAAAATTGCATTTAAATCAATATTTTAGAGAAATGTTATTTGTACGGCTATTTTATTATAATAATTTTGAACAACTTTATCTCTCATACTTACATTGTATTCTTACACTCTTCTTTTTTCTCTATTGTTTTTGAACAATAACAAGAGAGAACAACAAGGTTGTCCAAAATGTTGTCACAAAACGGTTGTTTAAATATCATTACTCTTTGTTTAAACATTTGTGTTTTGTAACACCCAAAAATTAAGCGGACTCTATAGTACAATTTCAGTTATAATGTGTTTGTTTGTTTGTAAAACTATTCCAGAAACAAAACAAAACGAGGGGTAACCGAAAAGTATAGACTTTAAGTACGAACTTAAACACAGTCTCGAATCTTTTCGGAATATATAAACTGAAAATTTCTGAGAGGTTTTTCAGATTATATAATCTGAAATATTTCAGAGTTTGGATAGTTACTTGCTCAGTAATAATAACCCATTGGACATGTTTTTTACATGTTTTTTGACCCTCATTTATGAATATTTCAGAGCAGTCATCACACGTTTTTTGACCCTCATCTATGATTCGTTACACTATATACAGTCTTTCTTCACAAATTTTCTCTATAAATACTCATCAATCATTCATAATTTCTCATTACATCATCTCAGATTTTTTTCTGCTGCAATGTGTTTCCATCGTTGGCCTTTCATACAAAATGGTTACTCTAATATTTTAGGGATTGTATGAATGGTCAAAGGTGATGGTGTCACTCTACAAATTTGCTTCATCTACTTGGGTGTAAGGCTGATTTGTCTGGGTGTTAGGTTGACCATCAACGTCTTTTTTGACCTAGAAAGGAAACAAACTTTACCACAACCTCCTTTCCCCTCCATCTTCTTCTCATTCCCCTCCATCTCCCTCAATCTTCTTCCAGCACGAGTTTAGCATTAGGTGTTTAATAATTTTGTGTAAGAAGTTTCAATTTTATTGTAAATGTACTATGAAAGTATTTATATATTAATAAAATGAGAATTTGTATCATGTTTGTCTTTTTACTTTGTTGTATATTTAAATTTATTTTATTTTTTTGTCATTTCCAATTATGCAAACTTAATAATATACGCCATTGTTGTTCTGAAATCTGGGTAATGCAAGTTTTCATATTATAAAATTCGAAAGTTCATTAAACTTGGTTCGGATTACATAATCCAAACAAAGGGTAATTTTAGAAGAAAAAAATAGGACGTGTGAGAAAATCATAGGATGAGAAAAAAATAGTCTAAATTTTTTGACTATGCAACATACTTTCATTAATCATCTCAATGTATATTTATACAACTTTGTAAATGGGCTTTCAAGCACCTAACTAGCACCAATACAATCTAACTACATCAGTAAGTTATGTTGTTTGTACTCCAAGCATCTTTACTAACAAGGTTGTTAGTTACTTGCGCTGCAAGTAACTTAACCAAACCTAACTAACAATCTAACATTCTGAGTTATAACTAACTCAGCTTCTAACCAATCATTCTTAACCTCTAATTTGAATTGTATCTCAACATAGCTAAGGAACCTAAATGTAACAGTAATTAATTATGGATCAAAATGAATACGCTAAATAAGTTAAGGAACTAAATATTCAATTTAGCTTGAATTTTCCACATATGACTAGGCTGCTATATATAGTTGAAGGTTATTTGATGTTTCATGGTTACAAATATTGTCGCATAGATGGTAATATTGGTGGAGATAACCGTGACACTACCATTAATGCTTTCAACGAGCCAAGAAGCAAGAAATTCGTCTTTTTATTGTCTACTCGAGTTGTAGGTCTCGACATCAATCTTGCTACCACCAATGTTGTTATTCTTTATGATAGTGGTTGGTGAGTGTTTCAACTGGATGTGTCAGCAGTTTCATGATTTTCATTTGTACTTGGTAAGTTCACAATTGATTGTTTAAAATTGGTATTGTAACAGCAACCCACAAGCGTCAAGAAGGGCCGTCTTAGACTATTCCAAAGTCCCGTTTTAAACTTATAAACTAGGCCCTTAATAAAACAAACACAAAACATAATTTACAAAAAATGACTAAAATCAATAAAAAAAAAGCGCACTACTAGCATCTTGAACCGAGGACAAGGTGCCAACAAACAAAATGTTGTACCACTGGATCGCTACTACTTGTTTGAAAATATTTAACTTTGGCCGTATGAATATTTATCGGCCCTAAATGCAAAACTCAACAGGCTATGGCCCGGCCCTGCCCTGCCCATAAGTTGACTTGCAAGTTCAAGATCAAGCTCATGGATTGGTGAAAAGAAAGCAGTTCATGTTTTCAGATTGTGCACCGAGATTTGCAATACTGTACTTTGTTTTGGTGTTGTGTTTCTATCTAATAATCACGGATACAGACAATGGGCATTGACCAGTCGATATTGGATACAACAAATTCTAGAGTCATGATTAAGACTATATCTATATATCTAAATCCTACTAAGTCTCCTACATTTTATCCATAAACCCTACTTTTTCCCTCCTTTATCACATAGTGGTGGCCCCTAATTGTGATATTATCTTATTGTTAATTAATAGTAATCTTATTGGTTTTTAATGTATTACATCTCAGTAAAAAACATGGAAAGAAAAGTCAATTTTCCCTGGAATTAAAAGCATGTACATTGGTCATCTCAAATTGCATTGCACGTTACATTATACACCTCCACATTCATACCTATTCTAATTCCAATCAGATTAGCATTCAATGCATATCACTCTACCAATTCCATGCATTGAATCAGTGTAGTTCACTGCATTTATATATAAAAAACCCTACTCCACTCAAGGTATATTACACACCTTTTTAGATTTTCTTACATGATGCATCACTCCTGTTATGGCAACCAATAACGTTGTTAGAGTTCTTGCTTTGGAGACATTGAAGGGTTTGTTGTCTTAAATTATAAGATTCTTTATTTGCACCATTGCTTTGTGACAAACTTATTATTTTCATCCAGCACCATTGGACCTGGGTGCTTATACCGACAGTGAGAAGTTTCCGAATTCCATCAAGATTAGATATAGGACTCATCACCTTGAGTTTGATGTGAATGATGTAATTAACCAGTACCATTTTTTTTAACTTGTCAAACATGCAAAATATATTCATTTTAACATGTATTATGTAAAACAGGGAATTAGACGATGGCCTTCTATGTTTGCAGAGGATTTTGGGTCATATATTAATCGATATGTCACATTGATTGATCCAACAGATAACTGAATTCAAGTGTTGGTCGAAAAGAAAAGAGGCAAGATAACTTTCACAAAGGGATGATATTCCTTAAGAGATTTTTATGACATTCAATTTGGCGCTTGGGTTTCCTTGGTTTATGTTCATCCAAATCGTTTTGCAATGACTTTGAAGGATAGGTTTGGTAAATCCATGAAGTACCCTACTTTTTACCCTCCTATGCGGTTTTTTGTCGACCAAACTGGTGTTCCCACGTCCTATTATGCCGGAAACCCGATTACATTCAAAATGCTTTCGTTTCGTCTTGACAGAAGGAACTTCAATATTTTCTGTATCAAAAAACTCTTTGTATCTGATATCGATTATGGGTTTATGATAAAATATATAAAGTTAATCCTTCCCATGTCTTATCTGACAATACTTATATTTCCTTTTTTTATATAAGATATATGCAAAAAAAAAAAATTATCTAGGTGTTTTCATGTGCTGAGTTTGGAGAGATGTCATTAGCTATTGCAACAGACATTTTGTTGGTTGATGATTGTGGAAATAAATAGGACTGCAACCTTGCCTACGAAGATGAATCTAATAGTTGTTTCAGGATGGCCGGAGATTGGATGTTTCTTTGTAAGGCTCGCCGACTTTCTGAAGGCAGAACTATTAAACTTGGCATTCCGGCTCCCAGAGCTAATAGGACTATTTATTTAACTGTCAAGCATGGGGTGAATCTTTGATGTAATTTTATTTTCTAATTAGAATAAATTCTGTCATTTAGTAGTTTTTTTTCCTTCTGTTGGGGTATTAATAATGAGTGATTATGGCTTTTTGATGTCTATGTAGTTCTTCTCTTGTAACCATTCTGCCATTTCAATCAATAAGAATTATTTTGCTATCAATTGTAATTTATCTTTTATAAGTAGATAGATAGATGTATTTATAATATTCTGCATTGCCCACACTATTACATAAGATAGAGAACAATAAACACTAACAGTGTAGAAAATGAATGGTAAGAAATTAGCTTATCACTGATGCATCCTCTTGGATACCGTACTATAAAAATGGATCACATTTTAACAAAAAAAAACGTGGCAATGCATTTAGGAGATTTATGGTTGCAAAGATGGCCACACAATCCTCATTGCCTTGAGTGTGGGAATTATTTGGTGCTAATGTTATTTGAAAATTATGGTGTTAAAAAAAAAGGTGGCAATGCAATTTAAAATATTGATTAAAAGGAATGTTGATATCACTTTCATTTGAAAAACACTTGGTTGTCCCATGATATTGGATGTGAGAACGATGTGTCAGTCTCAAAATGGTGATGGGATTTGATTAAGGATGATAAGGACGTGATTTATATTTTGCAACATTTAGGAGGAGATAGGTATATTTGAATGTGCATATAAGAGTTCAACTACCTTAACTTAGCTTTTTTTTTTTTTTGAAAGATACTTAACTTTCATATTGGAGATTATTTACACTCAATACTCATTGCCTTGAGTGTGGAGATTATTTGGTGGTAGTGTTATTTGAAAATTATAGTTTTCCACATTAACAATAAGAAGGCACTGATTTATTTGATGCAGAGACAATGCCCATGTCTTTTGCGATGAGATTGACAAAATTCCGCGTTTAATGCAAATGTGATGAGGTCAATGATTTAGATCAAGATGGGTCTCTTATTTTAAGAATCGATCATATGACAAGATTTCACTTAATTTGGTGAAAACATAAATTGCATGGTTAGATTAATTTAGTCCTCCTACACACTTAGTTTGTTGATTAATATCTATTGCATGTTCATTTTTATCTTACGTATGTTCAGTTAGATAAATAAGAGATTGGCAGAATTCCAATACAAAAATGTTGACTTGTGTCATTGAATGAGTATAATTGTTTGGCTATAATTGCAAAGGCATTAGAATGTGTGTGGGATGATTGTGAATAATCAAAGCATTTAATCGAATTTCCCATAATAACATAAGACTCTTGGAATATTGTAACTGAAATTGGCTATTTAGTTTGTACATTCACACTGCGTTGGATAACATTGAATGATATAAACCATTAATGGAATTGCCCATAATAACATAAGACTCTTGGAAAATTGTAACTGAAATTGGCTATTCAAGTTGTGCATTCAGATATGTGTGGCCATGAAATGATATATTGCATCCCTTTTGATTTCTATCATTCACTTATTATTTATAACTAATTATTAACACATTGTTGTTCTTCCCTGAAATGTTATATTTATATCTGAGTTTGTTTTGTTTTCTCCTTCATCCTTATTGTTATCAACCTCTATAATACACTAAGCCAAGATAATATCAGTTCTGCTGCCATATTGTCAGAATGTCTGCCATTTTTACACTGATTCTGCCATTGTTGGGGGGAAGGCTAATATCAAATTGAAGGTTCGAGTTGCTCATGTGTGGTCTATTCCAGACAGGACTAAACCAGGAGAGATCCTCAGTCTTAACATGCTTTTGGTTGATCAGAATGTGAGTCCTTTGTCTTTTTGCAAGTTCTCATAATCTGATATTTTAGACAGCCAATTCATGACTTTTGACTGCGTCACTTTTTGCTTTTCATTGTTCCGTTTATTTTCCTCTTTCTCATGCAGGCCGACATGATTCATGCAACCACTAGAAAGTCTTTGATACCAATGGTCCAGGGGATAGTTGAGGAAGGATCTACGTATATGTTGTAAAGATTTATGGTCGCTCTCAATGATGTGGCGTTCAAGCTCACTCCTCATAAGTTCAAGCTGAATATGATGGGTACTACAAAATTCACCAAGTGTGATGTTGCTGATATTCCTTTCAATAGTTTTGTTTTTGTGCCATTCAAATCTGTTTTGGACTCAACGACGTATACTTGGTTTTCAAGGTAATTATATTATAATTTATAATAATTATTTAGTTTATTGACGTAAATTGTCTATTATAGGACTTCATTTTCTTTGTTTCAAACTATAGTTGAGTTTTGAATTTTTGTAGATTTGGTATTGTCTGGTGATCAATTGAAGATCTATGCATTGGCTGATATTAAAATCTTTCTGTAAAACAACGACAAAAGCTTATCTGATTATCCAACAATGCCTAAGGAAGACACATCCTTGATTGGTGACACTAAAAATAAACTGATATACAATGAACTTAATTATAACAAAACAGATTTGGCCCAAGAGAATTCGCGATTAATGTCAACAATGACTATTGAGCAGAGAAAAATTTATGACAAAATTATCTCAAGGGTTATTGAAAATAAACCAGGTTTATTCTTTCTCTATGGTTATGGGGGAACAAGGAAGACATTTATTTGGAGAGCCATGTCGGTTGTGTTGCGATCAAAAGGTGAAATTGTTTTGACAGTTGCATCGAGTGGAATTGCTGCATTACTTATACCTGGAGCGAGGACTGCACATTCAAGGTTTGTTATACCCATAATTGTTGATAAATCTTCAACATGTACAATGGCGTCAAACTGTCCTTTAGGTCGTTTAATAGCTAAGGAAAAACTAATCATATGGGACGAAGCACCAATGATGCATAGACATTGCTTTGAAGCTGTTGATCGATCTTTTAGAGGTGTTCTCAAGGTTTATGATGGACGAAATGCTAACATCCCTTTCGGTGGAAAAGTTGTCATTTTAGGTAGGGACTTTCGACAAATTCTATCGGTTATACCCAAAGGAACCAGATAGGAAGTTGTGCACGCTACAATCAATTCATCAAAACTTTGGGATTTTGTTGAAGTTTTGTCATTGACAAAAAACATGAGGTTGTTACATGGTGCTACAAGTTCAGATGTTGAAGAAAGGAAGTTGTTTTCTGATTGGGTTTTAGGTATTGGTGATGGAAGTATAGGAGAAAGCAATGAAATAGATATAGCGCATGATATTCCACCTGATTTGTTTATTCCCAGCAATGGAGATTCTCTTGCATCTATTGTCCAAAACACATATCCAAACCTTATACGAAACAAGAATGATATATCTTTCTTTCAGGACAGGGCAATATTAGCACCTAAAAATATCATTGTGGACTCATTAATAATTATGTGTTGGATTTGCTTTCTGGAGAAAATAAGACATATTTGAGCTATGATTCACCAATCTCAAGTAATCCAAATGGTGGTACAGTAGATGAAGTTCATACTCTAGATTTTTTGAACACAATCACTGCTTCAGGTCTTCCTAACCACAATATAAGGTTGAAAGTTGGAGTACCAGTTATGCTACTAAGAAACATAGACCAGTTAGCAGGGCTATGTAATGGCACTCGATTGGTGATTACGAGGATGGGAAAATACGTCGTCGAAGGAAAAGTTATATCAGAAAGTAACATTGTTGATAAGGTTTACATATCTAGAATGTCTTTGACACCATCTGATACAAGAATTCCTTTCAAATTTCAACGGAGGCAATTTTCTTTGACTGTGTCGTTTGCAGTGACCATTAATAAAAGTCAAGGACAATCACTTCAACATATCAGAGTATATCTTCAAACACCAATATTTTCACATGGTCAATTATATGTTGCAATTTCAAGAGTGACCTCAAGAAAAGGTTACATCAAATAACTAATAACTAATGAAGATGGTGAAGAATGTACTGTTACATCAAATGTGGTTTACAGATATGTTTTTAGAAATGTGTAATAATTTATATCTACTTTTAGAATTTAAATATTTTTGTTTCTCACCGGCTATAAGTTCAATATGAACAGCAGCATAAATATTTTCATGAATAGTGAATCATGACATATTATTAGGTATTATGTAATATCCCACTTAGATGTAGCATTCATCTGTGTTAGAAGCTTGAGAAGCAAGCAAGAAAATTAAGAGTTAAGTGTGATGGCAGTTTTGTAAATAAGGCAAAGAGGGAGAATTATTTGAATCATGGAATGGGATATTTATCCATGATCCTTTCCATTCCTTCACTCTTGTTCCATTTTCAGATTTTCCTTCCCCTTCTCTTCATACTCTCACGCCCTCCCTCACTCTCTATCCTTCATCCAAACTTCAACCAAACCTAGTAAGGAAAACTTGCAAAGAAAGCTTGGGAAAGAAGCTAGATTAAGAAGAGGAAAAGAAGAATAAGGAAGGAACAAGTTAGGGTTTGCAAGAACAAACTGAACCAGCACCAATTAAGGTTTAGGTGAGCTCATTTAGGGTTTTAGAACCCATCTAGAGTGCTATTTATGAGTTTTGTAAGTTATTACAAATTTTAAGTTTTGCCCTAATCTCCTTGTTTGTTTAATCTTTGCTCATAAGTGTTTATAACTGTTAAAATTATGAAAGAAAACCATTTTATCATGTTTGGGAAGCATGGGTTCCATTGAATGGGCAAAAATGGTGGAAAACACGTTTTTACACAGGTTTTACTGATATGGTCGCTGTAGCGACGGATGGTCGCTTGTAGCGACCAAACTGGGTTTTTCCCTGCCTAGCTGCGCTTGTAGCGACCACGCAGGCGCTTGTAGCGACGGTTGTCGCTTGTAGCGAGGAACTGGGCGCTGTAGCGACCAAGTTCTGCCTGCTGTCGCTTATAGCGACCAGAAGGGCGCTGTAGCGACCAGCCTTGAACAGTTCAACCTAGTTGAGCTGTTCTGGGGGTTCTGGTTCGCGCGCACATGGCTTTTGGCAACTGATTTTCTATAACATATTTTAGAAACTTAACCCACCATTTTAGTTCATTCTAAATGCTTCCAAAGATTAAGACATTACTTGAGCAAAGGTTATACAAAGTTTGGAAATTCATGAATTAAGTTAAAAAGCTTAAGTAAGCTCTAGGAATTGACTCATGAGAACGATGAGCACGAGAATGTTACATATTCAAGCTTAGAACCCTTTTATAGGTTGAGCATTATTGAAAGATTACTCAAGAATAAGAACAAGTTAAGTTTATACCATAAGGATACAATATGGATATGTTATACGATACGATCACGTGTTCATCAGACTCCGGATTATGCCGGATGGGATTTCTCCGAAAGGGCTATCCACACGTAAGTTAAAAGATTTAAGCATGTCCATCAGGCTCCGGGATTCGCCGGATGGGACTTCTCCGAGAGGGTTGTCCACATGTAAAGTAAGATGTGTCCAGCAGGCTCCGGATTATGCCGGATGGGGCTTCACCGAGAGGGTTGCCTACACAAAGATAAGAGGAGTCCGGTGTTAGCCTGATATGATAGGAATTTCACCGGTATGATGGGAGATGTACTTCGGGGTTACTCCACCCGGATGCACTCCGTAAAACGAACCAAGATAATGTTATGTTTGTTCAACGCTAACTGCTAACCTAATGATACGTAAAACGATTATGAATACGTATATGTTATATGTAATATGAGAGATGATGTTATTTCTTAGTAAATGAGATGTGATCATAGGTTGTCCCCAAGATCACTCCGTACATGTTCAGTTTAAGAATAGAATATGAAATACATGAGACAGGCATTGAAGCGATCCTAGGTTTCCCTCGATCGCGATATAAGTAAAGAAAGACTTGGCGATCATAGGTATCCCCAAGATTGCCAAGAGTAGGCACGGCGACCCTAGGTTACCCCGTGGTTGCCAACAGTAGGTAGGGTAGAGCTCACTGAGACATTATGTCTCATCCCTTTCCTCCTGGTGCAGGTTCTTCTCAGGTGGCAAGACGCAAAGGTAAAGAGAAAGCTACGGATTGATCGTGCAGTTTTATGTTTTATCATGTGGATGCTGTATAAGTTTGATGTATATGATGTATATTATAAGAAATCTTATGTAATGGATCTTGAGTTGTAACATAAACTTATGTATTAAGGATTTAATAAACAACTTTTCTGTATTGTATTTAATGTATCCGGTACGAAATTTTAATACTCGTAAGAGATCCTAGGCAATCTCTATATGGGTGTTACAATTTGGTATCAGAGCAGGTCGATTCAGACCGTGCCTTGGGTCATTAAAGTACAATCCAAGTTTATGGACCTCTTGGATCCAGGACATTATTCTAGATGTTATGTTCAGTTAAAACTGATCACTTTGACTTGTATATGACAGCTAGGATAAGATGTCTGGGAGAAGAAGAGGTAGACCTCGTACCAATCAAGCTAGCGATGAAAGTGGAGGACCCAGTCAGAATTCATGGGAACAGATGATGCAACAACAGCAGGCCTGGCAGCAGCAGTACCAAGAGCAACAAGCTCAGAATACATTGCAGTATCAGCAAATGATGCTGATGATGCAACAACAATCCCAGCAACAGGCCCAAGCTCAACAACAATGGATGGAAATGATGCAACAAGGACAAGGTTTCCATCCTCAACCACCACCACCTCCAGTAATTGGAAACCCCGTGTTTCGGGAGTATAACAGACATCACCCTCCAGAGTTCAATGGAGAAGGTGAACCTCAAGAAGCGAGGAAGTGGATTAAGCAGATGGAGAAGATCTTTAGAATGGCTGATTGTTCGGAAGAAGACAAAGTGGTCTATGCAACAAACCAACTCAGAGGCGCAGCAGAAGACTGGTGGGAATCTGCTCAGCGCAGGATGGAAGCCAACGGTGTAGAAGTGAATTGGGAGAACTTTAAAGGAGTAATGCTGGAAAAGTATTTACCTTTGTCTTACAAGGTAAAGAAAGAGCAAGAATTCTTAGAGTTGAAGCAAGGAGGAATGTCAGTTGCAGAATTTACTAAGAAGTTTGAGGAGCTGTCTTATTATTCTACACACAATGAATATGCTGACAATGAAGTGTGGAAGATGAATCAGTATAAACGAGGCTTACGAGGTGAGATTGACACTGCAGTAAGTCTCCAAAGAACTGCAAGTTACGATGAATTGGTACATGATAGCTTGGTAGTCGAGGCAGGACTTGCAAAGACCTCAAAGGAAAGATCAGTGGCTTTTGAAAGAAGGAAGAGCAGGATGCAAGATAAGTATCATGACAAGTTGAAACCGAAGGGATCACCTCAAAGGGGTAAACAGACGTATTCACCGAAGGCGGGTGCTGTTTGTAACAATTGTGGGAAGTCACATTATGGCGAGTGTATGAAGGGTACAGGTATTTGTTATGGATGTAAGAAGCCGGGGCATATTATTGCAAATTGTCCAGAACGGAGAAATAGAAGTGGAACCGAAGGAACTACCACAAGCAAAGGAAGGGTGTATTCCCTTGATGGTGCAAAGGCCTTGGCAAATGAAGACCTGATTGCCGGTATGTGTTATCTTGGCTCATACCCAGTAAAAGTTCTTTTTGATTGTGGCGCTTCGTGCTCTTTTATTTCATATAAATGTGTGGAGACGCTTCAATTACCTTTGTCTCCGTTGAATCCTCCAATGCTAGTGTCTACCGCTACTGAGGGCGGAATTGAGGCAAGTTATGTTTGTGAAAACTGTCCTATCACTGTGTCTAGCAAGACCTATTATGTTGATTTAGTATGTCTCCCGATGGAGCAACTTGACGTGATATTAGGCATGGATTGGCTCTCTGCTAACCATGTATATATTGGATGTTCTGAAAAGAGTATTTATATGCCGACCAGTGATACGGCAGAAGGTGTGGCTTTATCTGAATTGATTAACCGCACCCATCAGTTAATCCAGTTTATTTGTGCTCAAGATAAGGGATTTTATGTAATGCTCACTGTGGCTTCAGAGTCAGAGTTAAGTCCCAGTGACATTCCGGTGGTGAATGAGTACCTAGATGTTTTTCCTTCAGAAGTCTCGAGTTTACCTCCAGAGCGTGAGGTGGAGTTTTCAATTGATTTGATTCCAGGAGCGGAGCCAGTGTCTGTGGCACCGTACAGAATGTCACCAACAGAGTTGAAGGAGCTGAAATCTCAACTCGAGGATTTAATCCAGAAGCATTTCATCAGACCCAGTGTTTCACCATGGGGTGCTCCAGTTTTGTTAGTCAAGAAGAAGGATGGAAGTATGAGGTTGTGCATTGACTACCGCCAACTTAACAAAGTGACTATCAAGAACAGGTATCCTCTTCCAAGGATTGATGATCTCCTAGACCAGCTCAAGGGAGCGACAGTATTTTCTAAGATTGATCTTCGATCTGGTTATCATCAGATTCGTATTAAATCTTCCGATGTGTCTAAGACGGCGTTTCGAACGCGTTACGGACACTATGAATTTTTGGTTATGCCTTTCGGTGTAACTAACGCTCCAGCAGTGTTTATGGATTACATGAACAGGATATTTCAGCCCTACCTTGATCAGTTTGTGGTGATTTTCATTGATGACATTTTGATTTATTCTAAGGATCCTCAAGAGCATGCTCAGCATTTGAGGATTGTAATGGATGTCCTTAGAGACAAGCAGCTGTATGCTAAGTTTAGCAAGTGTGAGTTCTGGTTATCTGAGATTAAGTTTTTGGGTCATGTTATTTCTCAAGGAGGAGTAGCTGTTGATCCATCTAAAGTTGAGGCCGTTCTCAATTGGGAAAGACCAAAGAATGTAGCTGAAGTCAGGAGCTTTCTAGGCTTGGCAGGTTATTATCGAAGATTCATTATGAAGTTTTCTCAGATTGCTTTACCTCTGTCACGCCTCACCAGAAAGGATGTACCCTTTATTTGGGATGATGAATGTGAAGAAAGTTTCAGAGTTTTAAAGAAGAAATTGACTAAGGCCCCTGTGTTGGCAATACCAGATCCTGAAAGGAGATACACCGTGTTCTGCGATGCATCTTCCAAGGGACTGGGAAGTGTCCTCATGCAAGGAGAAAATGTAATAGCTTATGCCTCTAGACAGCTCAAGACTCATGAGGAGAATTACCCCACTCATGATCTTGAGTTAGCAGCCATAGTTTTTGCATTGAAGATATGGAGACATCATCTGTATGGAGCACAATTTGATTTGTTTAGCGATCATAAGAGTTTGAAGTACTTATTTGATCAACGAGATTTGAATATGAGACAAAGACGATGGATGGAGTATCTGAAGGACTTTGATTTTGATTTGAAATACCACCCCGGAAAAGCAAATGTGGTAGCTGACGCCTTAAGCCGGAAGGCTTTGATTAAAGCTGAGGTGATGATGCACACGTGTAGGCTGTATGAGAAGTTTAGAGATCTTAACCTTCATGTTACCGATTTGGATGGTGGCATCTTATTAAACAAGTTAGATATTTCATGTGACCTACGATCTAGGATTGCACAAGCGCAGAGCATGGATATGGATCTTCAAAGAAAAGCTAGCCAACCGGAGTTTTCTTTTGCACCTGATGGAACATTATTGTTTGAAGGAAGAGTTTATGTTCCGAACGATGAGGATTTGAAGAGGTTGATCTTAGAAGAAGCGCATAAGAGCAGTTTCAGCATTCACCCAGGAACCACCAAGATGTATCAAGACTTGAAAAGAGATTATTGGTGGCCTAGCATGAAAAGAGATGTTGCAGAGTTTGTGTCGAGATGCATTGTTTGTCAGCAAGTGAAGATTGAGCATCAAAGGCCTGCAGGGATGTTAGTGCCTTTGGAAATTCCGCAATGGAAATGGGAAGATATAACCATGGATTTTGTGAGTGGATTACCTCGGACGCAGCGAGGACATGACTCCATATGGGTAATAGTGGACCGGTTAACCAAGTCAGCACATTTCTTGCCTGTTAAGACCACTTACCGAGCCTCTCAGTATGCTGAGTTGTTTATTTCAGAGATAGTGAAACTCCATGGTGTACCTGCTAGTATAGTATCTGACAGAGATCCTATCTTCACATCACACTTTTGGAAAGCTTTTCAGAAAGCTTTGGGGACAAGATTAAAGATGAGCACGTCCCATCATCCTCAGACAGATGGACAATCAGAAAGAACTATCCAGACGTTAGAGGATATGTTGCGTGCATGCATTTTAGAAGATGGAGGAAGTTGGAATGATCACCTACCACTGATTGAATTTTCTTACAACAACAGTTACCATTCTAGCATTGGAATGGCACCATATGAAGCTCTTTATGGTAGGAAATGTAGAACCCCGCTTTGTTGGGCTGAAGTTGGAGATAAAAGTATATTGGGACCTGAGATTATACAAGAGACGACCTTAAAGATTAAATCCATTCAAGATAAGATGAGAACAGCACAAAGTCGTCAGAAGAGTTATGCTGATAGGAGGCGAAGACCCTTAGAGTTTGAGGAAGGAGATCATGTATTCCTTAAGGTTACACCCAAGTTGGGATTAAGAGGAGCATTCAGAACTAAGAAGCTTTGTCCAAGATATGTTGGACCCTTTCAAATACTTCGTCGTGTTGGTCCGGCAGCTTATCAGTTAGCGCTGCCCCCAGCCATGTCAGGATTGCATGATGTATTCCACGTCTCACAACTGAGGAAGTTCATTCCCGATCCTTTCCAACCAGTGGAACTGGACAGTATAGACTTAAGATCGGACTTGACTTTTCAACCGGAACCAGATCAGATAATTGATCGCGATGTTAAGTCTTTGAGGAACAAAGAGATTCCTATTGTCAAGGTTGTATGGAAAGGTTCTCCCGACGGCGAAGCGACGTGGGAGCTAGAATCAGAAATGCAAGAGCACTATCCTCATCTTTTTTTTCAGGTAAATTTTAAATTTCGAGGACGAAATTTCTTTAAGGGGGGTAGATTGTAATATCCCACTTAGATGTAGCATTCATCTGTGTTAGAAGCTTGAGAAGCAAGCAAGAAAATTAAGAGTTAAGTGTGATGGCAGTTTTGTAAATAAGGCAAAGAGGGAGAATTATTTGAATCATGGAATGGGATATTTATCCATGATCCTTTCCATTCCTTCACTCTTGTTCCATTTTCAGATTTTCCTTCCCCTTCTCTTCATACTCTCACGCCCTCCCTCACTCTCTATCCTTCATCCAAACTTCAACCAAACCTAGTAAGGAAAACTTGCAAAGAAAGCTTGGGAAAGAAGCTAGATTAAGAAGAGGAAAAGAAGAATAAGGAAGGAACAAGTTAGGGTTTGCAAGAACAAACTGAACCAGCACCAATTAAGGTTTAGGTGAGCTCATTTAGGGTTTTAGAACCCATCTAGAGTGCTATTTATGAGTTTTGTAAGTTATTACAAATTTTAAGTTTTGCCCTAATCTCCTTGTTTGTTTAATCTTTGCTCATAAGTGTTTATAACTGTTAAAATTATGAAAGAAAACCATTTTATCATGTTTGGGAAGCATGGGTTCCATTGAATGGGCAAAAATGGTGGAAAACACGTTTTTACACAGGTTTTACTGATATGGTCGCTGTAGCGACGGATGGTCGCTTGTAGCGACCAAACTGGGTTTTTCCCTGCCTAGCTGCGCTTGTAGCGACCACGCAGGCGCTTGTAGCGACGGTTGTCGCTTGTAGCGAGGAACTGGGCGCTGTAGCGACCAAGTTCTGCCTGCTGTCGCTTGTAGCGACCAGAAGGGCGCTGTAGCGACCAGCCTTGAACAGTTCAACCTAGTTGAGCTGTTCTGGGGGTTCTGGTTCGCGCGCACATGGCTTTTGGCAACTGATTTTCTATAACATATTTTAGAAACTTAACCCACCATTTTAGTTCATTCTAAATGCTTCCAAAGATTAAGACATTACTTGAGCAAAGGTTATACAAAGTTTGGAAATTCATGAATTAAGTTAAAAAGCTTAAGTAAGCTCTAGGAATTGACTCATGAGAACGATGAGCACGAGAATGTTACATATTCAAGCTTAGAACCCTTTTATAGGTTGAGCATTATTGAAAGATTACTCAAGAATAAGAACAAGTTAAGTTTATACCATAAGGATACAATATGGATATGTTATACGATACGATCACGTGTTCATCAGACTCCGGATTATGCCGGATGGGATTTCTCCGAAAGGGCTATCCACACGTAAGTTAAAAGATTTAAGCATGTCCATCAGGCTCCGGGATTCGCCGGATGGGACTTCTCCGAGAGGGTTGTCCACATGTAAAGTAAGATGTGTCCAGCAGGCTCCGGATTATGCCGGATGGGGCTTCACCGAGAGGGTTGCCTACACAAAGATAAGAGGAGTCCGGTGTTAGCCTGATATGATAGGAATTTCACCGGTATGATGGGAGATGTACTTCGGGGTTACTCCACCCGGATGCACTCCGTAAAACGAACCAAGATAATGTTATGTTTGTTCAACGCTAACTGCTAACCTAATGATACGTAAAACGATTATGAATACGTATATGTTATATGTAATATGAGAGATGATGTTATTTCTTAGTAAATGAGATGTGATCATAGGTTGTCCCCAAGATCACTCCGTACATGTTCAGTTTAAGAATAGAATATGAAATACATGAGACAGGCATTGAAGCGATCCTAGGTTTCCCTCGATCGCGATATAAGTAAAGAAAGACTTGGCGATCATAGGTATCCCCAAGATTGCCAAGAGTAGGCACGGCGACCCTAGGTTACCCCGTGGTTGCCAACAGTAGGTAGGGTAGAGCTCACTGAGACATTATGTCTCATCCCTTTCCTCCTGGTGCAGGTTCTTCTCAGGTGGCAAGACGCAAAGGTAAAGAGAAAGCTACGGATTGATCGTGCAGTTTTATGTTTTATCATGTGGATGCTGTATAAGTTTGATGTATATGATGTATATTATAAGAAATCTTATGTAATGGATCTTGAGTTGTAACATAAACTTATGTATTAAGGATTTAATAAACAACTTTTCTGTATTGTATTTAATGTATCCGGTACGAAATTTTAATACTCGTAAGAGATCCTAGGCAATCTCTATATGGGTGTTACATATTACATCAGACCCAACCTGTGCGTCTCACGGGTGTAGGTCTAGTATATCATAAAACTAATATCACCGCAACAGAAGACAGCCTAAATGAAATGATGTCACATGTTTCCTAACTCTTCATTGCCTTTGTAGATACAATAAAATATTTGTATTTAATCGTTATAATGTCTTGCTTGTATTTGAGAAAAAACGTGAATTAATTGAAAAAGTAAGCCAAAAGTATTCCAAGGTATCCAACAAGATATGTGTTTGGCAGCCATTTGAAATGGTGCTTCCTAGTTTTTATTTTATGTTAGCGTCAATATCTTGATCATTTAATTGTACAGTCTACTGTCAAGGAAAAAGTTATTGAAATGACTTACAAAAAGCTTGTACTTGATGCCCTAGCAAATCAACATTGGCAATTAGTTGAGGGGACGAGTAAGGATTTTTAGGATGAATTATTTTTGGAATTTCTTTTATTTCGGACTTGTACGATATGGTCTAATTGGTGTATGTATGCAGCTGTTAATAAATGTGATTTGCTTCAAATGATTAGATTTGGTGCTAAACAAATTACTCTTAGCGGTGATAGCTGATAAGTATGGCTGCTAACAACATTGGTGTTCTCAACCAATTAAAATAATGATGTCCTATTCAAAGTTAAAAAATTGCTTCAAATTGTATTATAATTTTGGTTTTGTCCCCATAAACAAATAATTGTTCCCTAAATAAATCAATTTTTTTCAAATAAATGTAAAAAGTTATAAAACATACTCCCTCCGCCCCACTCCAAAATTATAAGTCGTTTTTATTTTAACAATATAACATTGAAGTTATTTTCTCATTACACCCTTAGCTATTTATTTTTACATTTTCTTTCAATTCTTTAATTTATCTTTCTCATACCATAAATGAAGGATAGTTTTGTAAAATAACTCACAATTTCTCTTTCCCATACAAAATTAATTACATTTATTACTTTATGTAAAATGACCAAAACGACTTACAATTTGAGACATAAGGAGTAATAAGTTAATACAAATTTTAATGATTAATTCTTCTAATTTTTATCACATGTTTAACATTTAACATACATTGTTATACATGTTATATTGTCATGTAAGTACAACTAATTTGGAAGCTGCAAGGACAATAATATGCATGAATCAGGGTTTGTACCTCGAATTGTCCACTTCTCCATATTTAAGGTGTGTGTGAGTTCATCTACTAGATTATTTGACAAGAAAAAGTATACAAAATATATCATATTTTCAGAAGAAAACAATGTTTTGCCTATTTTTTATGAACAAGTTATAAACTATAATATTTTTGTCTCTAATACAAAAAAAAAATCTGGATTCTCCCCCTCTTAGTCATATTAGAATTGTTTCACCAATGCAAAATGATGTTGTTCAAAAGTAAGTATCGTTTTTATATCGTTCCACAGGGATTAATGTGATATCATAAACCGTTCAACGTCGATTATCGTCTTAAGTTAGGGTTTAACCATTTGTTTTATACTACACTACTCATCATTTTTAAAACATAATAAATAAATAGTAGAGTAATAGGACATAGAAGGTGTTAGGATTAACGTTCATCAATCAAACAACGTTTGTATTCGATTGATTATAAATACGGATTCTAGCTTTTCTTATATATGACATTATTACGTATTGCTCAACAACGACATTGATTTCCCAAATGACGTCGTGAGATCGATTGTATCGTTTAATCGATGATTTCTCAATCTATTAAACGATCCAAAAGCTTTACGATCCAATACTATAATGTAATTATCAAAACCAAATCTCATTTCTAGAATTTCTTATCTTGATAGAAAATCATTCTAAACCTAGATTCAAAAGTCTTTTTCAACAACATTTAAATCAAACATAAGATTGAAAAGCAAGAAGAAATTCAATGGTATATAAAAATGCTAGAATCATATATTTAATAACCAAAAGTTTACAACATGGAATGATTGATTACCTATTAATCCCAACAAAGGAGATTAGTTGATCATTGTCATGACAACTATTGCAAAATAAGAAAGGAAGATGAAGATATATGAGAGCTTGATGTCTCAAAGCTTCTTAATGCCTTCTTCAATCCAAATCAAATTGCTATTTGAAGTTTTTCTCCCTCTATGCCTATTCTCTCTCAAAGATAACAAGTATCTTTAGCTCTGGAAAATATTAAATCTTAGAAAAAACTATCTCCAAAAAATAAGCTTCAAAATACTTAAATATGTTGAGAAAATGCACACTCGCTACAAGCGACCAGCCTGTCGCTTGTAGCAAGGAAGTCAACTGGCCAATCATAGAGCTCCACGTCACCATCAGCATTAAACCGCCCCTCTGGTCGCTGTAGCGACAAGGTCTGTCGCTACAAGCGATGGATCATTGAAATTCCCTGCCTAGGCTCGCTTCAAGCGTCCAGTTCATCGCTTCAAGCGATGAACTCCTGATAATCCCTGCCTAAGCTCGCTTCTAGCGATGGAAGCTGCGCTTCAAGCGATGAAACACTGGAAATCCCTGCCTATCCTCGCTACTAGCGATGGCTCCTGCGCTTGTAGCGATGGCATCAAGAAAAGCTTCATTCTTTTGCATCAATCAGGTTCAAGCATGTATTTCCTGCATAATTACATGGGGTAAGGCTTAGGATCACAATTATTGCATTTTTAACATAAATATGCTCAAATCCTAAGGTAACTTGTAAAGCAAGTAATCATAAGTGCCCTAAAATGTATCAAAATATAACAACTTTTAGGCACTTATCAAACTCTCCCCAACTTACATTTTGGTTTGTCCTCAAACCAAAGAATCAAAAGGAAATTTTCATAGCTTTTAAACCACAGTATTGAGCAATTAGCAAAAGATTCAAAAGTGCGAAGAAATAAACATCAAATGAGTGATTCAAATGTGATTGCGCAAGCTAAAGTTCAGTTTCTCATTAAACAAGATACATACTACAAATGTGAACTAGTTCTAAACACAAGGAATTAAATCATACAATCCTAAACAAGCAACATGTTTAAATTTGAACCAAACCTAACACACTTCTATATAAAGTATATGAACAAATGAAATCATTTGTAAGGGTAATGAACACTCATCCAACAAACATGATAACATTACAATCAAATTATGTGTCCATCTAATTATTATTTCCAAAAGCATAAAAGGCATTGATCAAAAGGTCTTTAAGAGTTGTAATTGGGCTAGGTTACAAAAGAATTGTCATATGTGGGATATTTGAATTCAAATGGCCAAGCAAAAGGAAACATTCAATCTAATTACAACTTCCTTCTTTTTCCAATACAACACTTGGTGAATTTCATACATTTCTTTTCTTGATTGATCTTGACAACTTTTTCTTTGAATTAATGCAAACCTTTTCATTTTTCTCTTTTCTTTTTCTTGGTTTGCTTTTCTTTCTTTTTTCTCTTTTCTTTTCTTTTTCTTTTCTTTTTCTTGTTGTCAAGATCAATTAACAAATTCACCATTACATTGACTTAAACATAACCTCCCTTTCTCCCCAACTATTTCAATGACACCCTAATCGAATGTTCCTTTATCATTATGGCAAAGGTCAATAAAAACGATGGATAAGGGTTCACAAGAAAACAACTATCAGAATTCAATAAAGAGTTAACTATGAACTGAATTTTTTTTACAAACTCCGGCAATTTAAATAAGCAGATGAGCTTATTAAATTGACAGTCCACAGTTAACCATTCTGATTCAATAGGCTCAGATGGGTTAACAGATACTCACACATCTCACAAGGTAGGTTCATTTGGTCAAGTATTTCACTCAATTTCAAAAAAATGCCTTGATCATTTCAATGCTCTTACACAATTTAAAACAACAAAAGATTTAACATAAAATAACTGAGTTAAACATGATATTGGTCTCCTGCATATATATACAATGGTTGAGGATACCTCACATTTTGGCTAGTTCTATATTGGTTCAAAACTAAACAAATGCTTGCTTAAAAACTGAATAAATTAACTTGCGTGTAAAGAACTTATTCACATTCAAGAATATACCTAGAAAAACAAGAAAACGAGTACCTTAGCTGCGCTTCAACACTCATTCTATCATTATCACTCAATTGAATCTAAGCTTAAGCACTGGCTTTGAATCATTCATCTTTCTTTCAACATTGTTGGGATTATTTCAAAAAAAATTTTTTTACCAAAAATAAATACTAAAGCATAAATAAAATATAAACTATACTAACATGTAATACCCAAAATAAATAACATAAACATAATGTAACATCATCCATGGTACAAAAGAAACATAACCAAAGTACAAAGCATAAATAAAAAATGTTATAAAAGTACAAAGCTGAATAAATAAAACGAAAGAGATGACAAATCAAAATCTGCAGCTCTGCATCATCAGTCTGAATCTGAATCCATGTCCTCAGAGTCTATCAGGTCTGCTGCCATGCGGTCAATGCTATTTGTAGCTGCTGAGGAGTCATCACCCAGATCATCATCAACATCAGCGTCGTCGTCACCCTCATCACCGGCATCCTGATCACCAGCATCAGCTGCAGCTGCCCCTCCTGGAAAGAAAGGCCTGTCCCCAGGCCAAGCTATGTGCTCAGAGAAGAAAGCAGGCGTCCACGGGCTTTGGCCACTGTCATGCAGATGACTCTGAATAGTCGTTAAGGCCCGGTGATTTGACGCATTCTGCGCCAACAGAAAAGAGCTCACCGTAGCAGAGTCCCAACTCGAGAAGTCCAGTGGTGGAATGGTCGGGTGGCTAGTATGCTGAGGTGGTGGTGGTGGTACATGAGAAGGACCGGCTGATGTGGATGGTCCAGCTGAGGAAGGAGGTGGGGCTATAGGTGCGGGGGTAGAGCAGTACCTATTGATGTACCTGTCATCAATAGGGTTCTTAATTTCTTCATCTACCTGGTTGGGCATGCTAGAAAGTAGTTAAAATACATATTTAATTTAAGCACTTTTTGTAGCTTGTTTTACAAGTTATCTTAGGATAAGCTCATATTTGTGGTTAAAATGCAATATTTGTGATCCTAAGTCTTACCCCATTTAATTGCAGGAATAATCATGCTTGGACCTGATTGGAGCAAAGAAAATGAAGTTTTGTTAAAGCCATCGCTACAAGCGCAAGCTTCCTCGCTACAAGCGAGCCTAGGCAGGGATTTTCAGAGGTTCATCGCTACAAGCGATGGACCGGTCGCTTCAAGCGACCAAGGGCGGTTTAGTGCCAGGTGCTGACGTGGAGCTCTCCTATTGGCCCAACAACTTCATCGCTACAAGCGACAGGCTGGTCGCTTGTAGCGAGCGAGCTTTAACTCAGCTTTATAAAGCTTTTTAGCTCATTTTTTTGATATAGTTCATATAGATATTCTTAGTTAGCTTTATATTTTCGTCCAGCAATAGTTAGGACTTAGTTCTTGGGGCTAGAAGCTTTGAACTTCATTGAGCAAAAGTGATTGGGTAGTGGAAATCAACCAAAGGCTTTGGGAAATGAAGACTAAGGTTTGTATTTTCATCTTTTCTCTTCTCTTTTGTAAAGTTGACATGAGAATGATCAACTAACATCCCTTTGTTGGGATTGGAGGTAATCTTTCTAGCTTAGATGTAATAATTTATTATGCAAAAATATGGTTTTAGCAATTTATGTGATTTGAGTTATTCTTGCTATTCATTGTCATGTTTTGATTTAAATGCTATTGACGAATACGTTTGAATCTTTGGTGAGAATAATCTCTATCAAAATAAGAAAATCTAGAAATGGATTTGGGTTTTGATAATCGCACTAAGTTTCGGATCGTAATGCTTTCGGATCGTTTGATCGATTGGGAAATCGTCGATTAAACGATACGATCGATCTCACGACGTCGTTTGGGAAATCAACGACGTTGTCGAGCGATACGCGATAATTTCTCTAAACGCTAAAACTCATATGCATGGTTTTTAGATTACATTCGACGCTCGTTTGAGGAACTCCAATCTTAACGCTTTTATTCCCTATAACTTTGTCATTTTATTTATGTTTTTAGCTTAATTTAGTTTATATGCAAACAACACGAAACCCTAACTCAAAACGATACCGATTGTTGAACGGTTCGAAGTAGCGCACCAATCCCTGTGGAGACGATACAAACATACTTACCTCGTTTGTTGATTGAAATACTGCAACCAACAAAATGGCGCCGTTGCCGGGGATTAGTGTTTAGATATTTCGAGCATCGCAATAGTTTGTGTTGTTTTGAGCTTTTGTATATATCGTGTTTGTTTATATTTTTCTTATTTTTTGTACATTATATCTGTTTGGCATTAACCCTCTTTGTTATACAAAGAAAAATTTTCTTGTTAGTTACCATTGTTTCAGATTCTCAACATTGAAAGAAATCATGGCTGATCATCATGATTATTTCAACTACTATGATCCATTTGAGTGTGAATCCTATCAACAATATCAACAATATCCGTCTGAAGATGAACAAATGGAAAGAACGGAAAATATTCTGAATTTGTTCATGCAACAATCCATGATCAACATGCAAAATACCAACCATAGATTGAGAGCCTTATCATGTCAATTGGAGATTTTGCAAATTCAATTCAACTTTCTACCAAGAATCATGGAAGTTCAGACCAACAATCAATCCACTTTGGAATTTGGAGAGATTGTTGAAGACGATGCTGATGAGAGTGAGGAAGAGCCAATGTTTGAAGGATGTGGTAAAAGGAACTTAGTGGAAGAATTAGAGATACCACACAACTTAGAGTTTCCTCAAGAAAGGTCAAATTCTGAAGAGGCCAGAGTTGTTGATAGTGATGAAGTGATGGATATTGAGAAGCCGGAACCGTTTCTTAACAAAGAAGAAACTTGTGGAAAGGAGGGGATGAAAGTAAGCAAGGCCGGATTTGAATTGGTTACAGATGACATGTGTACCTTGCTCAGCTTATTCTGGATAGGGAGGTTATGGACTCCACATCAGCTGTTCTTCCAGTTCATGGAATTCCTCCCAAAGCAAAGGAATACTAAGGCTGATGTGCTTTCCGTCTCGTTTTGGCCACCCTAACGAATCAGGCGTCGAGCTAACGACGTAAAACAAGCGCTTGTTGGGAGGCAACCCAATTTTGTAAGTAGTTATGCTTTATTATAATCCTTATAAAAGTTTTCACATGAAGGGAATGTGGTGCATATCAATTTTCAAAAAAACAAATCTGTGTTCTGTCATGGTCGCTGTAGCGACCACTTTCGTCGCTGTAGCGACGAGTTCAGACTCTGCGCTCGCTATAGCGATGGGTGGTTCGCTGTAGCGATGACAGTAAAACCTGTCATTACAGATTTTTAATTCCACTAACTCCCATTAACTTATTGTGATAAACTTATGTTTAATTATGCACTTTTATTTTATGTTCAATAATGTTTAATGAGCTATAGATTTATGAATCATCAGATGCATGTATGATAATGATAGAAATTGTTTGATTGCGCAAAGCCAAGTTAATTATTTCTTGCTTTTCTAGGTGTGTATTTGAATTTGAAATGAGTACTTTTCTCAACATTTATCTCATACAGTTTTACGCGATAACATGCTTATTATGTGAACCACTTAGAACTAGCCAAAAATGTGAGGAATCCTCAACCATTGTATATATATGCAGGAGACCGGCATTTCATGTTTAACTCGATTGTTTTATGTTAAATCTAAATGTTGTTTTAAATTGTATAAAAGCATTGAAATGATCAAGGCAATTTTTTGAATGAGTGAAACACTTGACCACAAATAAACCTACCCTGTGAGAAGTGAGTATCTGTTAACCCCTCTGAGCCTAATGAATCAGAATCTTTAACTATGAACTGTCAATATTCATAAGCACAATGCTTAGTGAATTTGCCCAAGTTTTTCAAAATCCAGTTCATAGTTAAATCACTATAAGATTCTGATATTTTACTTTCTTTTAAACCCTTATCCATCGTGTTTATTGACCTTTGCCAAGTGATAAAGGAACATTCGATTAGGGTATCATTGAACAAAGTTGGGGAGAAAAGGGAGGTTGTGTTTATGTCAAGTAATGGTCAATTGTTATAATTGATCTTGACAACAAGAAAAAGAAAAAAGAAAGAAAGAAAGAAAGAAAAGCAAACCAAGAAAAAGAAAAGAGAAAATTAGAAAAGGTTTGCAATAAATCAAAAAAGTTGTCAAGATCAATCAAAGAAAAATTTGTAATTCACCAAGAGTTGTGTTTGAAAAAGGAGGAAGTTGTGTAAATTAGAATGAATGTTCCTCTTGCTTGGCCATTTGAATTCAATATCCCACATATGACAATTCTTTTGTAACCAAGCCAAATTACAACCCTTAAAGACCTTGTGATCGTTTGTTTTTATGCTTTTAGATATGATAATTAGATGGACACATAATTTGATTGGAATGTTAGCATATTTGCCGGATGAGTGTTCAATACCCTCACAATTAAGTTCAATATGTTTATTTACTTTCAAAGAAGTGTGTTAGGTGTGGTTCATTGTTAACTATGTTATTGATTTGAATTGTGTGATATGAATTTTGTGTTTAGGACTTATGCCGCATTCATAGTATATATCTAGATTAATGAGAAACTTCATACTTGCCCGCACAATCCACAATTGAATATTGTCATCTGAAAACTTTTCATTTCTTTGCATGTCTTGTACTTTTGTCCTTAAGCCATGATTTTTCCATTTCCTTTGAGTCCTTTGTTTGAGGACAAACAAAGATTTAAGTTGGGGAGTGTGATAAGTGCTAGAAAGTAGTTAAAATACATATTTAATTTAAGCACTTTTTGTAGCTTGTTTTACAAGTTATCTTAGGATAAGCTCATATTTGTGGTTAAAATGCAATATTTGTGATCCTAAGTCTTACCCCATTTAATTGCAGGAATAATCATGCTTGGACCTGATTGGAGCAAAGAAAATGAAGTTTTGTTAAAGCCATCGCTACAAGCGCAAGCTTCCTCGCTACAAGCGAGCCTAGGCAGGGATTTTCAGAGGTTCATCGCTACAAGCGATGGACCGGTCGCTTCAAGCGACCAAGGGCGGTTTAGTGTCAGGTGCTGACGTGGAGCTCTCCTATTGGCCCAACAACTTCATCGCTACAAGCGACAGGCTGGTCGCTTGTAGCGAGCGAGCTTTAACTCAGCTTTATAAAGCTTTTTAGCTCATTTTTTTGATATAGTTCATATAGATATTCTTAGTTAGCTTTATATTTTCGTCCAGCAATAGTTAGGACTTAGTTCTTGGGGCTAGAAGCTTTGAACTTCATTGAGCAAAAGTGATTGGGTAGTGGAAATCAACCAAAGGCTTTGGGAAATGAAGACTAAGGTTTGTATTTTCATCTTTTCTCTTCTCTTTTGTAAAGTTGACATGAGAATGATCAACTAACATCCCTTTGTTGGGATTGGAGGTAATCTTTCTAGCTTAGATGTAATAATTTATTATGCAAAAATATGGTTTTAGCAATTTATGTGATTTGAGTTATTCTTGCTATTCATTGTCATGTTTTGATTTAAATGCTATTGACGAATACGTTTGAATCTTTGGTGAGAATAATCTCTATCAAAATAAGAAAATCTAGAAATGGATTTGGGTTTTGATAATCGCACTAAGTTTCGGATCGTAATGCTTTCGGATCGTTTAATCGATTGGGAAATCGTCGATTAAACGATACGATCGATCTCACGACGTCGTTTGGGAAATCAACGACGTTGTCGAGCGATACGCGATAATTTCTCTAAAACGCTAAAACTCATATGCATGGTTTTTAGATTACATTCGACGCTCGTTTGAGGAACTCCAATCTTAACGCTTTTATTCCCTATAACTTTGTCATTTTATTTATGTTTTTAGCTTAATTTAGTTTATATGCAAACAACACGAAACCCTAACTCAAAACGATACCGATTGTTGAACGGTTCGAAGTAGCGCACCAATCCCTGTGGAGACGATACAAACATACTTACCTCGTTTGTTGATTGAAATACTGCAACCAACATGTATGCGGTCCTATAGGCCCACAACGCTTCGTCCAGTTTCATTGCCCAATCCTTCCTTGAAGATGACACGGTCTTCTCATGTATCCGTTTGATTTCTCGGTTGGATACCTCGGCTTGACCGTTGGTCTGTGGATGGTATGGTGAAGCTACCTTGTGCTTTACTCCATAGTGCTCAAGTGCTTTTGCTAACTGTTGATTGCAGAAGTGAGAACCTCCATCACTTATTAGCACTCTTGGAGTTCCAAATCGGGAAAAGATGTTTCTTTTCAGAAACTTGACCACCGTCTTGCTATCGGCTTTCTGAGATGCTATTGCTTCTACCCACTTTGACACATAGTCAACAGCCACCAGAATATACTCGTTGTTCATAGAGGATGGAAATGGCCCTACAAAGTCAATACCCCAACAATCGAAGACTTCGACTTCAAGGATACTTTGTAGAGGCATTTCATTCCTCTTTGAAATCCCTCCGGTTTTCTGGCAACTCTCGCATTCTTTCACATGTTCATATGAGTCTTTGAACAAGGTGGGCCAATAAAAGCCAGCTTGAAGAACTTTTGCTCCAGTTCTTTCTCCACTGTAATGACCACCATATGGCGAGTTGTGACAGTGCCACATGATGTCCTTGGCTTCTTCTCTTGCAACACATCTTCTTAATAAGTGGTCTGCTCCAATCTTGAATAGGTACGGGTCATCCCAAATGAATTGAGTGGCGTCTCTCAACAACCTCTTCTTCATTTGCCATGTGTAATCCTCCGGTATGAACCCCGTTGCTTTGTAGTTGGCCATGTCAGCGAACCATGGTCTTTCTTGCACCATAAGCAACTTCTCATCCGGGAACTCTTCAAGGATGTCCCTCTCATTCTTCATTATCTCATTGTTCACCAATCTTGACAGATGATCAGCTACTAGGTTCTCAGTCCCCTTCTTGTCCTTAATCTCCAAATCAAACTCTTGGAGTAACAACATCCAACGGATGAGTCTCGGCTTTGAGTCGGGTTTGGTAATTAAGTACTTGATAGCTGCATGGTCAGTCCAGATAACAATTTTTGAACCAATGAGATACGAACGAAATTTTTCTAATGCGAACACTATGGCAAGTAATTCTTTTTCAGTGGTAGCATAATTGACTTGTGCGTCATTTAAAACTTTACTTGCGTAGTGTATAGCATGAAAAATTTTGTTTTTGCGTTGACCTAACACCGCGCCTACCGCATAATCACTTGCATCGCACATAAGTTCAAAATCGTATGTCCAGTTTGGTGCGGTGATTATGGGTGCGGATGTTAAGCTATCCTTTAAACTATTAAAAGCATTTAAACAATCAATATAAAAATCAAAAGACTTATCTTTGTTGAGCAAGTTGCTCAATGGCTTTGCAATTTTTGAGAAGTCTTTGATGAATCTCTGATAGAACCCGGCATGGCCTAGGAAACTTCGGATTCCTTTGACATTGACTGGTGGTGGAAGTTTTCCTATCACGTCCTTCATCATCATCCTTCTCCTTCACCTCATTCTCAACAACCCTTCTCTCTACTTCAAGATTGTCCCCTATACCTTTACCAATGACCTTCCCGCTCCTTGTAGCAATTGCCTTGCAATTTTCGTTGTCTCTTAATGCAAGGACTTCTTCATCAAAATGAATTAATTGTCATTTCGATGATGATGCATGATCCTTTGGGTTGGTTTGTGTGTTGGCGGTAAAGGTTCCGCCTTGTTGAGTAGCCTGAGATAGTTGTTGTGCCAACTGGCCCACTTGCGTCTCCAAATTTTTGATGGACGCATCAGTGTTCTTCTGGTTGGCCATTGACATCTGCATAAATTGATTGAGGGTTTCATCGGTGGATTGGTTGCGGTTTTGTTGTGGAGGTTGATATTGGTTATAATTTTGGTAAGGTTGTCGGTTATATTGCCCAGCTTCTGGTCTCCACCCTTGGCCATAATTCGGATTATTCCCTCTTGGGAAGTTGTTTGGATGGCTTTGGAATTGGTTAGGAAACTGTTGAGGCCTTGGTTGATTACCAACATAGCTTACCTCTTCTGTAGGGGGCGGACAAAATCCGGTTGGGTGGTCTCCCGAACAAAGCTCGCAAGATGTGACTTGGTGTTGTTGTCTTCTTTGTTCGTTCTGGATGTCCTTCATTTGTTGAGGAAGGTTGGCCATTTTCTTCGTCAACTCTTCCACTTGTTGCGTGAGCAACTTGTTTTGCGCAAGGATAGCATCATTTGTTCCCAAATCTAGGATTCCCGCCTTCCTTTTGCTTTGGCTTCGGTTATGATGAGCTTGGTGATCATTCAACGCCATTCTCTCTATAATAGCAACAGCATCCTCGGCGCTCTTGGCCATCAAAGAACCACCAGCAGCAGCGTCAAGCAATAGCTTGGATTGTTGTTGCATCCCGTTCCGGAATAGATGAATTTGTGTTAACTCATCAAATCCATGATTAGGACATCTTCTGAGCATTGACTTGAAACGCTCCCACGCTTCACATAACGTCTCACTTGTACCTTGTGAGAACACCGCAATAGTTGTCTTCGCCTCCATGAAACGATTCTGAGGGAAGAACCTCTCAAGGAATTTCTCCTCAAGCGTGTTCCAGTTCGTCATTACCGTCGGTGGCTGGTCCAAGTACCACTCCTTAGCTTTGCCAATCAATGAATGAGGAAACATCCTCATCCACATAGCCTCCTCGTTATTCTCCGTCTCACCAAGGGTTCCCGCAATCTCATAGAATTTTGTGAGATGTTGGAACGGGTCTTCATGGTCTAATCCTGAGAAGGGATTAGCATATAAGATTTGTAAGATCCCCGTCTTCATCTCCGTTTGCTTGATAGTCCGCGGCGTTTTCCCCAATTGTGCGAAACGGCGTGGACTATTATTACATGGCATCCCACGACCGCCTGAACCTCCAGGATCTTGATTTCCTGCTGCAGCCATTTGTAACTCTTGGCTTGGACTAGATGAATGACTAGAAACAGAACTTTCCTCTTGTTGCCTTTTCCTTGCTGGTTGCTTCTTTTTACGATTCTTGCTATTGTTTCTACGAGCTGTTCTCTCTATCTCGGAATCAAAAAGAAGTTGGTCCTCCGAAACTTGACCTCGCATATACGATATCAACAATCTGACCACAAAGAATTAGCAAACAAGATGGATAAGAAATATTAGTTATATACATAAAAGAATTTTGTGCAAAATTGCTTAAAACCATAATTAAAGTTGCAATGATTATAATATCATAACTTTAATCCCCGGCAACGGCGCCATTTTGATGTTGTTCAAAAGTAAGTATCGTTTTTATATCGTTCCACAGGGATTAATGTGATATCATAAACCGTTCAATGTCGATTATCGTCTTAAGTTAGGGTTTAACCATTTGTTTTATACTACACTACTCATCATTTTTAAAACATAATAAATAAATAGTAGAGTAATAGGACATAGAAGGTGTTAGGATTAACGTTCATCAATCAAACAACGTTTGTATTCGATTGATTATAAATACGGATTCTAGCTTTTCTTATATATGACATTATTACGTATTGCTCAACAACGACATTGATTTCCCAAATGACGTCGTGAGATCGATTGTATCGTTTAATCGATGATTTCTCAATCTATTAAACGATCCAAAAGCTTTACGATCCAATACTATAATGTAATTATCAAAACCAAATCTCATTTCTAGAATTTCTTATCTTGATAGAAAATCATTCTAAACCTAGATTCAAAAGTCTTTTTCAACAACATTTAAATCAAACATAAGATTGAAAAGCAAGAAGAAATTCAATGGTATATAAAAATGCTAGAATCATATATTTAACAACCAAAAGTTTACAACATGGAATGATTGATTACCTATTAATCCCAACAAAGGAGATTAGTTGATCATTGTCATGACAACTATTGCAAAATAAGAAAGGAAGATGAAGATATATGAGAGCTTGATGTCTCAAAGCTTCTTAATGCCTTCTTCAATCCAAATCAAATTGCTATTTGAAGTTTTTCTCCCTCTATGCCTATTCTCTCTCAAAGATAACAAGTATCTTTAGCTCTGGAAAATATTAAATCTTAGAAAAAACTATCTCCAAACGCCACTACAAAGTAGCGAAAAGAAACTCTAAGTTACAGCCTGAAGACAGAAAACAGGAGTAACCCTCCAAACCGAATAATCAAATTCAAAAGCTGCAAAAGAAGATTTAAACCACCAAAAAGCTTGAAGTTTAACTTTTTCCAACAGAGATAGGAGTTGTTCGGATTTGTGGTGAAAATGCCTCAAATTACGATCCTTCCAAATGGTATAAAGAGTGGAAATCCAAATAATATTATAAACGAGACGAGACTTGTAGGAAAAACCCCCAAGACCTCCAAACTGAAGTAAATGCTCAAACAAAGATCCTTGTAGAGTTGTTGAGTAGCCTAGCCATCCTGAGATTAAAGGCCAAAGGCCACCGTAATAAGCACAAGAAAAAAACAAGTGATCCTGATCCTCAATAAGTCCACAAGAAGCCGAACAAAAAGCTTCATTATAATCCTGAATGTTCCTCCTAAACAAATTCATCTTAGTTGCTAATCTGTTCAGGAACAAACGCCAAACAAAAATATTGACCTTAAGCGGAATTTGCTTAAGCCATAAGACATGGTTACAACGGTCGTCAATTGTCAGCTCCGAATTAGTCAAGTAATTATAAGCACTTTTAACCGTGTACTTATGGGAAGAATGAAGCTTCCAGACCCACATGTCGGACACATCAACCTGCAAAACCACAAATGAAAGCTGTTCCACACATTCACGCAACAACCCCTCCTCCCACGCAAACAATCTCCTTCTCCACTTCCACGCCTCACCATTAACCTCCCAACCCAAAGAACACATGTCTGCAATAGTAGCACATTTGTTTTCAGCAAGATCAAATAATCTAGCATATCTAATCTCTAAGGACACACCATCCAACCAGGGGTCCTTCCAAAACAACGACGAGACCCCATCCCCCACCTGCCTAGAAATAATATCCAACAACCACCGATCATCTAACAAACCGCCCCCCTCCTAATATTGTTCACATTCTGCCACCACACAGAACCCCCACCGCCACCCACACACAACCGCCCCCCCTCCTCACCATACTTCGCACACAACACATTATACCACAAACTTCCCCTTTCCTCCAACATCCTCCACACCCATTTCCCAAGAAGGGATAAATTAAACTCCTTCAGCCTCCTGACCCCCAGACCTCCATTCTCCCTATGTAAACAAACTTTATCCCATTTAACCCAAGACAATTTTCGAACATCCTCACTCCCCCCCAAAAAAACTTACAATAAATAGAATCAAGGGTAGAAATGATACCTGAGGGAGCTTTGAAGAAGGAAAGAAAATAAACCGGAATGGAGGACAGCACAGACTTAAGGAGGATCAGCCGACCGCCCAACGAAAGGTTTTTGCTCTTCCAACCAGATAGTCTACCTCTAATACGATCAACCAAAGGATTCCAGAATTGAATCTTTCTCGAGTCACCACCGATAGGCAACCCCAAATACACAAAAGGTAACGAGCCATGCTTACAATTCATAACAACCGCCGCCTCATGAAGCCAAGAACTCGCCACATTAATACCAAACAACATGCTTTTATGAACATTAACTTTTAACCCCGAGATTTTCTCAAACAAAAGTAAGACATTCTTCAATGCACGAACATTCGCCCAACTTTTCCCACCAATCAAAAGAGTATCATCCGCAAACTGTAAATGAGATACGGACAACGCATTTTGCGCCCCAACAGTGTACCCACTAAACAAACCATTAGCCACCAGCGCATTCATCAAAACATTAAACCCTTCAGCAGCCAACAGGAAAAGGAAAGGGGAAAGAGGATCACCTTGACGAAGACCTCTCTCCAAAGTAAACTCAGCAGTCGGACTCCCATTGACTAGAACCGATGCTGATGCGGAAGTAACACATTCCATCATCCATTTACGCCAAACGAAAGAGAAGTTCATCTTGCCCATGACCTCCTCTAAATACCGCCAATCAACTGAGTCATAAGCTTTTTCAAAATCTACTTTGAACAAAAGTAATTCTTTCTTTAACCTGCGGGCATCATCCACCACCTCGTTAGCAATAAGAATACCATCAAGGATTTGTCTTCCTTGAACAAACGCTGATTGAGTTTCCGACACCACCTTGCCAACCACTTTCTGAAGCCGATTAGCAAGCACCTTAGACAGAATTTTATACAGACTGTTAACCAATAAAAGTGCTATTCAAACCTTTAGTTAACCTTCCATTTCGATGAAATTCAGCAAAAAAATTCAACAACTCTACCTTCAATATATCCCAAAAATCTTTAAAAAATCCCAGATTAATACCATCTGGTCCAGGACTCTTAAAGCTATCACAATCCCACACTGCCTCCTTAATCTCCTCTAACAAGAAGGGTTTTACAAGATCAACACCCTCCTCATTAGAAATGGACTTAAACACCATCTCCCCTAGACCTGGTCTCTCCTCACCCACCCTTTGCAAATGCCGACTAAGATGATCAAAAATAGCGCTTCGCACCCCGTAAACTCCCTCAACTTGCGCCCCATCCACAGAAATAGAAACAATAGCATTCGAACGTTTCCTAGAGGACATCACCCCATGAAAAAATTTGGAGTTAGCATCCCCCTCCTTCAACCAAGTTATCCTAGATTTTTGCCACTGCATGCTAGCATATAATTTAGAAAAAGCCAAAACATCAGCAGACAACCGATGCATCTCCTCAAACTCTTCCTCCTCTAACCCTGTACCTTCCGCTTTAATGTCCAAAACAGCCATGCGTTCTTGAACCCCGCAAATCTTACTACCTAAGTTCTGAGTATGATCCTGATGCCAATGCCGAAGACTCCCTTTGAGAAGTTTCAGCTTCTCTTTCAAAACATACCCACTCCACCCAACAACTGAATATGATAACCATTGCTCTTTCACGAACTCCTTGTAGCCAGACAAATCAGCCCAACATTTCAACATCCTTTGCGGTCTAGGTCCCCAATTCTCTTCGTCAACAGTCAACAATATTGGACAATGATCAGAGAGACCTCGAGGAAGGGCAGCCTGGATGCAATTGGGCCAAGCTAGAATCCAAGCTTCAGATAGCAAAAATCTGTCCAACCTGCTCATAGACACACCATCTCCCCGATACCAAGTAAAATTCCGACCACACAGAGGTAAATCAAGAATCATATTTCCATCAATAAACTGATTAAAACAAGAAAAATCTTCTGTACTGTTACCCAACACACGACTACGACGCTCCTCCACCGAGCGGATAACATTAAAATCGCCTAGAACACACCAAGAAGCCTCAATGTCGATACTTACCAAACCTCCCAACCTTTCCCAAAGAGCCTGCCGCCCCCCACTATCACAAGGAGCATAGACGTTAACCAAAGAAAAATCAAGATTAGATTTAATGAACCTCCCTTTAACCACCAAACAATTATCCAAAGACATAGACAACCAAATATCCACCTCCAACGTATCCCAAAGAGTTAAAATGGCACCCGACGCACCAACAAAAGGTTTAAAAGAGAAACCAACATCAGACGAACCCCACAACGATTTACACAAAAAATCATCCACCCCCTCCAACTTCGTCTCTTGAATGCACACCACCCACGGTTTTTTCTCCCTCACCAACCGCTGCACCTCCCTCCGCTTCTCCCCCATCCCAAACCTCGCACATTGTAAGAAATAATCTTCATTTGCACCACCCCCTCCCCACTACCACCAGACCCCGCCTCCGCCTACACTACATCTCCCGCCCCACTCACACTTCCCCTCCCCTCTTTATCTCTCACCGCCCCCTCTGCCTTCCTAGTCCCACCACCGCCACCTCCTCTAGACAACACATTAAAACTGTTTTCACAAGAAATCCCTAATATCTTACCAACATCTCTAACATCTTCCTCCACGTCTTTTTTATTACCATGTAAAACCACCCAATTCTTCCAATCCTTATTATTTGTCGAAGCCCCAGAAGTAGCAGACAAAGAAACACCGTTCGCCTTCCCTTGCGACCCCTTCAAAACTTTGCATTTCCCCTTCGACCTCTTAACACTCTTAAGAGAACGAATCAACGCATTTCTATCCTTCTCCGACAATCTAGCCATCCTTTTCAAATCAATCACCGATGGCACCAATTTCCTTTCACGAAATTTTCTCTTCGCCGAAACCTCCCCATTACCTATTCGAGTTAGAACCCCCAACAAGATCCTGATAAATCTTAGAATCAGCTTGATGAACATCATGATCAACAGGCGCATGGACATCTTTGCCAACTGGTTCGAAGGGGACCTCCTTAAAGTCATCTATCAATTGAGTCACAAAAGTATCCACAGCTGGTTCAACATTATGCACATGAACAGGTTCTGAACAAACAGACTTAACCTCATCCTCATACTCCACCAAACACGCATCCTCAGCTAACCCAAATTCAAGATCCTCTATAAGACGAATAGGATACCTCCTCCCATCAATACAAAGATTTTCAACCAGATTCAATTCTTGTACAAAAGACGTAGAAATAAAAAAACGGGTATAATCCATCCTGTTTTTATTGAGAGTCAGATCATCAATTTTAAGTAAACGACCAAAGAAAGATGCCAAATCCGTAAAAAAAATTAATATTCCATGCATGAACCGGAATGCCGTAACACCTCACCCAGGCTCCTCTTTCATAAGGCACAACAAAATCTTTCGACCAAGGGCGACAATTATCAAAAAAAGAATTGAAAAAATCAGCTGCTTCATTGAACACAGCCATCACATCAACATCTCCAATCGGATACAAAAACACCTTGTCGCTGCCGAACAGAACAATCTTAAAATTCTCAAACCCAGCATCCAGAAAAGTTTGCTGTAACACAGGGACGCCAACACCATTTTTAATGTTAGCAGTCAATCCTTTAGAGGCCCAGAGAACATCTTTCTCATCAGGGAAATACTCATAACCCTCAATACCAAGACGAGGTAACTGACCAGCACCCGACACCTTCCCAACAACTAACCCCTTGGTCGCTTCAGCCTTATACATGTTATATTGTCATGTAAGTACAACTAATTTGGAAGCTGCAAGGACAATAATATGCATGGATCAGGGTTTGTACCTCGAATTGTCCACTTCTCCACACTTAAGGTGTGTGTGAGTCCATCTACTAGATTATTTGACAAGAAAAAATATACAAAATATATCATATTTTCAGAAGAAAACAATGTTTTGCCTATTTTTTATGAACAAGTTATAGACTATAATATTTTTGTCTCTAATACAAATAAAAAAAAATCTGTATTCTCCCCCTCTTGGTCATATTAGAATTGTTTCATCTATGCAAAACGACAAAGTTTGAACAAAAATTTAAGTTGAAATTTTACAACAACAAATAAGGCAAATTCATTATTGTATACTAGCATTAGCTAGTAGGGATACATGTACAAAGCAATCAAAATAAAGAAATACACATCATTGTTGACAAACAAACCTAAAAAACACAACAACAAACAATACAAATTAACACTACAAACTATCTTATTCTAAAAAATGACCAAGTCGTAGTTCCAATAAACAACTAAATATATTCCTTAAAAAAACTAAATTTATTATTTTTGTTGAAATATAATGACCTATAAAGTAAACAACTTAAATCATGTTAAGAAACTAGACAACAACCCTTACAACTTGCCTGAATTAATTAAAAAAGAGAAGCATTTTAGGAACCTACCAGACATTGGTGAATGTATACTTTATTAATTAAAGAAAAGATAAAAACAGAATAATACGTCATTAATTTTAAATTAAAAACTCAATTTTAATATTAGATAAATCACACACAATTGATTTTCTCTAATACTCATTTATTAAACATGACTCTTGGATTCATGCACTTCTATCACAAACAACTACACCCACATTCTTACAAATATATCTTACAAATGATAAATAACTCCTCCATTCTTCATGTATTAAATATGATTTTTTAATTCATGCATGTCGTGTGAGAATGAATATTATACATGTAGTACAATAACAGAGTGTTTGCATTTGTAAGTCATAGCTCAACTGCCAAATGTCGAAATTGTTCGGTCGAATAATTAAGGTGTCATGGGTTTGATCGCGAAATCTCCGTTTTATGTTTGTGAGTTTCATGTGGTATTTCCGGTAAGTCTACATAAAGAAAGAAAAAAAGAAATGCAAAGTGTTTTCAAATTTTAACCTCTATTTCATTTTTGAATTATGTATTGATTATTTTCAACAATTTTTTTAAAAAAATAATTGCATAAAAGTTTATAAGGTTATTTTATTTTATAGAAATTTTTTAAACAATATCGGTTACCATTTTAAAATTAGACAAGAAAAACCAACAAGATTAATTATTTCTTTGATCTCTTCTTTGTCGTCATCTATTATTTTGTATTTTGTTCTTTTCCTTTCTTTCTTTTTTATACACATATTTGTGGAGCTAAGACGGTTTTACAAACGCAAAATACGAAAAATTGTTGCTCTCTAACAGTTAATGTTATTATTTTGAAAATATTTGTGTCCCTCTAAATATTTACATATTTTCTTCTACATTCCTTATTTGTAATAAAATATTTGTTATTTTTATTTTTTCTATTAATAAATCCTATTATTTTTCTTTGATTATAAAATATTTATTATTGATTATGAATTTATTATATTCTATACTTATTATGTATACTTAATAAATAATATATATATATATATATATATATATATATATATATATATATATATATATGATCCTATCCATTCATTTATCTATACATATTATAATTTTTATAAAAGACTTAATTCTAACAAAAATTGGTGCCGCTTTTTGTATGGGCCCTGGACGGTCTCCCATCTCGACCTTGCTTAGGGCCACTGTTAGTATATATGACGATATGAGAGGTGCGCTGGGGTGAATAGTACTTTTCGTTTTCAAAAGATTTTGCAAAAACGTGAGTTAAAATTGTTTATGACTATTGAATCGTGTTTGATAATGATAATAAAAGTAAGTCAATGAAGATAAACAAAGATTCAAATCGGTCTTAGATTTGGTTTGCATGACGTCGTCAACATCGCCTTTTGGTTCAAACCGTCCGTTGACAACGGCATCCTAAACATCCATATCGACCGATTGAATGTGAACACTCGTACACTATTTCCAATAGTCATAATTTTCACCATAAAAAAATAGGAGCTCTATTGTAAGCCCCCTTAGGCTCTTTGTTCATCATATCGACTCTTCTGTTAGTTATCCGTTAGTGAAGAGACCAGACTCTTGATGCCACTTGTTAGTCTACATAACGATACGGGAAGTGCACGAATATTGTTTTTCGTTTTTAAAAGATTTTGCGAAAGTGTTATTGAATCATGTTTGATAATGATAAAAAAATAAGGCAATGAAGGTAAATAAAGATTTAAATATGAATTGAGAAGTTCAATATTGAATCTTATAATACAATTCAACAATCAATACACACATTCAAATTGCAAAAGTAAACTATCTCAAACAAAACCTATTAACAATAAATCACACTAACAACTAATGAACACAAGGTATACGAGACAATTGTTTGAAGTTTACTTTCAACTTTGATTGTGAAAAAATTGAATTGAGGAAATCTCAATTGAATAATTGATGTAATTGAGATTAGGTTTTGTAAAATAGTAAACTCATAATCAGATTAAGATAACTTCACACAATGAATTCATATACAATTATAATGTGAAAATCTAAAAGGATAAGGAAGAAAATAACACCGAGAATTATAAAGGTTCCACATTTTTGTCCTCACTAGGGGTATGTCCTCTCTTCGTGATAGAAACGCCTTTATCACGGTCTTTCCACTATGATGAAAAATGTTTACTAATTTATGATTACGAATATTCCTTCGATTCTCTAATCTTCTATGCTAAGCAATCACACAAGATCTTATTTTCAAGCCCTCTTGAAATTGGACACCCACAAGATCTTCGAATCTCAAGCTTCCATGCAATCCCTTGAACTTCTACTATGAGAATTCGTCTTTTCTATGTCTGAAGCTCCGATCCCCTTGAATCTTTGTGTATTGAGAAAGAACCCCAAAAAGCCCTTTGGAGGTGAAGAATGTCTTCTTTTATTCAGATCCTTGATCCACCACCAAGACCCTTGAGAAAAACAAATCTTACAAGTCCTATAACACTCTAAAAACCTAGACCTCACATTCTACAAAGATCTTAAAGAAAGTGTTTAATCAGAAGAAGATGTAGAGAGAGTTTGATAATTTCAGAGTCTATTTGCAAATTGTTTGAATGAGTAAAAAGTGTGTGGATAAAACTATATATAGGTGTGAGTGAAAAGAGCTAATTTTAGTCAAAAATAACGTGCTTGAATCGATTCAACAAAATCTTGATACGATTCAATAGTGTAAAAAGGGAAATATGGAAAGCATGAAGATTGATACGATTCACAAAAACATTGATACGATTTAAACAATTTCCAAATGAAGATTGAATCGATTCAAACCTCTAAAGGAAGGAGTTTGAATGGTATCATGAGATCACAAATGAATTAGGAAGACATGGAATGAAGATTCAAGAGGCCTTAGAAGAAATTAAAAGTTGAGGGGTCAGAACCATCACACATGTGATGTGACACAGGAAAGAAACTCAAACTCCTTGACCTCACACATGTGAACCACGAGCTTCACACATGTGAAAAAGTCAGAAACTTAACACTCACACCTTGATTTTGCTTCATATGTGAGCCACATGGCATGACACATGCGACAAATTTTGAACATCGAAAAACCCACCTCATAGTTTCGCTCGCATATGCGAGTCATGAGGTTCGCACATACGATGAAGCCCAAACAAAAAATTTTACCCCATGTGTTCTCTCACATATGTGTGGAACACCAAACTTTGTTTTTCTCCACTTTAAACCAATCCAAGCCATTATAAATTCTCTCACAGTAATTCCCAATTATCACACACCTAAAACACACACAAGTTCACATCATAGGATTATGATTCAAACCATGCATGTTCATAGTTCATACACATGTTCCCATAATCAAACACATTTTCATAAAACAGAAAAGTAACTACAAGCATGCAAGAATTTGGGTATTACATTTCTCCCCTTTGTTAAGAAGCTTCAACCTAAAAATTTACCTACAACAAACAACTTTAGGCAAGGCTCGTGCATCTTACTCAATTTTCCAAGTAGCATTTTTCTCTGCTGCTTCACCCTAGATAATCTTCATAAACAAAATTGTATTCCCATTGATCCTCAATCCATGCAAGCAAAGTTTCTTTTTATTTGGACATCATCTAACTCAATCACATGCGAGAAGGGTCATGAACGTACTTGCGATGTTGAGATACATGAAAAACACTATAAAAATTGAGAAACGACGATGATAACACTACTTAATAGGGTACACTATCGACACTTTGAACATATATTCCATGTACCTCCAACTAATATAGTCATGTATTTTCAAAATCAACTTTGACAAGTATACGATTCACCTCTCAATTTTGCTAAGTATACTATTGAATGAGTACAAAAGATACTCATACTTATTACATAAAATAAATAAATAACCTTAACACTATTTAAGCTAACAATTCTTAACTTCTACTCCCTCTCAAAACAAAAACTCTGTAACTTCTACTCTACTAATTATTCACCAAACCAAATTGGTGAATAATAGTATTTATGCTTGCTAATGGTGGCATAATAAAGGTTCGATTTTTAGCTTTTGTGTATGAAGAAAACTCATTGAAAGAGAAAAGACACACTTTCATGTCCCATAAATTGTTCAACAATGATTAGTCATGGTTAAACAATAATGAAACTTCATGTCAATAACACTTCAAATTAAAATAACAAATGTTCCAAGGACATTGTTTAAAGAATTTATTATAATAAATTTTGTCTTAAAAAATATAAGACAAACAAATGTAAAAGTAATCATTGCACACTTTTTATGCAAAAAATTTCACTTTTAATTGTTTAATCAAGGTCATAACAACATTTGTCAACATTTTTCGATGACTTATGAACGAAGTGTATCTTACGCGCTGGAGTTGAACTTCATTGGTTGTCCTTATTATAATCTTACCTCAATTAACCAATCTGACTTTGTTTATTGTACTATTGTGCCTGTTTGGTACCCACTGTGACTTTTCAGAAAAAGTAAAGAAAAAAAGAAAACCAAATGATTCTTCTTTTCCTTCTTGGATCTGACTCCATGATAAATAATCATGATCATTCATTTGGTACAGAAAGTCAACTCCTTAGGTGGTGGACCCCACTTCATATTAGTGGTTTTTTGTGGCGTAAAGGTCGCAAAACTCCACTCTCCCGTGTCTCTCTGACTCAACACAACTCAACTCAACTCATATAGTCACAATCATACTTACGTCATTCCTTTGTGTTTTAAATTATATCGGCTACACGCAACTACAAATATTAATTCTTCGCAGTCGAGTCAAGTAGAGTAGAATTATAATAGACAACAAAACTTTTACTCAAAATATTTAACTTTGTTACATGTCTAGACTGATATTCGAACTTAACACATCTGATTAAACTGGAAGAGATCGTTTATCATCTCGGTTGCCTCATTGCTTTCTTATTATTATCCTCGTACACCAAATCCTCAACGCACACATACACCACATTCACAATACAATACTATAGTACATCATAGCATCCACTTGTGTTGTTGCCAATACTCATCATTCACACCTCGTCATCTCCAACACTCTTTGTCTTTGTTTCTCTCTTAAACTTCTTCTCTCTAAGGTACTAACCAACAATAACAAGTAACATCAACTTAGACATGGAGAATCTTCCACAAGGTTACCGTCCTAACGTTGGTGTCTGTCTCATCAATTCAGATGATCAGGTTTCTCTTCTTCTCCACCTTTTTTTTTTTTCTTTCTATCATTTTGATTTTTTATTAATGAAAATTTAGGTAAGAATATGGTGTCCTAATCTAAGGTAGAAAAATATGTTATGAATCTCTATTTTGGTTTTGGTTCTGTTTTTATTTCTTGAACTGTCAAATATTAATGTAGTGTGTATGTACTTGTTGTTTGTAGATATTTTTGGTAATTATTTGTTTGTAGATTTTAGGCTCTACTAAAGATGGAAAATTAAGCTATTTTTTGTTAATTTTTCCATAATTTGTTTTTGGTTGGTTTTCTATTTTTGGATGCTAATTTGTCTCTTTTAATTTACTGCTTAAGATTGATTGATTCTTCTTTAGCTGTTAGTATAAGACTGCTTATATATCTGAATTTACCAGTCTTAAAGTAGAAATCAACTTCAATAAATATAAGTAAACTACTAAAATAAAATGTATCTATAGTTATTATTTTATTTATTTTTTAATCCTCTGGTTCCAATGGAAGGATCTGATAATCTGGAGTTCGATAGTAAGGTAAGTATAGCCTGACAAAAAATTGTTCCACACAGAAATCGTACTAGGTTCTCCCGAACGATTGTCCTTTGCTGTAGCTCATTAATCACTTGAGTCCAATCACTTGGTTTATAGATATTATTTTTAAAGCAAAGTGTTTTTGTTGTCTAGATTTGGAAAATTTAGGTTGTGATTTTGTGTGTGTTGTAAATTTAACTCAAATGTTCCATGATTTGTTCAACACCTATATTGCTATAATATTTTTAGTGTACTATGAATTGGAGAGGAAGATTATTTGATAGTAGAATAATTTATATGACTATGATGTGGAAGGAAAACCATGGATTTAATTTTGTTTTTTCAGATATTTGTGGCTTCTAGATTGAATGTTCCAGGAGCATGGCAAATGCCTCAGGTGACCTCACATTATGTACTAGTATACTTAACATGTATCCAATTCAAATAACTTAGATAAACTTAAAACTAAAAGGTTTAAGCTGAAATAATCTTAATGAGACAGACAGCATTGCAGAGCAATTTTTTGACTGTTCTTTTGGCGTTTTCAGGGAGGTATTGAAGACGGCGAAGAGCCCAAATCTGCTGCGATCAGAGAACTTCGAGAAGAAACTGGAATAGTATCTGCTGAGATAATTGCCGAGGTTCGTGCCAATTCTTTTCTTTTCTGCATTTAATTTCTTCTACAAGAACATCAATTGTGATGCATATGTCTAGTCTAAGTTCTATAGAGTATATAGATTCAATGATATCTTACAGAATTCACCTGATTTTTTGAGTTCAATGTAGCTTTTATTATCAGTGTTATAATATGAAAAGCAGAATTTGAGAAGCAACAAACTGAAATAGCTTGAATAAGATTATTGACAAAACAAATTGTTAAGGGGATAAAAAAACTCTTCGATTTCTCTGTGATATCTCGGTGGATGTAAATCTTTTTGTAAGTTTGACAGAGTTTGTGCATTACAGGTTGATAAATGGTTGACATATGACTTCCCTCCTGCTGTGAAGGCTAAAGTCAATCGTCTTTGGGGAGGGGAATGGCATGGACAGGCGCAGAAATGGTGTGAATTTTATTTTATTTGCTTTACATAACCACATACTTGACTCATTAGATAGAATGTTCTAACTACAAAAAAATTTACCTCTATATATCTAAATTTTACGTCAATCATATGATCATTTTCATTCAAAATCATCGCTTTGCTACCATGTCTTGTGATATTTTTTCGAGTGTAATTTGGTTTGTGTTTTCGCGCGTCTTTTGTTATTTGCAAGCATGGCGGATGTACCACTAACAAAGTCAGTATTTCTTATTGGTGATTTTCTGATATTGATTATGAACATTTAATAGGTTTCTCATGAAATTAAAAAAAGATGACGGTGAAATCAACTTAGCTACCGGGTGAAGCAGACCCAGAATTTGCAGAGTGGAAATGGGCAAGCCCTGAAGAAGTTATTGAGCAGGTTAGTTACAAAATTATGACCTGTAGTAAGTATTTATTTTTCTCTGATAGAAAAACTAATCCCAGGGATAATAATCGATTACAGGCGGTGGACTACAAGAGACCTACCTATGAAGAAGTTGTAACAACCTTCAAGCCTTACTTTCAAGGAAATGCAATATCTGCGAAATGTAAATCGACAAAGTGGTGAATTTTATGAGTGTGCATTGTAGTTTAATCCATTTTCTTATCTAATTTCACTTGGATTTCGATTTGCCGTAGCCACAAATTCCACACAATCACACACATCAGCAATCTTTGGATCAAGATCGGACAATCCAGATTTCAAGGTCGATATTTTAGAGTTAAAAAAATATGCTTGCTTTCTGCACCGTCTGATTTCGATCCAACACGTGCTGACTGTGCGAATGTATGGATTTGCGACTGTAGCAAATCCAAATCCATTTCACTTACTGAGGTTGGATATAACACTCAACTATTTGTAAATGGATGGTAGTTAGAACTTTCCATTAGGTACTTGCTTCTTGTAATAATAAGATGTGTGCAAATGCCAAATTTGTTTTCTAAACCGGGCTGCGAGGACGATTGTGAATGTGTATATAGATTTGTTGATGCCTGCGGAATAGTGATAATGACTTGATACCTAAGTACAAGGAGCAATTTTGTTAATGACTTAAGTACAAGGAACAATTTTTACAAGAAAGATTCTGTCCATCAACCTCTAACATATTCTTTGAAATGACATTATGTTTGAGGAATTTTCAACACTGTAATAAGTTTGCTTTTACCATGTTGAACTTATGCAACTTATTTTTCTTTAGAATAATAAGATTCTTGATGACATTGCTGCAAAGTACTTAGATTTTAATTAAGGTGTGTTTTTTTAAAGGAAATTAAGGTGTATTGTGAAATATACAAATGAAAATACAAGGAAATATTGTGTGTTTTTGACTTCAAAAAGTTTTTCATATACTACCTCCGTTCCTTTTTAATTGTCACTATTTGACATTTTACACAAACCAAGACAATTAATAAATGTCACTACTTTTGATACAATAATTTGTATTTTTACTATAATAGCCTTATTCATTTAATATATCATCTCATATATTTCTCTCTCCGTAATAAATAACTAAGGATAATATTGGTAAAACAATATTTAAAGTTGCATTGAACTTTGAAAGTGACACTTAAAAAGGAACAAAATTTTTCTTCAAAAGTGACAATTAAAAAGGAACGGAGGGAGTACAAAGGATAGAAGAGGGAGAAACTTTGTCTTAAATGAATTGCAAAAAACTCGTCGTACATTCGTTGAAGCAAAAAAAGTTGTTTCGGAGAATCCAATCATACCTCAAGTGTAATTGTTAACTAATCGATTGGAATCAAAGTGCGTATGAATGGACTTATTTGAGTTTATTTGAGTAACACTCAACCTCACAACCACCTAATTAATTATTCTTTAAAAAAACACCTAATTAATTATCTTAAATATGATATTCTTCTTGGGTTGGTTTGACGCTCTTCCTCAAGGTCTTCGATTCTCCTCGATGCCAATTTGGATGGTCTAAAAAAAACCTCAAAACCCCAAATTAGGTGTGATCATCCACCAAATCCCATCAGAATTCCACAACTAAACGTATTTGAATGAGAATAGTATTTAAATGAAAAGTCATTGTGTTGCACCTCTTCGACCTTTATTTTTCATCACCACCAAATTTATCTTGTCTAACTCACTAACTCCTTGTAAAATCATCATTCTACACATTGCATCACTCACAATCTTCACTCCACAATCTCCTACTTAGTTTCTTCTCTACTTTCACCTCTTACTCAATATTTTTAGTTCTGTTATTAATATTTTTTGAAAGTATTTTTTTTTTTAAAATCTTGCTAACGAGTGTCTTCAGACACAAATTCTAAATTTAGAAATTATTATTTTAAAAAGTCAGTTAATACAACTTTCAATACCCTTAAAATAAAAGAGAGAAGACAAGTGAAAAGAGAATAAATAATAAAAAAATGAAAAAAATCCTTTTACATTTTCCCACTTTGTAGCTTCCGAATAACAAGAACCACTCACTTCGTCTCTCACTGTCCGATCGTCACAATCATCTCGCCACCGTCGCCGCCGCAGCATTACAATGGTAATTTCTCAACCAACCTTATTATTATTATTATTATTATTATTATTAATTGACCTAGATTATATTATTTTCATGCTGCTGAATTTGTACAAAATGTTATTTTTACATACTTGCCCTCTTCATTTCATCCATGTTCCTATTTCCTGAAGTGATTCTTCATTCTTTTCAGTGTATGAGTTGCAAGCAACTAAAAACTGTTTTACTCTTTCAAGGGAAGACCGATTATTCTAATCCTTTCAACACTAAAATGAGGTATAATATTGCGTATTCTTCTCATTTCATCATTCTTAGCCTTATTATCACTGTCACTAACATGCTCGTCTGTCTGCTTTTGCTATCGCGCTTACCGCACTCAAATAATTTTGGTAGATAACATCAAAATTAGTTCCATTTGAACCTCATGGGTTGACATGGTGGTGTAGACTTCAACCTCGGACTATGCTCCTCTTTAGGTCTTAGGTTCGAATCCTTCTGGTGCTAACAATACCTGTGTTAAACTAGTTCATACAGGGCTTTGCTCTGGCTTTAGCCAGACCCTTGCTAGTGGATGGTGGGATTAGTCCCCCCAGATTACTCGGTTCTTGGACCAAATATCGAGTTTCCAAACAAAAATAAGTTCCCTTTACAGTGTGGGTTCTTCCTTTTTTTTCTAAAAAAAAGACTTTGTTCCTATTGTAATAAGATTTAACTGCTTTTTTTTAATTAAAATTTTAAGTAATATTGTAAAAAGGATAAAATTGTAAAAACAATAGTTTTGATGAATGGTATAATTGGAGGAAAAAATACTACACCAAAACTATGTATCCCCTTTATATATAGGTATAGATGCATGTGAGGATGGTGAAAATTAAGGACAAAGACATGGGCTTGATTTTTGTTGCTTGTTTCATTTCAGGTGTTGTAATTTTCTCCCTTTTAAATTTTCGAAAATGTGTTACCGGATGAAGCATAAATTTACAGACCAGAAGGTTGTTGAAATAGACCAGCATGGTGTAAAGAGCGCGGTAAAGTTGCGTAAGAAGGTAGATCAATGCTTTTGTAGAATGGTATCTGTTAATTTGGGTGGAGCTTTTTGTTGTATATGATGAAGTGATTTCAGTTTTTCTTTTTATTTTTGACTTTCTACTTTCTAGTGATTTGTAGAAAACATTTCTGATATATTTCAAAGTTGTAAATAGGATACAAGTGCTACGCTAGGATAGGATTAAATGAAAGTGGCGCTATAGTACTAAATGATGATGAGATAGAAGAATATCTTATGCATAGGATTTTGAGGAAGGCTGATGAAATTGAGGAATTCTTACTTACAATGATAGAAAACTGATGTAACGTCCAAACTTCGAACACTTGCTTAAATTATCCTTAGACAACACTTTTCTTTTGTCAATACTTAGAAGGAAAGCTTTGTCATTGTTCATGATTTAGAATTTAGAATAGGACATTATGATGTTGTTGTTGTCGAGCCATATAGTTGACCCCATTCAGTGGGAAAAGGCATTTGTTTTGTTGTTCTATACTCATTCTTGTATGAATACATGAAGAAAAACAACACCTGCCTCTATATTAGTGTCACATTTAAGTAGTTGGGTGGTTTGTTCTATTCTATCTGGTTCGTGAGTAAGTATTCTAGCTTAGACCAGGATTGCATTCAAATCTGCGTAGATACTTTTATTGTGCTTGACTTCAGATCCAATAGTAGTGTAGGAGCTGTGATTCAATGGTGAAAATTGAGTATATATAGAAAGCTTGGGTCCATTGCAGCTTACATCAGATTGATTTGATTGTGCTTCTCAATTGAGATGGTGATGTATGGAGAAATTTGTGGTGGGTGTGGCTGGATAACCTTTACTGGCAGAGAGCTACATGCATCAAATGTGTTATTGCCTGACCTGTCACTGGAAATTCACATGCTTATTCTCTTCACCCTCCTCATTCTTTTATCAATCTTGTATATAATATTGATAGATGGCATTTGTTCATTATTTTTTATTGTAGACTGCTTTAAATGTTTCATGCTTATAAGAAATGTTTTGATATTTATTAATTAAATGCTTATGACTGCCTGTATTAAAGGTAACATTGGTTGAAATTTATTTTACTTGCAGGTATTTGCTCTTATGGATCACAACATCCCTGATCTAATTGGAAATGGAAGCGGTGAAATGAAATCTAAAATGAATCGGAAAGATGCAGATGATTTCGACATCTCCTTGATGTGTAAGATATTTCCATCAATTACTTTGGGTAGTGCTCCTCAAGTGGGTTTGTATGATGGGACCACATCATATTCTGAAACAAATAACATTTTGGCAACCAAAGATTTTGAACAACATTTATATGATTCTTCAGAGGTAAGGGAGGTGCAAAATACTGTCCTCTGAGGCATTGCCTTCTTTGTATGTCGATCGTTCTAGTGTAACATCTTCACCATTAACAAAAGATGATTCTTTTCCTTGTCCTTTGACACCTCAATCAGTGTCTTCAATATATGAAGAAAAATTAGATCAAGTTACTAGGGAGGATTCTCGAAAGAAAGTAGGGCCGCAGTCACAATCAAACCTTGCACCTAATGAGTTATCTCTTGACACATTTGTCAATTGCTTACCTGGATTAACTAAGAAGCAATGCGAGCAACTAGATAACTGTGGGTTTCACACGGTGGGTACCAAAAACTGCTGCCTTTTGGAATATGTGTAGTAGTTCTTTAGATTTTCAGATTTTAAAGATGGCTTGGATTCCACATTAATCCGGTTCTTTACATGTAGTTACGGAAATTGCTGCACCATTTTCCGCGATCATATGCTAATCTACAGAATGCACATGGTAATATTCATGATGGGCAGTATTTGATCTTTGTTGGAGAAGTCTTATCTTCAAGGTGACTATCCTGTGCATCATTTGTTAACCAGATTTATGCAAGTTTTTGTCCTTCTCTATTGGCATATGCACTCCTCTACACTTTTGGTTTTTCACTTGAATGATGTTGCTGGTAATATACTTCTAGCTACTGGATTTGCCATTTCCCAACTTTTGCAATGTAATGAAACTGTTGTCACTGCTGGATTATATGGAAAGTATCACAAGTAATGGTATTTATACAAAGCGTAGTGAGGCAAACTTAGATCCTTATGGGTGATGAGTGTTCCCATTTTGAAAGATAAGGATGTCCCTGCCCGACATATATTTGTCATTATCCAAATTTTCTTTTCTGTCATAACTAGTTGGGTGCGAACCATTAAATTATTTCTCTCTCCAGATCTGTTCTACATAAGTGGCTTATGCCTCTTCACACCTCTCAAACCCGTTGTTTTCAGTGCTTTTGTTAGGAATATAGATGCAATAAAACCATTTATATGTCTGTACCTAACAACATAAGCTTTTTGGATTGAACAAGTGGTTAAGCACAAGGTAAAAATGAGCTAGTAAATTTTCTATACTTCAAGCCTCATGGGCTTTGTGTGAGACTGTTAGATATATAATAAAGCCATTCACATGACTTTCCCTAATAGCTTAAACTTTTGGGATAGTTGCTTCATGACATCATAGGGCTTTGCATGTGGATGTCAGTATGTCTAACATTACTTTTTGCTAATATCTTTAAATACAGGGCGATCTATTATATCTTATGTTGATAAATTTTGTATTTCCGTTGCAGGGGAATCAGAGCTAATTGTTCATTTTCATTTCTTGAGGTGATTGTTGGTTGCCAGATTGCAGACAAGGAATCGGATATTGAGCATGTGACTGACAAAGTTGGGAAAACAAAGACAGTTTATTTGCATTTGAAGAAATTTTTCCAAGGCACACGTTTTACTTTTAAAGGTTTCCTAAATAGTATTGCGAACAAGTATCAAGTGAGAGACATAGCATGTGTGAGTGGCAAGGTGAGTTTTTTTACTTGTCTTCCCCAACCCATTATTATGTTGTACTGCAAGTTTCCAATGTAGATGAATTGCTTTTTCCTCAAGTTCATAGATGCTCGCCTAAATATGAGTGTTGAAAGCAATTATAGGCAATGAACTATGTGAAGTAAGCAACTGCATTCCATTCTTAATGTGAGGCCGAGTTTGAGCCATGTCTAGTTACATACCCCAAATAAGAAACTTGCTTGGGGAGCCTTGATATTTTTATTATTTAGGTACCCTTTTGCAAAAAAACTAATGTAGAGAATGAATGAGCTAGACTTTTGAGTAATGGTTCAATTAGTTTAGTATTCTTTGGTATGTTTGTTGTTGAATTGTACAAGGCATTACAGAGTAATCAGTCTGAAAACCCAATTTTAAGGGCGGTAGTTTTGATTTCTTCGTTGAAGAGGAGAAGGTTGGGGGATCCTAGATTATATCAAATGCAAAATATCTAAAGCAAATTTCACACCACTAGTACATGTTCAAACAGGTTTTAGTAATTGTGAGTGAGTGATATCTCTTGACATCGAAGAATGTTGACATAATAGATTGATTTACTTAATGTGTTCAATGGAAGACTTTAGGGAGGGGATGTTGTTGTAGATCAGGGCATGCTACAATTTTCGCTACAAACCTTCGCAAGGGCTTATAGTGGTATTAAATTTAAAATCACCTACAAATGAATTACTGCCAAGAAGAAGTCTTTGTTTCTACCCATTGCAGTCTTCTCTTGTCTCTTTCTCTCTTTCTACCCATACAAAAGCTCATTTAGTTTATTTTTATTTTCCCAATACAAAATTAATTTTGGGAATGTAGATAAAATCCTCTCCTTTCAATACATACAAAGTCTCATTTAGTTTTTTTTTTATTTTCCCAATACAGTTAATTTTGGAAGTGTAGAAAGCTGCCGCTTCCCAACTTTTAGGAAACATCCTAAAGATAAGGGATTTCGTCCCAAAATTAATGGGTAAAGTACTACTTAATCATATTCTAAGGGAAGTTATCTCAAAATACCAAAGTTAATAACTGGCATCCTTAAACGTTAAGATAAAATGCCTTAGAATAAGGTCCAAACAAGATAAGGTTCCTAAAGTTAAGGAAGCACAATTATCCCTAACAAGAAATTATGTCAATCTATTAGTCATTCTCTCCTTGTAAAATATTTTGAAGGTATTCTAAGTTTGTCGGATGCTTGAAATTCTTATTATATCTGTATGATTGAGTTTACTTTGCTTCTGTCATACTTGTTTCATGATTGCACTACGATAAACCATTTTTTCCCCGCATCTTATATTTGAATATTCTGTTTTAATCCAAGAATTTTGTAAGAGTGGACATAATTTTTGCTTTTTGAAGTAGGTTAGGACTATGCCTGCTAAAGATCACTACGAGATGAGAGATTTTAATATTGACGTACTTGAAGATGGAAAAGATTTATCCGTTTGTGCTAAAGAGAGGCCATATTGTATTTACCCTTCAAAAGGGGGTTTAAACCCAACATTTCTTCGGGACATCATTGCAAGGTTTGTGCTTCCAAATTCTTGCGATTTGTAAAATTATTCTTCTGTGGAATTTTTTTTAGGTTAGGGTTAGAAACCTGTTGCGATATGGAAAGAATTCCCAAAACTGGGCAGAAACTGATAAACAAGAGAATGATTCTAACTAGAATAAAGATTGATCGATAAAATTGAGAAAAGAAGAATTTTTTTAATAACTTTGTGTTATTATCAATTGAATGAGATAACAGGGTTGAAGGATAAACTACAAAAAGGTTTATAATGAAGATGACAACCTTGCACTCAAGGCTACCCTAAGATAGCACTCTCCCCTCACTAGAGCATTTTCTAGTTTACAACTTTCATAAAATGAATTCCTAATCGTCCTAAAGGGAGGTTAGTCCTATTTATAAATCATAGGATTAACAGCAAGGAAAGCAGAAAATCTAACAAACTTAACAAGTAATAACCCCTAATTAACTTCTTAACTCCAATCCCAAAAAACTTCCCTTTATTCTAAGTCCTAACAGTTAGGAATGGTCTATTATCAAATGCTTGATTGGTTAATTGTTCTTAAACTTCACACACACATGAAAATATCTTATGATATCTTGATGTTATGCACATTTTCTAAATATAATGTAAATCATGTATGTGCTATTATGGTCAATAAATATATTTAGTGCATTCCTTTCAAAGTTGGTATGTAGCATCCAATTTGGGAGAGTCTGTATACACAGATCCTTGGCAGCGGTTTATTGAGATAGACCGACATTTTATCAAGAGAAATTTAACTAATGAGTAATGACTTTATTTATACCTTTGCTTATGTTCTTTCATGATGTTAGTTGGTAGATGTATTAACCAAGGGACTATCATAGAGACTTATTGAGTTTTATAGGCAAGTAGGAAAGATGGATATTCATTTAATGGCTTTGAGGGTGAGTGTTGTGTGATTAGCTTATAATTTTTTTTACCGTTATTTTCTTTTTAATTTGTACAATTTTATTTCTGTAATTTCGGTATTAGGAGACTAAGAGAGATTGGTTCTCCTAGTTTTAGGTTTGCAATTATTTTGTATATTATTCTAGTACTGTGGTCAATGGTCATCTAGTAATAATTTTCAATAAATTCCTTTCAAATCATATAACAATGTATTAAAAATATTTCTTTTATTTCTTCTAGAGCTTTACATGCCTTGCCAGTCAATGTCGATCCAATTCCTAAAGATATCAGAGAGGAATTTGGACTCTTAAGTCTTCATGATGTAAGTATCTCTTCTAGAACGATTTATTCTATTGATGAAGCCTACCTACCATATGAAACCTGACCATAGTCACATACTTGGCTGTATAAACTTCAATTATTGTGTGTGATATATGTTTGATCCTACTGATGGATTTCAGAAGTGTTGCAGTATTAGGGGTAATTTTTTTTTTTTTTGTTGTTGAGGATGATAACGAAAGTAAGCACAAAAAAAGAGAGAACAAGTATTCTTAATATGGCCATGCCATAAAAGAAGGAAAATGTACATGGGCTGATAATCATTCAAGCTATCTCTGGCTAAGCCCGCTAAGCTATCTTTCTACCAACCTTTTCTAGCAACCTTCTTTTGCCAATTGAGCTAGGACTTGTGGACAAATGACTTGTTTTCTTATAATATTTTTTATAAATGACTTGTTAGAAAGTCTGAGAAATGTCTCATAATATTTTTATTTTATATTTTGGACTATTTTAGAGCATCCCAGATGGTTTGTTAGGATTTCTTTTTATTTTATATTTTATGATTTGTTTACTTTAATTAGGATCTTTAAAATTATTAGGCATATTATATAGGAACATATTCGCGTGTATTTATTGCATTAAGCCTATATAAAATGGATTCAATTGTGTAGTTAAGTCACATGGTTTCTGCATCTTGTCTCTGTTTTCACTCTTTCTACATAAGAAATGGTCTCTATACCTAAGAAAAAATTACCGACTCATTCATATTGTCTGAATCTTTACTGTCATCTGCTTCTGCAACTGAAATTTTAAGTTCTTCAATGCTAAAAATACAGGCATATTTTGGAATTCACAAACCAAAGGATATTAGTGAAGCTGATCTGGCCCGCAAGAGATTTATATTTGATGAATTTTTTTACCTGCAGGTGAGATTATCGTTTTATATCACATTTAGTGTGCTATATCATCTGTGGACATTTCTCAACCTGTTCTTTTATTTTGCTACCGTTATCAAGACTATGTTTGGGTACATGATGTCATATGTAAATCCATTTCTTTTAGTTACCTACTTAAAAGGTACTAATACTAATGACCATTGTTCTTGGTATGGATTAACAACTATGCTTATGAACAAGAGCTTTTTAAGCTCTGCAGAGTAGCTTATTAAATGAGCATTTAATCAAGCTATTTATCCAAATGCATCCTTTGTATGCTTCAGTTCTTGTTGCTTGGTCAATGTTTAGCTCATCATCTTGATGTTAAATTTGGAATTGTTTTTGTTGAAAAAGTTTTTATAAGTGAGAGACACTCCTCACGTTACAAGTTGGTTTTCTTTGAGTCCAACCCAATTGTAAGAGTTTCTATTGAAAAATTTAACTAACATGCAGTTGAGCATAAAATTTTCTTTAATTTTCTGGAGTTCCCAATGCTTTTGAATTACACTTCTGGTGAATTGTATGCTGGGCATCTGCAGTAATTGTTTGACCTTTTCACACATCATATATTGCGCTCTATCATGTTTCCTTGTAATAATTTATCGTTTTTCTTATTTACTTAAATCTTTTTTTTTTATTTGATCTAACTCTGTTCTACTGTCTTTTGTCAGTTAGGACGATTATTCCAAATGCTAGAAGGTCTTGGTACACAAATAGAAAAGGATGGGTTGCTAGATAAGTATAGAAGGCCAGAAAATAACACTGTGTGTACAAAGGAATGGTCCTGTCTCACCAAGAAGGTTTTGGAGCTCCTTCCCTATACCCTTACTTCTGGTCAACTGCAAGCTGTTTCAGAAATTATTTGGGATTTAAAAAGGCCAGTTCCAATGAATCGGCTACTTCAGGTTTTGATTTTTCTTATGTTGTTGTTTTACTATCGCCATATTTGTACATTATTCCATCCACTTCTTGCTTCATGTACATACTAACAATAGAAAAAGTAATGCTAGCAATTGGGTGATATGAAACAAACCCCTCAAGCATGCAAATACGAATTCAATTAAATATTTTCCAGTAACTTTCACATGTGAATTTTAACAACAGCTCCCAAGTCTAAACTTCAAATCTTTCAAGATAATCTTCTGGATTAGAATAACCAACCTTTTTTGTTTCTTTGGGAATAAAGAATAATATGATTAAGATACAAGTAGAAAATTCCTTTGAGATTGGATGATAAAAGATCCTCCTCCCAAAAGGAATCATCAGTAAAATATTCTGAGATATGAATGATGTTGCTGAAGTAAAAATCATCATAATATTAAAGCTTTTTCATTGATCTCTTGTAGTTAATAGATGAACATGACATATTCTCGTCTGATATTATCTTGTGACACTTTCAGGGTGATGTTGGATGTGGGAAAACTATTGTTGCTTTTCTTGCATGCATGGAGGTTATTGGCTCTGGCTATCAGGTATTTGACCCTTTTTATTTTGCATGCTGTTAGCCTGTCAATTTATTCCTTTCATTTGTCATTAAAGGGATGGATGTTTATAGGACTCAAACAGAGATAGAAACATAAACTGACTTGAAGGAGAGAACACGTCATAACCAGTGTGTCACTAATTTAATACAGAACTATAGAACAGATAATTGACAACGGAATGGAACCTAGTTACATACAAAATTGTAATATAACAGAAAATTGATAAAGCAAGCTGAGAACAGACATGATCCCTTATCAGTCCAGCCCACCGGATACTACTCAATTATTTCATGCCTTTCCCATTCGATTATACTTCTCAAACATATCCATTGTACTCGTCATGACACTTCAATCCCCCCTCCTCTCCTATACGGCCATGTGTTTAATTAAGTTATTCCCTCCTGCCTCCCTGTCTCCTCTTCCAATCATCCTTCTATAGACTTGTCCATATCGCCTATCAGATGTATAGGATATCATAACCAGGCTTTTCATTTGGATTTTTATGCATCTTAGAAATTTTTGACATTTAATGCATATTGATAATTGGTACTCTTTTCTAACTATTAGGCCGCTTTCATGGTTCCAACTGAGTTGCTTGCAATCCAGCATTATGAAGACTTGCTTACGTTGCTTGAAAACTTGGACGAGGTCAAGTTCAAGCCTACTGTTGCTTTACTCACTGGTTCAACCCCACTAAAACAATCGCGGATTATTCGCAAGGTATGTCTACTTATTTTTCTGAGTGTCAGAACTACCAGTTAATCTTTTCTTGCACCTATATGAAATTCTTATAATTTTATTCAAGATATGATGTTGCAGGGTATCCAGACCGGAGAAATTTCAATTGTCATTGGAACCCACAGTTTGTTTGCAGATAGCGTTGAATTCTCAGCCTTACGTATTGCTGTGGTGGATGAGCAACATCGCTTTGGTGTGATTCAAAGAGGAAGATTTAATAGTAAGGTGGTTCACTTCTCTTTGTCTAGGATTTTAATATAGTTACATTATGGACACACTGATATCCAAATGCCACAACATCCAAGTGTTGTGCCACTAAATTTGGTCAGCTATGCCATTTAGTTTTTGGTTGAAGACAGTTTCATTGTGGTTTTTAAGCTTAGTATTGTTTTATAGGAATTCGGTAGGAACCTGATTATTCAACTTTCTATTGACATTCTTCAATTGGGAAATGTATTTATGTTGTAGTATATGGGATGATGTCGTTATTACCCACAACGGTCATCAGGGAATATGTCATTTAAAGAAACATCTGATCAACCATTTTCTTCAGATACAAGACTAGGGGAGACTTAAATAACTCCTTGGTCTCGAGGTAGCTCTCAGTCGGAGAATGTTAGATGGTTTTGTAGAGAAAAAATACTTTAGCTATACTGGAAGCAACCGGAATGATCAATTGTAAAGCTGTCAACACTCGGTGTCTTATTCAGACCTTGGTAGATATAGTTAGGTGAAGAGTTAAACTATCTTGTAGAGAATGCTGGTCAATTTATTTTTTAGAAGATTGTTTCTTGAGATTTGAGAAAACAACATCTTGTTTGTAAATTCAAATGATCAATCGCCAGATTTGCTCATCAAAGCAGTTTGAGGACTGATGATTTCTTATATCTGCAACAAGTAGATAGTTTTGATCTCTGTGCTGTGGTCCAGCATAAGAGGTAGTGTTGGAAATTATTTATAATTAATGTTTACTAATGTTCCATTTAGCTTAGATCAGTTGTATAGAAGTATAGTAGAGTCAATGCAACTTAGGAACATTAGTGAACAATACATTAATTCTAATGATAGTTGAAGTCTTGAAGGGAAATGAATCTGCAACAAGCTGGATAGTTTTGATTTCTGTGGTCCAGCATAAGGGGGAGTGTTGGAAATAGATTTAGAATTAATGTTCACTAATATTTCATTTCCCTTCATAAAGGATACATCCTTTCAAATACAATTATCAAATGTACAAAATGACACCCTCTATCCTTATTTTGGCTATTTTTATTTCTTCTAACTAATCCTAACTTCTTTAGCTACAATTTATGATGCTTATAGAGGAAAACATTAATGTTATGCTTATACATTATATCTTCATTGCTACAGAATATTGAGTCCTGCAAAAGGATGTTTCTTATTTGCAAGTGATGCCTTCATCGCTCTTTTTTTCTTTTTATCTGATCTTGTTTTATAATATTATGATTGTCTTCTTATTTTTCTCAGTTATTTTACAAATCTTCAATTTCGAGTATGGAGGATGCTATTACAGACGAGTCCTCAAAGACTGATGATTATATGGCTCCACATGTTCTTGCCATGTCTGCTACTCCCATCCCAAGGTCCCTTGCGCTTGCTTTATATGGTGATATGTCACTGACACAGGTACTTATTTTTCCTGTTCATTCTAATGCAAAACTTCCTCCTCCCTCTATCTTTGTGTTCCTTTTGCTTGAATAAGTTTAAATTGTTCAATATGTATGTTGATAGTCCTACGTTGACTAGAGATACTACCTAGGTAGTGCTTAAATGGCTTGGACAGTCCTCACTTTATAAGCTGATTTTGTGGGGTTGATTTAGGCCCTAAATCCAAATTCTAAGTCTATCAAAGTCTATCCTAGATCTTTATTATTCAGCTTGCATTCCTCAACACTTTGGATGTTTAGTCTTGGGCGCGAGGGAGTGTTTTTAGATCCCTTTTATTCCACCCACGTACATTAGTCCACACTACTGATGTTCCTGAACAAGAGGCTTGTGTTGAGAGTCCTCACCTTATAAGCCAGTTTTATGGGATTAAGTTAGGTCATCTGTCCAAATTTTAAGATGGTTTGATTCAGGTGGTTTTTATATTAATGTTAGTCTTAGAAACTACATGGGGGCGCATGTCATGGCAAGAGTTGCTAGATGTAATGGCTCATGGGGGCACATGTCATGGATGTTGGATCTGAAACTTTACGGTTTTCTAGATCAGTAGATTCCAATCTAGATGCTGATGGTTTCACAAAAAAATTGTTATAAATTTGTTTTAGCAACTACGGTCGGTGACTTGTCCGTAGCGACAATGGCCAGTAGTGGAAAGTAGAATGCTTTTAAGATTAGATAGCTACAAGAAAATTCTAGAGAAAACTGTTTGAAATAAAGGAGGGTTCAAGAAAAGATTCCAAATACTAGTATACAACTATAAGAATGGTCTCAAATTTTTGGAAACGGCAGCGGAATAGTGACAGGACATGTCCAGGAGGATCGTACCAGACTCTAGATACAATCTTAGAGTTTTGATTGGACCTAACTCAACCCTTACAAAACCGGTTTATAAGGTGAGGACTGCCCACCACTTATAAAAACATTTTTCAGGCCATATTTCATCCAATGCGGGGCTCTTATCAATAACAACAAATAATACTAAAAGATATCTTAAGTATGAAATTAAAACCTTATATTAAATAATTAAACCAAATAGTTACCATATAAAAAAGTCATTAAATAAATTAATTAAAACCTTAAATAAATAATAAAACCAGCTTAGCTCACTCTACATCTGTTACTATGTTGGATTGTTTCATCTGTTCTTGTCTTTCCTGACATATCATTTGTGTTTTTGTCATCAATACAAAATATAACAGACTTTAACAAATTTTGTAAAGAATTTTTGTGGTTATCGTTTTACAAGGTTTATTGTTACTAATTTTTACAATTTAGTACTGATAAATTATTTGCTGCTGCAAATGTTACTCTTTTCTCATCACAGATAACCGACTTACCACCAGGAAGGATACCTGTTCAAACATATACCATTGAGGGAAGTGACAAAGGATTTGAGAATGCCTACAAGGTGACAATTTTATATCTATAATATTTTTATCTGCACTGTCATTGGTGCTTAGTTTTCTTGTTTTTTGGTAATTGAGCGTAATTTGATAATTTAAACAATGAAAACTAGATGATGAGACTTAAAAATATGCCTTACATGCCATTGATATATACTTGAGATGAAGCATTTCTATCATGCACACATAATCAGATTTTTTATGCAGAATTCCATTAGAATGTATGCTATATGTACCACCAGGGTCGTGATTGATGTGCAGTGTCTGTGAGTGTTATAAACTTCGGAGTACCAAGTTCAACTCCTACTCATTATAAAAATAGTATATGTTGTATATTATAGTAAATACAGTAACTGTAAATTATTTCATTTACTATCTATTTATATATTAAAGCTCTGTTCAGTCGGTTAGACACATATTTCATATTGATAGCTCTAGTATAAAGGTATCATTTTGTATCACATCACATGTATTTGGACCCAATCAGGGAATTATATATTTTTGTATTTGTTTCTCTTTTTTTTTTTACCATTTTGACCCAATCCCTAATATAATAGGCGTGTGATACATAGTGTTATGTATCCGTTATTTTACAATCATACTCTAGTCAATCATTTGGCTCTCAATCAACCGCAGATGTGCTCTAAGTTGATAAGATTAGAACAAGGATTTGGTTGTTCTTTTTTTTCCCATGTATTGATGTAAAAATGTGGGTTTTTGCCAGATGATGATGGATGAGTTGGAAGATGGGGGAAAAGTTTATCTTGTCTACCCAATTATCGAACTTTCGGAGCAGTTACCTCAGCTTCGTGCTGCTTCTGCAGATCTCAAAGTTATCTCAGACCGGTTTCCAGGATACAATTGTGGTTTATTACATGGGAGAATGAGAAGTGAAGAAAAAGAAGAAACGTTAGGGAAGTTTAGGACTGGAGAATTGAATATACTACTTGCCACTCAAGTGATTGAAATTGGTGTTGATGTTCCAGATGCATCGATGATGGTTGTGATGAATTCTGAGAGGTTTGGAATGGCCCAATTACACCAACTCAGGGGCCGAGTTGGACGTGGAACAAGGCAGTCAAAATGTATATTAATAGCATCAACTGCCAGTAGCCTTAATCGTTTGAAAGTATTGGAGCAAGTATCAGATGGGTTTCATCTTGCTAATATGGACCTATTATTACGTGGACCTGGTGACTTGCTTGGCAAGAAACAATCTGGACATCTTCCTGAGTTTCCTATTACCAGATTGGAAGTTGACGGTAATATTTTACAAGACGCACATGTTGCTGCCCTGGTAAATATTGTTAGAGATATTTATGAGTTGACCGCAAATTGTTTTTATGGTGATTTGTTACTTTCAATGCAATAGTTGTCCAGTTAACAATCAGCTTAAATAACTCACTTTTTTATTGCTTTTATATGCATACTAATGATACGATTAGGCAAAAAATTCCCAAAACAAAGATTCCTTAAAATCTTCTACGCAGCAGATTTCAACCTCGGACCACTAGTTTTTATTGGGCTTATGATCTTGCATTGAAGTTCATCATCCAGTTAGCCCCTAAATAGATTGTTTGCATTTGAACTTTGAGATCCTGTTTAAGTTCTTACTTTTTGGTTTCATTTGTTGTTTCCAACTTTATAAGTAGATATATTGTTAGGGAATTTTAAACCTCATCAATGCTTTGGAATTTGGACAAGAACAGTACATACTGTGTACAGAAATTCACTGTTATTTGTAGTTTGTGCCAACATTTTATGCTGCTGTTCATGTTAAATTGTTCAGGAAGTAGTATATTACTTTTGATGGTGCATGTATGTGTTGTTGCTTCTACACCAACGTGGGCATTAATTCAAGTCTTAGTGCTCACCAAGATATTTTACCATCTGATTGAACTAGTTTATCCTATACTTCAATATATTTAGCTATAATACTATTTATTTTAAATTATAACTATAATTTAACTTCCAATTTTCCAAAACTGATTGTGAACAGAAAATCTTAAGTGCTTCCCATGATCTGGAGCAATTTCCTGCACTTAAACTGGAGCTTGGCACGAGACAGCCGCTTTGCCTGCTAGGTGATTGATCAAGTCTTGATGTGGTATTCAAGAGTTAACACCTTGTTCATTGTGATAATTTTGTAATGTAAATAGTTTGACAGGCTCTTCTTTGGTTATTTAGACATGATTTACCCTTAGGCTGATGTTTATAGGTTGAAAGTTCAGTGTTATCTTTAATTTGTATCCTATCTTGACTGTGATTCTTCTTCTTCTTCTTCCTTGTAATCATTGGTAGCAGTGGCAGTCTGAGCATGTTGTCGAGATTCGATCGAACAAGGCCATATTTTTTGGATGGCACCTTTTTTTTTTACCTGTTAATAGAAAATTTGACTTATAGCATCATATGATGAAGTTTATGAATTGATTAGTATTGAAAATTTTCATTATTTGACAATGACTTGAAATCATGTTGCAAACACTGAGAGTTTTCTAAAGCATGATAAGAATGATGATGAATAGATATTTGAAGAATTAAAAGTCACCTAGAGATATCTCTAAAGTGTTGAATCGAAATAAAGTTTTACGATCTTGAGTTATTTAAAGACATTTAATTATTTTTTTCTTTTCAAATGCATGCATATCTTATTGAATAATGTTACTTACCGCTACAACTCTTGCATTTATTAGGAGAAGTCTTTCTAAAGTTGTTAAAATAATTTTTCTGATCAACCATGTAACATTAGATTCAATTGTTTAGTTTTATATTGAAAGTAATTTTTTTAAAGAACTTTGATTATGAGGATTATTAATAGTTTTGTAATAAAAATTGCAAGAAAAAAATAATAAGTTTTCACTTTTAGTTCAAAGATGACACCAAAATTATTTGTATAAACTGGTAGCTGTCTTTGTAATACAGTTCTATAATTTGAATTATAGAAATTGAACAACTTTATGACAAGTGTTTAACAAATTTCAGAAAAGTGGTTAATTATGTTTGATAGATAGTAATGGATATATTAGGTGTTAAAAACTCATTAGCCAATAAAGTAATTTTATTAATCATAAATTTAAAGGTGGTTAACCGTAAATTTCAGATGATGGAAAGTGTGCAACAATTTTAACAGCCGTTGCTTAAAGATCTATTAATTGGCACAGTGTAATTGCTTTAATTTGTTGCGTATAAAATGAAAATATAGACCAAAGCTGTTATGCAAATAGATAATCTAATTGCTTACTAGCTTCTTGAATGTAAAAAGGATGAACCTTCGCCTATGGAAAAGTGTGTTTTGTGTATCTTAATCCTCTATAATTTGTAAGAGAAATTTGCTCTGATAATCCAAAGGATATAAATAAAATTTGACCAAATATTGTTCCAATCAGCGGTTAAACTCATGTACTCCTTTTCGATCCGACCTTAACAAATTATCCCAACTTCTTCTGAGAAAATTCAACAGTATTTTTAACTTTTTTTTTTTTTTAATTAGGCCATCTATTAAAATAGTCATACGTTTGCTTGGTTTAAAAAATTTTGAGTAGATTGAACATGAAGCATAAAAACACACTCTTGAAAAGTAATGAGATTTCCTCTAACTTTTGAAGCATATTCTAGATACTTCACTCCTAGTAAAAGATTCGTGGGTTTGGTATTTTGATAGAAATACTTCAAGTATGGAACCAAACTAAATACACTGAATATTATTATCAAAAGAAAACAAAAGTGTATTTTCCACATTGAACAACTTCTCTTTCTAACCTAAGAAATTAGGTAATTGTATCATCAATACTCATTCAAACTGTCAATGTTCAGATGTATAATGTACAATGATGAGAGAGGATTGGAAAATATCATCACTGGGATTAATGGAGAAAGCGAAAAAAATGAGATTACTCGAAATCGCAGCTACCGGGTCTTAGCATTGCATGTCATCAAGCTGCTTCAGTACATAAAAATATGCTGCAACCTTCAATTTCTCTATCAAAAGAATTTGTTACAGCAAAGTGCAGATAATAGTGTCGGAGGAACCAAAGTTAGCTCAAATTCAAATATGATATCAGAGTCGATCTTAACTTTTACTATTGAGCCAATATTTCTCTTATTCCACTCATTTGTTCCCGCTCCAAATGTCCGGTCCTTAATGTGAGGAGGTGTATAAAGATCCAACATCGACTCAGTAAATGTCACTATTAGATTCATCCTCGTGCTTCTCATGATCGTCGAACAAATCCTCAGGAGGGTCATAGATGATCATATCCGGGAAAACCTCCAAAAAGTCATCTTTTATTTTCTCTCTTAATTCGGGATATGGAATGAGTCCTTTTAATATTACACGGAAAGGTAATGACAGAGGTGGTTCAGGAGATTGTCGCATTTCTTCATATATGTCCATGGCTTCTGAGGGCATACCACTATCAAGATAGGCTCTTATAATGTCTCCAAATGTATGCTGATCAAATAAAACTCCCTCTCCTTTCAAATCATCCCACACCCTCTTTGTTTCATCCACCCTTTTGTTTCTTGCAAGCATCATAAGCATGTCCCTATAAAAGAACATGTCTGGCCGGTACCATATTTCTTTACGCACTATATCATACAACTGAGAAAGGAAAAGTTTGTCAATAAACAACCAATGCATTCCAAAGTGTTAGATCAATTAGCTAAATCAAAGTAAACACTAAAAATATGATAAAATTAAGCTTTTGCAGTCCTATCTTTCTTTTGGTTCAATTTATATTAGATATTAGATATTCAGTACATTATATGGTTAAACAGCTAATTTTAACCATAAAGTTCAGTAGCATAAGGACATGAACAAAGCAATTTAGAAAAATTGCTCAAGGTTTTTTCTTATAGCCCAAAAGTATATATGAAAAAAATTAGCTGGACAGTTATATTAATAATTTCAGCAAACTTTGTTCCCATTAGGGTAGAATTGCCTATCCACAGCAATACTTATGAGTTTAGACCCACAACAATGACAAGGACTGTTTTCATGTCAAACTCGAGAGTCTTAGTATAGTGAGGAGTTGATAAACCCAAATCCTAAACCTGAATCTTGATCTCATGCAAGTTTATGTACTTCAAAATATTATTTGAAAACATATATCAGTAGCCAAAACCATGTATAATATATAAATGGGTAAAACTATAGAATTGACTAATTGAAAGTTTATCAATCTTCAAAGTTCATGCAAAAGAGATTTTACATATGATCTAACTCCTTTATGTGTGGTAGAGAGTAGTAATATCGCAAGAGTTAACTCTTTAACATCATATTTTCTTACTGCTTCTTATGTTCCAATCTCTGTTGATCCCCTAAACACTCCTACAGTGGTACTTCTTGAATCAAATCATATGTGGGATCTTATTTGCATGCTGGTACTATCCGCCTAAAATGGATATTTGCCGAAGGGAGTACAATAGTGATTTTGTAGGAACCAGAAAAACATTACTCTAAGGTTTTCTTCTGAATGCTAATGTTTTATTGAATTGGAATGAAAACAGTACTGTTACAATTGACGAACGATGTGTTCTAGAGCCGACCCTCTCCGTAATAACCACTAAACTGAAACTGAATAACTGAATCTCCAAACTTGCTTCCCCTACTCTATTCCACTCACTAGATATAAACATATAACAAAATAAAGAGTTACAAACATATACATTTATAGATCTACATAATTACAGACACAATAAGGTTGGTGCGACATAAATGTATTTGCACCTCAAAGGGGCGAGGGCAGCAACTTCAACCATTGCACTAAGGCTCCCTTTTGGATAAACATGAGTTGTTTGAAAATTAAATTCTTATCGTGATGCGACCATATATTGCCATCTCAATGAGTGCAATCTAATATTTCACACTGAAAAGTATCTCAAAGGGAATTTGTGAGAAAACTAAATTATCTTAGTGACGCAACCTGTATTACCTTCTTGTTGAGTGTAGTTAGTCTTTCATGTCATCACACAAAACTACACAAAAGCATGTAGTTACACTCTATTATCTTAAAGGAACACTAGGTTGTGGGGATGTAATCAAGATCGTATAACTTACAAAGTGGAGGATTCTCTAATGCAGAATGAGCAGGATCTTTAGTTGGGATGAAGTTCATAATTGTGTCTTTGGTCTTTGCTAATTAATCTTTTATATTGGAAAAGTACAACGGGTAATGTTGTTGGCTCAAATATTGAATCTGACGATAGAACAACGGATCAAGTTATGTGTAAACTTTATATGCAAAACTATTTATTAAAGGAGCTTGGTTGACACACACATAGCTAACAAATGCTGTATTCCACACAAAAGCTATGTACATAGATGCTGCGGATAGACGTTTTGTTCAGAACTTCATAAAGAGTCAATTCTGTCAAAACATATTAAGAGTAGACCAACAAGGTTGTATTTTCACTAAACCCTAGGTAGGGATTACTGATCTATGTAAAAATCTGCATAAACCCTAGGTAGGGATTACCGATATATGCATCATATTGAGGGACAATGTTACGTACTTATTGTGCAAGGGAAATTATTGTGCAAGGGAAATTTGTGCTATGAAACTTCTGCCTGGCACTGTTTTATTATGGTCTATCAATCATTTCCTCTATTTTCCTCATCCGTAACACCCTCACTACATTCTACTTTTTTTTTTTTGACGTGCACTACATTCTACTTATTCTCTTCATTTATTAGACAGTTAATTTTCTCTTCAAATCAACATTTAAATACATCCTATGAAAGAAATCGTACACATGAATCATTCATACACACCTCACATCTAACATTCAAGAGGCAAGGCTAAATCAATGACAACATTAAAGATCACATATACATAACATAACATAACCACGTGACAGAGATCAAACCCATTTCAATGAAAATGTAAGAAACATAACGACTGTAGCATCCTATTGAGATTAAGACAGGGTAAAGCCATGGCTCTTGACTGCAAGTAACATCACATAGTAACACAACTAATTAGCCCAAAAAGATTTTACTTTTTCTTTCATCTCTTCGACCTTAAAAGAGTATTTTAAGTTTAAACCTATGCTGAAAATTCGTAAATCTTCTAAGGTAAACTCATTAGTGTCATCAAATCCATCACTTAACCTTTTCATATACTACCACACCACCTAAACATTCATACATAAACAACAACATCTAAAAAATCAAAATAGTATCAAGTCAATCACCGAATTTAGTTTCTGAAATTATTAATATTTCAAAATAAGTTCCGAAAATAAAATCTTCAATCAAATTAGTCCTCTTGAATCGTTGAATTTAGTTCCTCAAGTTGTATGTCACTAGACATTAATGTGATTGAGAATTTACAAAATCAAATTTTGCTTTTCAAATTTCGTTAATTTCATGAACTAAGGGCGTGTTTGGATTGAATTATTTGAGTTATCTATTGTCATAAGCACTAGTGAAACTGTTTTGAAAATTCAAGAAAACAGCTTATGACATGTTCACAAGCTATTTTCAGCTTATTTTCATAAGCTCTTTAGGATAGTATATGAAAACAACATATAGATTATACGAAATCAGTTTAACTTTATTTTATCTTGTATTACAGAAATTGCTTATTCATAACCACTTATATGATAAGCATGTATGCTAGAAGTTGCAAAATAACTTGTTTATCAAAACAACGCCCAAGTGTTTATACCCTTTTTACATAAACAGCTTAATTAAGTGTTTATAACATATGCACTTATCATTTAAGCGCCTATTTATAAGCTATTACCATCTATAACAAACGATAAAATAAAGTCATCAAATATTTTAATATAAGCTATAAGTTCTCCCGAAAGTGCTTATATTAGTAAATAAACTCGAATAAATCAATCCAAATATACTCAAAATTAATTAATAATAAGAATATTGAGAAAAATATAATATAAACCTCAAATGAAACATAAAAACCGAACCTTCATAGAGAGAAAGACATTGTCCTGTCTCTGGAACTCAAAGAGGACAGAAACGAGGTCGGACTTGAGCAAGCGAGAAACATTGGACCGGACAAACCGGTCTAAGCGAACCGGGTCGGTTTGGAGTCTCTTGAGCTCTTTAGTAATGATGAGACCTTCTTTACCCAGCTCTTTCTTTCGCCTCCATATTGATAAGCTTGGTTTTGAAGCCGAACCGGTGATGAACCGGGAAGAACAAGAAGAAGAAGAAGAAGATGAAACTCTTCGCAGTGCAAGTCGCAGCATTAGACTGTGTTGAAACACTGCGTGTTCTGCGCTTTTACAATGTAACACAATGCACCGTCGGTGTATATTGTTTTACACATTCAATTAAAATTGAGAATTGGGTAGTTATTATTTTCAAAAAAAGCTTATAATCCATGTTTACATATATTTCACTTTTTGTTTAGGGATTTTGTTATTCCGACATTTTGTTAGTTGTCTTTGTACAATGTTGTTTGTCTTTTTCGTCTTGTTATGATGTTTACTCGATTAAAATTGTCATATCAGCTTCGATTCAATGCATATCCAATGAATGACTTTGGTGTCATCAACATTATAATTCTAGATGTATGAATATTCTGGACACTTGAATATAGTCATATTCGAATAGATTATCCTTTTTGATTTTTAGAGAATTTGTATTGCATCAATGTACCCTATTAATTTAATTAAATGAAGATTGTTTAGTTTTAGTAAAATAAAACTATGTTTACATGGAATTTGTTACTATGAATATTATAAGTGGATGACCATTAGTTATTGGGTCATACTATTGACACATAATATAATTGTATCTCAATAAATAGATCTCAAATGTAACATAAATGTACACTTATGGGAATAATAGAATTCTCTTCTTCTCTCCTCACCTTCTCAAAGTGATAGTGGTGTATGTCACCCTTCAACCTAAAACCACTATGATATCTAGAAGTGAAGTCAAATGATTTGTTGTCGTTTAAACATTGTCCGTAAAAGATTTATAAAGTCGGTTGATGGACACTTCACGAATCATGATGAGGACATGAGTGACTTAGATGAAATTTGCTCTTCCTACATAACAAGAGTAATGCCTATGGACCCAATATTAAATTGTACAGGGGTGACACAGTCTATGTCTTCTATTAAAGAGTAATTACACATATGATCATTATCATGGAAATATTTTGTCACCATCACATGACATTCTCATCAATTGAGTAGCAATGATGTGTTTTTAAATACTACTCACAATTTAGAATATTAAATGTGTAATTTAATATTATTGTCAAAGTTACAAGAACATAGAGAATGACACACATAAGTAGGCATGACAACAGGGTGGGGCGGGGGTGGATGCGGGGAGGGTATAAGTATCCCCCGGCCCAACACCCACCCCCGCCCCGCACTTGACCCAGCCCCACCTCCATACTAAAAAAACGGTTTTCCCCTCACCCACACCTACACCCAGTTAAATCGGTTTTTCCCCGTTAAATTTGGGGCGGGGCAACCGGGTATGCGCAGGGGTGGGTTTTGTTGTCATGCCTACACATAAGAACATATAAATGAGGGATTAAAACAAATATGTTCTACATATTTATTAGTCGGTGGTGCGCTCATTTGACACACTAGAGCGAATAAAAGAAAAATAGGAAACTGTAAGGTACAATGTGTTCAAAATGAAAGCGGTACACTTCCAAGTAAGATTCGTTTAAGTGAAAATGGTACATGGTAAGCTACAGTGCACACAGGCACGAATCCAAGTAGTAAGAAATGGGGGCATTTGACCCCACTTACTTTTAAAAAAAAATAATCAATAATGAGTAATTTTTCTCTTTTTGATCAATAATAATGAGTATTTTTGATACATTGACCCCACATTACGTTTATTAATGTCCTCGCATAACATAAAAAACTCTGTTTAATTTGGCTCGATTTTATCCTTCAATTGTTTTTTTTTTTGGAGTTTATAGGAACAATTTAGTGAACAATAGAATTTGCATGAAATTAGTGATGTTTCTGGAATGATAGTTGAAACTAAAAAACATTGGTTATGCAATGATATATTTACTTCTAAATTTAGCATTATTTTTGCCTTGCATTAGTTGATTGGAGTTTTTCTCAGCTATGAATTTTGTGAATAATCAAATGTGCAATTGTAAGAGGATGAATTTTTGAATGATTGCTTGGTCACACTCATAGAGAGTAATATGTTTGATAGGTTAGAAAATGAAAAAACCATACAACACTTTCAAAATATGAAAACATGTAGAGAACAATTATAATCCTTAGATATTAAGATGTCTTCAAGTTTTGGAAATACAATGATATAATTTCGGTAATCTCTTACTTTTTTATACACAAATACAATGCTAATTTCGTATTATTCTGTTTGTAATGTATTGTCCGTTTTTTATGTGTTTGTATTTCAGATAAGAGATTAGGTGGAAGCAGATGTGGCCTCTTTTGCGGTGGTTCGGTTTCGTAAACCCGAAAGAGTCTGGTTCTTTACAGGGCCGTTCCTACGTAATTGGAGGCTCGGCTCTCATGCAAAAAAATAGGCCCTTAATAAAATAAAAATATAATTTTTCTTAAAAGAGCAATTATCGATTTAAATTGAATATAAGATCCGTAAAGATAAAAAAAGTAATTATTGTAACTAACACAGAAAAAATCAATATTCTAATCAATAATATAAAAATACAATTTCAAATGAATATCTTTATCAATCTTCTATGTTGTTATTTTCCTTAATTTGTACAAAGGCAAAAATAAAAGGTTTATAATGTTTTTTTTAGAATAATTATAATATTTGTTCTTTCAAGTTAAAAATTATAATATTTGTTGTTAGTTCTTTACTATTTTATACGATACTTGGTTGTTAGCTTCTTGGCTACAACCTCTTTTGCTTAAAAAAAAATATGATAAGTATGGGCAAAAAATTATAAAAAGTGTTCTAACAAAAATAAGAAAAAAAATATTGTGCTTTTATTTGTAAATATATAATCCAATATATTAAGGAGAATTTGGTTGAATTGGAGAGAAGATTGAGGAGCTTCAAATCCATAATAAATTATGTCCAGATTAAAAAGCTCTCTCATCTAAAAAAAATTAAAGAAGAAAAAAGGAAAAAAAAATAATTGAAGAAAGACATGAATTTTGTGTGTTGCTGTGTGTCGAACCTAGGACCTAGGCATAACAACTCACGACACTACCACTAGGCCATGTCAATTTGTTTGATATTTATGGCACACTGTTTATATATATATATAATATTTACATGCAGTATATATATAAAATAATATTTGGGCCCCCAAATTTTGGAGGCCCAGCTCAGTAGAGCTGTTTGCACCCCCTAAGGGTCGGCCCTGGTTCTTTAATCCGAAAGGGCTGTTTGGTTACTAACGTGTTGGACTCATCCCTCGATCTGGGTTCAAACACGTCTGTTCTTTGAAACCGTTTGAGTTGGCGTTCCTGTCCTTGACTCTCTGATGTTCCAGGTTTGTTGAGATCTGCATGTCTCAAGACTTCAGGGATGCTTCCTCTTCGGTACTGACTCCTTCTCCGATTTTTAGGGGTTTGTTATGCTCGAAAGAGCTTTATGCATGTTGCTTGTTCAGGGGGTTGCTGGTACGTGGATCTTGATACCGTGATAGCGGTCAATTCATTCGCCAATTCTAAACCCTTTTTAATCCAATGGACGCTCGCTCTTCATCTTTTTTTGTAACCTGATTTCGTGCCTGTACGCGGGTTCGCTGGGTTGTGCTCGTCAGAAATGATTGCTTTGATAGGATTAATTAAGGTTGATCCACTGGTTTGTCTTATCATGTTTTATTCCCATTTGGGTCGCACCTGAGTTAGGTCTAATGTCCCCCAATCTCTGTATCTCTTTATTTTTATTAATCTATTTCTCTTTTTGCCTAAAAAAAATATACAAAGTCATTTATGCATTTATATTTTTTTGTTAGTATTTATAATATTTGACTTGACCTCACTTATTGAAATTTCTGGATTCGTCCCTGAGTGCACACTAGTGTTTCTTTAAATGGAACTCTTCTATTAAAGCAAAAGTACTTCTCACTTTTCAGAAATCGTACCCGTTAGTAACTCTAAAACCGCACTCTCTCTAAGCTTCCATTCGACCCATCTTGCACTGTGAGTGAAAGGAGTCTGTTCGTGCAACTGAGTAGAGGGCTAGAGGCATTGACATTTGTGTGATGCTCGTGATCAACACCCCAATTTCGACTATCAGTGGTACTGCGCTACAAGATGTAATCATTCAATCACCGAGTCATGATCAATCGTAATGATCCAGCTAAGAGAATTTTTTATGTAATCCACTTGAGTTGGCCTGATTGTGTTGGCTTGTGACATTGAAGTGTGCTTCTCTCAAGACTTGATTTTCCTCGATGTTAATTTCAGTATGCTAGTTTGCCTTCTTAAAAACAAGGGATTTTTTTTTTTTATGTTTAGCTGCGATTATTTGTTGTTTTTATTTATGGTTTCCTCCATCAGTATAACTGAAACAAAGAGAAAACTAACACAATTATAACTCAATACAACGTAAAGCCTAAGTACAACACAGAAATATGAAAAGTAGAAAACATAACCTGCATAGAACCCATATTGTAATATTATCCATCTGGATTGCAAAATCCGGATACCAATATGAAAAAAAAAACTAAAAACGAAAGGAAGAACTTATATTTTGCTTATTACTTCAAAACTTTGTGAAATGTGATGTTTTGTAGGTGGTTTTGATGGAACTTTTGAGAACAAATCCCATCTTAACTGTGTGATTTGGTATTTGGAGAACTTTTGAGAACGTAGATGAGTCAAAAATTTCAAAAGCAAAGGTGTAAATAGTTGTGTTTATCCCATGCTTTTCAAATAGACTCCATAAAGTGTACAATCTTTTCTATCTCGGGATGGTTAAGGAATTAACTACGAGGTTATAGAAGAACTCTTCCTTATCCAATTTACAAGCGATATGCATTATCCCCTATGTGATTTAGATTGCATCTTCTACCACATAAAATAGTACATACTTTTCAATCAATTTATTCATATATACACTTAAACCCTTTGATCGATGTGATGTATGTACTAGAACTACAAATTTTTAGAAACATCATGATGAATATCAGAAGCCTTAGGGTATGTTTGGATGAATGATTTTAGAGGGGAGTGAAGGAGAATATTCACTTTTCTCTTTTAAATCATAGACATTGTAAAATTCTTTTTAAAATCAATTGAGTGCGTGATTGAAGTTGTAATATCCCGCTTAAATGTAACTTTTAACAGGAACAGAGGAATTACGAGTGAGTATGGACAAAATGGTGATTTTGAGAGGAAGGAGTATTTAAAGGATAAGATTGAATAATTCTTCATTATTCCCATTTCCTTCTCACAAAATCAGATTTTCTCTCCCTCTCTCTCCAGGATTTCGGTTTGCATCAGCAGTAGCTGTAATCCATCAGTTCTCCTTCTTTGATTTGTTGAACTGGAAGTAAACAAGCTTATGGGAAAGATTGAAGCAAAAAAAGCTTGAGGAAAAAGTAAGGAAAGAGTAAGACCAAGCTAGGGTTTGGTAAAAGGAAGCTTATCAAGACCAACAACTTTATGGTGAGTTCCTTAGAGTAGCTTTCCCCTTTTGGGTTATAATTGTGTGAGGATCACATCAGATTTCTAATGTTATAAGGAAAAGGAAAGTTTTTCCCCTTTTTTTGTACATATGCTTAATCCCTGCTTAATCCTGGTTCACAGTAAGTTTTTATAGTTCAAATGAGTCCCTGACATGTTTTCAAAGATCACTGGACAGTTGGGTACTAAAGCTTTTAAAATTGAAACACGTTTTTCAGAAAATTCCATGTTCTGTTACGGTCGCAGAGCGAGCAAGAGTTTGCTCTGCCAAGTAGCAGAGTTTTGCTACTGCCTACCTTTGCCAAACCATCGCCTGGACTTGGCTCTACGAAGCTTCAGACTCTGGCTTCAGAAGCAGACTTCAGACTCTGGCTTCAGAAGCTGACTTCAGAGTCTGAAGGTTCAGACGCAGGAGATCGCAGAGCGACACTCAGGGTCGCAAAGCGAACCTGCCCAGAATGGCATTTTTATTATAAACAACTGTATCATGCCAATGATCTTTGATATGCTTTAGGGTAGTGATATACAAGAACCTTCAAGGATTAATCTAGGTTAAAGATATGTATCATATCAGAGTGATGGGTATTTTATCCGCAGAAGTTCAAGTAAGAACAAGAGTTGTTATAGATGGGTTTACAAGCCCTAAGCACGACACATGATAACGATGTGTCTAGATCCTGTGATAGGATAGCAAGTTGAATGTACTCAATTGAGTGTACGAAAGTACAAGGAATGTTTCAACATTCAAAGCTTCAGATAAACTTAAGGGGTTCAGTTTCCCAACATGTTTAAGTGGCTTATGAGAACAATAAGCTTAGAACCTTATATTATAGGTTAAGTATAACATGATTAATTATGTGATGAATGCATCAGATATGCATAGGTTCAGAATGATGTATCAGATATACACATGAATTAAGATAAGTATTATGCTAAGATTATACGTGTTCAGCAGACTCCGGATTATGCCGGATGAGATTTCTCCGAAAGGGCTATCCACACGTAAGAATTATAAGATTATGTTTAACGTGTCCAGCAGGCTCCGGATTATGCCTGATGAGACTTCTCCGAGAGGGATGTTCACACGTAAGTTTTCAAGTCATATATATAAAGAATATGTTAATTAAAAGTAAGTCGTGACTTTATGACTCCCCGCTAGTAGTGGAGTTAAGGTACCCCGTTAGTATTGGTTAGGCGTTCTTCGGATGTAAGTCCTACACGGCAAAGAATAAGTTAAGTCGTGATTCTCAGGCTCCCCGTTAGTAGTGGAGTCGAGGTTCCTCGTTAGTAGTGGACATGCGTTGTTTCTATGTAAGTCCTGCACGACGATAAGAGGAGTCCGGTGTTAGCCTCAGATAGGAATTTCACCGGTATGAGGGGAGACGTACTTCGGGGTTACTCCACCCGGATGCACTCCGTAAAATGAACCAAGATAAGTAATTGTATGTTCAACCCTAACTTACTAACTTTATGTTGAGCAAGATGTATATGTATTTATTACATAAGTTTATGTTAAGTACTGTTCAGATAACAGGAAGTGGTCATAGGATATCCCTAGATCACTAAGTATGAGATCATGAATATGATAAGTATATGTTAGAGACTGACGGCGATCGTAGGAATCCCCGAGATTGCCAAGAGTTAGTGCATGGAGACCCTAGGTGTCCCTGAGGTTGCCAACAGTAGGTTGGGTAGAGCTCACTGAGACATTATGTCTCATCCCATTCCTTCTGATGCAGGTTCACAGGTTGCACGCAGCAAGGGTAAGGAGAAAGCTTTGGACTGATCGTGCTGGCTTTCTAGTTTTCAGTTTACCTGTATTCAGATGTTGTACTTTTGATGTATAATTATCAAGATGATATGTATTAACAGTTGGATGTATTATTACTTATGTGATGTAATAATATGAGATATTTTTCTGTATTGTAAATTAATGCATCCAGTACGAAATTTTAATACTCGTATAAGATCCTAGACAATCTTTATATGGGTGTTACAGAAGTATTGCCCATTTGGATAAGGTTCATTTTGACCTTATGGAAGACAACTTTTGTAAATATTTATGTATTATTCATAAGTTTGTCAATGTAGTTTATACAAAAACAGTTTATGAAGATACAATTTTTGTTAATGAAAACTTATAAATTAACATAAAAGCTTATTTATTTGTATAAGTTATTTTTCATAAGCTTAAAAATAAGTCAATTCAAACGGGCCCTATATATTTAGTGGGATCAGTTCTATGGTGCACAAGAGAGACTGTTGAGTCTTTTGTGTTGGCTGCATGTTTTGGCAAAACCAAAGTGTTGTTTGGAAGCATCTCCCTATTTAGAACAATTCTTCAGTTACAAGTTTTCTCATTTGAAGATGTCCAGAAGCTGAAATTTACATCAGAAGCTGAATGCTCATCAGAAGCACTGTAGCACTTCAGAAGCTGATTCAGGTTCTGATGCCAGCGTTGACTTATGTTGACTTCATCAGAAGCTGGTTATTTTCAAGTTATTTCTGTGCGAATCTTTGCAAGATTTATTAAGAATTTATCCACACATATTGCTTCTAGAATGCTGGTTGATTTGAAGAAGTTTTAATGAAGATTTGGTTTGGATTTATGCAAATTCGTATTTTGCTGAAGAATCTTTCTGAAGATACTATGCAGTTCTATTTGTTTCCTTATTGGTCCAATCATAAATCAGAAACAAATCAATTTAGAAGATTGGCTACAGAATTAAGAAGAGCTACTGAATTCTATAAAATGAGATTGCTGCTATGTTTTGAAGACTTACGTTTTTAGAGTTATAATCAGAGAATAGAGTCTTTGTTTTAAACTTAGAGTTTTTCTTTGTGCACCACTCATTGTTTGAGTTGGTTTAGGATTGTTATTGAGTTGTAACTTCATTCTAAGCCTGTAGGTACGAATGAAGGTCTGTCATTGATATTGTGTTCAAAACAGGGTATTGTTAAGGGTTGTTCAAGTGGCTGGGTTTAGTTGCTTAAATAGGAAGTTAGAGGTTTTCTAATACTCAGAGTTGGGTAGAAGTCTGACTAGGTGGAGGTTAATTGATTGGGATAAGAACTGAGAGTCAGTGTCTGAGTCTTAAGGATTAAATCCAATAGTGGATTTCCTTCCTGGATTGGTATCCCCCAGAGTAGGAGGTGTTTACTCCGAACTGGGTTAACAAACCTTCTTTGCCTTTTTACTTTCCTGCACTTTATTTTCTTGCTTTGCATTGTGTTTGTGTGTGCTCTGTTTTAGCAAGTTGTTGTGCCCTGCATATTGTTCAGAACCTGTTTGGTTCAGAACCTGGTAACTCTATTTATTGCCTGGCCAAAATTTCAATTGGCATCAGAGCTGGCACCCTGCCTGTAATTTGGGTGAGATCCAGAGGACTTAATATCTGGCAAGCATGGATAGAGAAGGAGGCTATGTCAATAGACCACCTCTACTAGATGACACAAACTATGAGTATTGGAAGTCTAGGATGTGTGCTTTTCTAAAGTCTATTGACAACAGGACTTGGAAAGCTATGATTAAAGGCTGGGATCATCCAGTAGTTTTGGACAAGGATGGGAACAAGACTGAGGTTCTGAAGCCTGAAGAAGAATGGACCAAAGCTGAAGATGATCTGTCTCTGGGAAATTCAAAAGCTTTGAATGCAATCTTTAATGGTGTGGACCAGAACATGTTCAGATTCATCAAACAATGTACTGTGGCCAAGGATGCTTGGGAAATTCTGAAAACCACTCATGAAGGAACCTCTAAGGTTAAGCTATCCAGACTCCAGTTGCTGACTACTAAGTTTGAGAACCTGAAGATGAAAGAGGATGAATGCATACAAGATTTCTACATGAGTGTGCTGGATATGGCAAATTCTTTTGACTCTCTTGGTGAAAAGATGTCTGATGAGAAGATAGTAAGAAAAATCCTCAGGTCCCTGCCCAGAAGATTTGATATGAAGGTTACAGCTATTGAGGAGGCTCATGATATTTCTGCTATGAAGGTTGAAGAGCTCATTGGTTCTTTGTTGAACTTTGAGACTGCTTTTTGTAAACAGCCTGAGAAGAAAGGAAAAGGTGTAGCCTTTAGTGTGAATTCTGAAGCTGATAATCAACAAGAGTCTGAGGAGGATGACTTATCAGAAGCTCTAGTGTTGCTGGGAAAACAATTCAACAAGATTCTGAAGAATGTTAACAGAAAAGCCAAAGCCAAAGGTCAGAATTTCAGATTCAATAACAAAAAGCAACAAACTGATGAGAAGAAGACCAAGTCTGAGGAGAAAAGTAACCAAGCTAAAGGTGTGCAGTGCTATGAGTGTGAAGGTTTTGGACATATCAAAACTGAATGTCCTACTTTTCTTAAGAAGCAGAAGAAGAAAAGCCTAGCTGTTGCATGGTCTGATGATGATTCTGAAGAAGATGTTGTAAGTGAATCTGGTATGTGTGATACTGGTCTGGTTGTAAGGTCAGGAGCTATCTTGAAGAAGGAAGCTGTTTTAGAGTCTGAGACTTTTTCAGAGTCTGACTCAGAGTCTGAAGCTTCATCTGTGTCTGAAGCTGCTAAAACCTCATATGATGAACTAGCTGACAATTACAAGAAGCTGTATACCAGAAGTGCTGAGGTTTGCAAACAAGTTCTGGATCAGAAGGAGACTATTTTTCAACTGGAGGCTGAGAAAGGTGAACTGTTGGTTCAGAATTCAGAACTAAAAGAAGAAGTAAACCAACTGAACTCCCAACTTGATCAAATGAAGAAGCAAGTTAGGATGTTGAACTCTGCTACTGATAAGTTGGAGGACATTTTGGGGAATCAGCAACAAGGAAAAAGTGGTTTAGGTTTTGTTGATCAGACTCAAATTTCTAAACAGATGAATGTTGTTAAAAAGTTTGTTCCTGCCACTAAAACTGATGATTCTATTGGGACATCTAAGAGGAGACCTCAGAAGCAAGTTCAGATGAGACCTAAGATGCAAGGTCAGAAGCATATTCAGATGCTACCTCAGAAACATGTTCAGATGCTACCTCTGAAGCAACCCCTGAAGTTCAACAGAAGAAGGAGGAATCATATCTGGATCTGTCATCATTGTGGGAAGAAAGGGCATATCAAACCATTATGTTTCAAACTTTATGGTTATCCTGAACACTTCCAATATAGAAGAGTGCAACCAGCTGCACCCAGACACAATGTTCAGAAGGTGTGGAAGCCCAACGTTCAGAATGTTGGCCTGATTGCTCATACTTCATTAAGAGCCACCTCAAAAGAAGATTGGTATTTTGATAGTGGGTGTTCAAGACACATGACTGGTGTTAAGAAGCTGCTGAGCAATATCAGATCATACTCCAGAAGTTATGTGACATTTGGAGATGGTGTAAAAGGTCAGATTCTGGGTATTGGTGATTTGATTAGTGAAGGTTTGCCCAGACTTAATGATGTGCTACTGGTGGAAGGATTAACCTCTAATCTGATTAGTATTAGCCAGCTATGTGATCAAGATTTAAAAGTGAATTTCAACAAGCTAGAGTGTATTGTTACTGATCAGGAAGGTAAAACTCAGATGAGGGGCTGCAGATCCAAAGACAATTGCTATTTGTGGGTTTCTGAAGAAGAAAGAAGTCTGACTTCTTGTCTCATGAGCTCAGAAGAGGAAGTCAAGCTCTGGCACCAGAAATTGGGACATCTACATCTGAAAGGCATGAAGAAAATCCTAAGTACTGAAGCTATCAGAGGTGTACCTAATCTGAAGATCAATGAGGACAGTGTTTGTGGTGATTGTCAAATTGGGAAACAAACAAGAAAGTCTCATCCCAGATTAGTTCATCAGGTAACTACTAAAGTACTAGAACTTGTTCATATGGATTTAATGGGGCCTATGCAAGTTGAGAGTATTGGAGGCAAGAGGTATGCATTTGTAATGGTAGATGACTACTCAAGATTCACATGGATTAACTTTGTTAGAGAGAAGTCTGATACTTTTGAAGTGTTTAAAGACTTATGCACTCAATTACAAAGAGAGAAGGACTGTGGTATTGTCAGAATCAGAAGTGATCATGGCAAAGAATTTGAAAACAAGAGTTTCTCAGAATTCTGTGCTTCTGAAGGTATAAAACATGAGTTCTCTGCACCTATCACACCTCAGCAAAATGGTGTAGCTGAGAGGAAGAATAGGACTTTGGCAGAATGTGCAAGAGTAATGCTGCATGCTAAGAAACTTCCATATATGTTCTGGGCTGAAGCAATGAATACAGCATGTTACATACACAATAGAGTCACTTTGAAAAAGGGAACAGCATCTACATTGTATGAACTGTGGAAAGGAAGGAAGCCTACAGTCAAATACTTTCATGTGTTTGGGAGCAGATGCTACATCTTGGCTGATAGAGAAAATAGAAGAAAGCTGGATCCTAAGTCTGATGAAGGTATATTTCTGGGTTATTCAGTGAACAGCAGAGCTTATAGGGTGTTTAATTCCAGAACCACGGTTGTGATGGAGTCCATAAATGTTGTGATTGATGATCTGTCTGCTGAGAAAGAAAGACATGAGTCTGAAGTTGTTCCAGAGTCTGAAGCATCAGAAGAACAAACTTCAGAAGCAGTAAATCATCCAGAGTCTGAAGAAGCAGATGTGCATCCAGAACATGATCCTACCAATAAAGGGCCATCAATTAGAGTTCAGAAGGATCATCCAAAGGAACTTATCATTGGGAGCTTGGATCAAGGGGTCAGAACCAGGAGATCAGAACCAGCTGCTACTGATTCATGCTTTGTGTCAAAGCTTGAACCTAAAAATGTGAAAGAAGCCCTAACTGATGAATTTTGGATTGAAGCAATGCAAGATGAGTTGAATCAATTCAAAAGGAGTGAAGTATGGGATCTGGTTTCCAAGACCTGAAGGGTTGAATGTGATTGGCACCAAATGGGTATACAAGAATAAAACAGATGAAAATGGTACTGTAGTCAGAAACAAAGCAAGGTTGGTTGCTCAATGCTATACTCAAGTTGAGGGACTTGATTTTGATGAGACCTTTGCACCTGTGGCCAGACTAGAGTCCATAAGACTACTGTTGGGTGTATCCTGCATTCTCAAGTTCAAATTATTCCAGATGGATGTGAAGAGTGCATTTCTGAATGGATATTTGCTAGAAGAGGTATATGTTGAACAACCTAAGGGTTTTGTGGATCCTAAGTTTCCAGAACATGTGTACAAGTTAAAGAAGGCTTTATATGGACTCAAGCAAGCACCAAGAGCATGGTATGACAGGCTGACTCAGTTTCTTGTGGCTCAAGGTTACAGAAAAGGAGGTTCTGATAAGACTTTGTTTGTGAAAGATGAAAATGGGAGTCTGATGATTGCTCAAATTTATGTGGATGATATAGTGTTTGGAGGGATGTCTCAGAAGATGGTCAAATTGTTTGTTCAGCAAATGCAGTCAGAATTTGAAATGAGCTTAGTTGGTGAACTTACTTACTTTCTTGGGTTACAAGTCAAACAAATGGAAGATACAATCTTCATTTCTCAGAGTAAATATGCCAAGAACATAGTGAAGAAGTTTGGAATGGAATCAGCTGCTCATAAGAAGACACCAGCTGCTACTCATCTGAAGCTAACCAAAGATGAACAAGGAGTATCAATTGATCAAAGTCAGTACAGAAGCATGATAGGAAGCTTATTGTATTTAACTGCAAGCAGACCTGATATCACTTATGCTGTTGGAGTATGTGCAAGATATCAAGCCGATCCTAAGATGAGTCATCTGACACAAGTGAAGAGAATTATGAAATATGTGAATAGCACAAGTGACTATGGAATCATGTATTCTCATAGTTCAAGTTCTGAGTTTATGGGATATTGTGATGCTGACTGGGCTGGAAGTGCTGATGACAAGTAAAGCACTTCAGGAGGTTGTTTCTTTTTGGGAAATAACTTAATTTCTTGGTTCAGCAAGAAACAAAATTGTGTCTCATTATCAACTGCTGAGGCTGAATATATTGCTGCTGGGAGTAGTTGTTCACAACTGGTTTGGATGAAACAGATGCTTGAGGAGTATAACATTAATCAAGGAACTATGACATTGTTTTGTGATAATTTGAGTGCTATCAACATCTCTAAGAACCCAATACAGCACAGCAGAACTAAACACATTGATATCAGACATCATTTTATCAGAAACCTTGTGGAGGACAAGATTATTCAGCTGGAACATGTAGCTACTGAAGAACAAGTTGCTGACATTTTCACAAAGGCCTTGGATGCTAAACAGTTTGAAAACTTAAGGAGCAAGTTAGGTGTGTGTTTGCATGAAGAGTTCTAGCAATTACTGCAAACTGGATGTGAGGAAGATAGAGTACCTGCCAGTTGTGCCTATGCTCAGTGTGATCCTGAACCTGAGTCTGAGTCTGATATGTTTTCAAGGATCTGTGTTACTTGTTTTGATTTTAATCCCTATTTGAAGTCTGAAGTTTGTCATAATTTTGTGGCTAAAAAGGGGGAGAAAAATCTATGTTTAAGTTCAGACAAGAGTTGTTCAGAATGTGTGCCATTGATTCAGAAGGTGACTAGTTTTACTCTGATACCAAGCATTATGCTCCTGAAGAACCTTTGTAGCAACAAGATATGTCCAGATATGATCAAGGGGGAATATGTGTCTCAGGGGGAGTACATGATAGTTGTTATCCTGAGTGATACTGTGTTCCTGAAGAGTGGTCCTGAAGATCAAGTATGCTCTGAAGTGTGCTCTGATACCTTTTTTCTCTGTAGTTCAGTAGTAAGGGGGAGTTTGTATGAGAAGCTGAGTTGCAGGGGGAGTGTTGTGAAGCTTAGTGTTTGTTTATGTATTTGTGAAGCTTCAGGGGGAGTGTTTGTGATGATCAGGAGTTGATCAGTAACTTATATGTGTGCTTCAGTAGCTGATATGTTGTGTAGAACTGAAGCTGGTTTGTGTTTTTCATGATAATCATAGCTGTGTCCGCTGCTTATGTTTATGTTATGATTAATCACTGTGGAGTTCTTCATTGCTGAGTTGATGATTGAAGAACTTGGATGGTTTTAGCCAAAAATTTGCCAAAGGGGGAGATTGTTGAGTCTTTTGTGTTGGCTGCATGTTTTGGCAAAACCAAAGTGTTGTTTGGAAGCATCTCCTTATTTAGAACAATTCTTCAGTTACAAGTTTTCTCATTTGAAGATGTTCAGAAGCTGAAATTTACATCAGAAGTTGAATGCTCATCAGAAGCACTGTAGCACTTCAGAAGCTGATTCAGGTTCTAATGCCAGCGTTGACTTATGTTGACTTCATCAGAAGCTGGTTATTTTCAAGTTATTTATGTGCGAATCTTTGCAAGATTTATTAAGAATTTATCCACACATATTGCTTCTAGAATGCTGGTTGATTTGAAGAAGTTTTAATGAAGATTTGGTTTGGATTTATGCAAATTCGTATTTTGCTGAAGAATCTTTCTGAAGATACTATGCAGTTCTATTTGTTTCCTTATTGGTCCAATCATAAATCAGAAACAAATCAATTTAGAAGATTGGCTACAGAATTAAGAAGAGCTACTGAATTCTATAAAAGGAGATTGCTGCTATGTTTTGAAGACTTACGTTTTTAGAGTTATAATCAGAGAATAAAGTCTTTGTTTTAAACTTAGAGTTTTTCTTTGTGCACCACTCATTGTTTGAGTTGGTTTAGGATTGTTATTGAGTTGTAACTTCATTCTAAGCCTGTAGGTACGAATGAAGGTCTGTCATTGATATTGTGTTCAAAACAGGGTATTGTTAAGGGTTGTTCAAGTGGCTGGGTTTAGTTGCTTGAATAGGAAGTTAGAGGTTTTCTAATACTCAGAGTTGGGTAGAAGTCTGACTAGGTGGAAGTTAATTGCTTGGGATAAGAACTGAGAGTCAGTGTCTGAGTCTTAAGGATTAAATCCAATAGTGGATTTCCTTCCTGGATTGGTATCCCCCAGAGTAAGAGGTGTTTACTCCGAACTGGGTTAACAAACCTTCTGTGCCTTTTTACTTTCCTGCACTTTATTTTCTTGCTTTTCATTGTGTTTGTGTGTGCTCTGTTTTAGCAAGTTGTTGTGCCCTGCATATTGTTCAGAACCTGTTTGGTTCAGAACCTGGTAACTCTGTTTATTGCCTGGCCAGAATTTCAGAGACAAGTCATGCATCATACACAAACTAGTTTCTACTATTGAATCAATAAATCTTACCATTAAATTAAATGAGTTATGATGTGACTTATTGATCAAATGGTGAAAAAAAACCATTTATGCTTGGTGCAAGACTATTTTGCTTGTACATTTAGACATAGCCAATTATTTGTCATGTTATTCTTTGGATTTTAAAAACAATATCAAATATATTTAATATAAACCTCAATCTCCAAATTATTCCACCAAACAAACCCTTAATTATCACATTGTTGAACGGGATATATGGGCCTATTGGGGGGGGGGGGGGGGGGGGGGTTTAGGAGAAAATTGTTCTCCCTTTTTAAAATTGCCCATTTCCTTGAACGAACGGGAGTTAACTCACGTTCGGCATTTTTCAGCGATGGTTAACTCACGCTGACACTTTTTAGATCGGTACAATCACTTTTTAAGTCGGGTCAACCGATCTTGAAAGTGACAACGTGAGTTAACTACCGCTGAAAAATGTCGAGCGTGAGTTAACTCCCGCTAGATCAAGAGAATGAACAACTTTGAAAGGGAGAAAAGTAATTTTCCTTTTAGGAAGGGTTCAAAGGGGATAAAATTTCTCTTTAGGCTTCACAAATTGATGTTAGACATCCAGAAATTACTCATTTACCTTCAATGACAATTGACTCGCTTGCCTACGACAAAAAATTTTAATTTAATATTTCCCAAAGACACTTAAGTGCCTTCGTTCGTACCTTGAAGTTTTTCCCCCTAATTAAAATAAAACAAGCTTGACAGGAGAGAATCACAGGAAAACAAAAATATTTGGAGTTGATATTGGTTGTGATTATTATGTAAAGCGTCTTTCAAGTTGGTGAATGCTAGATATTTTTCAGATCATTAATTGAGATGCAAACCAAATTTCAAGTCCTTAATATCCTTTTTACCGCATGTGCTTAGGCATATGTAGTTTTAGCTTGATCTCAAACGAAGACCATCACTTGGATTTTGTTTGATAAACATTTCCTAGCAGGTTCCCATCTTTCCAACTATTATATGTGAAAAACAAAATAAATTATTAACCAACCGAAAACAATGTGTATACTAAAATGTAATATTAATTAGGCAGTTGTATGGATCATGCCTTGCGATAAACAGGCAGAACTGAGTTGAAAAAAAAAAAATTCAAGCTATGAACGACGGCAGTTAAATGCCGTTGGAAAATTATATTAAAATTTTCAACGACAGTTAATTGTCGTTGTAGACCGAACGACATTAACTGTTGTTGGAGGTAAACGGATAATATTATGGTGTCTGAGACAATTTGTGAAGTCTAAAGAGCAACTTTTCACGGGGGAGGCAAGCTTGTTTATTTTGACCAAGACACACCGAGACTATATATGATGATCACTATATAACCATTACTTGCTTACTTCAAAAATAGAAAGAAAAAGAACCACGATTGAACCACTCAACTTTATAGGCCTTTGGACCATTAATTTGGTGCATGTGAAGAAGACCTTTACCCATTTGCTTTTATTCTGCACATGGCTCTGATTCCTTTCTTTGACTCTATAATTGGCCTAACCAAAATGACTCAACATGTGGGTCTATATATGTTACTCATCGATAGTTACTCTTAATCTATACAACTTTAGTTAGACCCCTTTCTTTGAATTAATCATTTAATTGGTTCATAAGTTTCTCCAAATATACAACAACAATTACTACTATTTCTGTCTCTTATTATAAGACATTCTTACAAATTTAATTTCATGGAGATTAAAAAAAAATAGTTGTAAATATGTTTTACTATTACATAATTACTCCTAAAATTAATAGTATGACAAGATAGAGAGAAAACAAAGATATGATGTTCAAGTTGTATATTAAATATGAGTATTTTTTTTTTTTGTAAAGAAACAGTTTTTTGTTGTTGAGAGAAACATGTTTATAGCATTTCATTGACAATCAATTCGGTGATATGTGACTATATATCGCTAAAAATGTGGGAGTTAGCTAAAGATGTGACTACCATTGCTAAATTATGAACGACCTCATATGCTTGTCTCCTAATAAACTTAATATGATAGTTTGTTAAATATATATTACAAAACTGAACATAGACCATAATGGCTCCGAACTCTGTGATATCACTGCTACCTCCCTTTAATCCACATGATTGCAGGATATTACCCAAAGGCTTCCCCTACATCCACGTATCACAATGGAGAAAACCACATAGTTTTGGAGAGCACATAACATCCTTATTGATCTCGAATACACATGCCTATACCCAGTCTATTACGTGAGATTGAAAAATAAGCATCGACGCCGCACTTAAACCTTCCATTGTTCGACTTTGTCCATCGGTTCGGTGCATGTGGGTTTTGCAAATTTTGTCCTTAATTCATTGTAACAACATTGTTGCCGACGAGTTCCATGCACCCAACAATGTTGCTTACGATTGGCAAATCTCTACTCTTCTAACATGTGATTAGCGCACTCCATGATAATACTACTAATTTTCTCAACTTGTTGCCACAACTTTAGATTCCTACTCTTCCAAATGCTCCAAATGATAGTGGAAATGATTTCAACTTGATTTGCGTTGGTATGCTGCTGAATTGCAAAAATAATGTCAAGTACATTGTCAAATTATTGCATTAAAGCTTCAATAATACATCAGACTCCACCAGCTCGTCATGTATTTATGGACGTTTGAGCAAATAAATAAAATATGATAATTGTCTTCATAAGGATCATTACACATAACACAATGTAGAGGACAAGCAATACCTCTATTATTTAACCTTGCTCGAGTAGGAAAACAACTCCTACAAATTCCCCACACCAAGTTTTGTATTTGGGAGGCAACTTTAGTTTCCATATCCCACTTCAAAAACCAAGTCTTCTAAGATGGGAATTATCCATTGTGCTCTCCACGCATAAGCGATATGCATTTCAAACCGAATGACTCTCATTTTTCTATGGTTTTCAAATTAATCTATCGTCGACAACTTTCGGGAGTAAGAGTGTTTGCAAAACATGTTTGTAAAATATGAAGGTTTGTAAATAGTCTTATAAAAAAGAGAAAAACTAAGTGATTGGGTTCAACTTGCTAATGAAATCCATCAAAAGACGAATCGTTCGAGAGAACTCGAGTTTGATCCATGGATGAAACAATTCTTAGTCACATGTTTTACTTACCTCTTGTCTGAACTCTAGATTACTAGGGGGTTAACACACACACACAAAAAGATAAAAAACATGTATGCAAAAATGATGTTATATTTAATGACAAATGGAGAGTCGCGAATACCTTGAGAACATATATAAGGTGAAGATCTTGACCATTAATCTTCACACTATCAATTGTCAAAATCAATAGTAGATATTGACTAGTTAGTACTATATACACATTTTTTTAACTTGCTTGATTAATTTTATTAAAAACATATTTTTAAAGAACCTTGATTATGAATTAACCTTTTGCAACAAAAAATACAAGAAGGAGGACATTCGAATAATTCAAATAACACAACTTTATTAATTTGTCCAAGGTACAATAAATCTTAGGATCGACCCATCATCTACAAAGTCAAAAAAATTGCATGGAAAAAAACTATTGTACCACCTCAAATTTCATTAATGATGTAAGTTTAAGCAAAGATTTACATTTATCAATTAACTTATTTGCAAAATAGTACGTCAATACTATATATAAAGGAAATATATGGTTTTAGGGTGACTTTTTTTATTTCCAATTATAGCCCTCAATAAATTTGTCTATCAAAATGTTATATTGTTGGTGTCATTCAAAAAGATAAGAATTTATATTATATTTGTTATATTATAAGTGTTATTGAAAAAAGATAAGTATAGTTTGTTACAATATGAAAGTGCAAAATATCTATACATATAATTTTAATCAAAATAATTTTTTTAAATCAAAATCAAAATTTCATAAAAACTACCGTTCGTAATTTATATACATTAATACAATAAATTAAAGAGTGGACAACAAACGAACACAAAGTGTTCATCTGAATGTTGATTATATATATTTTAAAATCAAAATGAACTGATGCAGGAAAAGATATTGAACAGGAATATAAAATAAAACGAGTCACCATTAATAAATAAACAACTATTACTTTTTTCCAACATATATGTTTCTCACGCACCCTATTTTTCCCCAAAATACCCTTTGTTTGGAGTATATAATCCAAAACAGATTGTAGGTAAATTTGGATTATATAATCCGAAACTATGTTTTGCCCAGATTTTCATTTATTATTTTGATGACATACTTAAAAATGACAAAAACATAAAATAAATATAAATAAACAGAAAAGTAAAGAGACAAAGATGATATGATCATTCTCATTTTGTTAATATATAAATACTTTCATAATACATTTACAATAAAATTGAAGCTTGAAGAAGCTTATTACACAAAATTTTGAAACACCTAATGTTAATTTATTAAAAACCTAAAGTTAAACAAATGGTGCAAGAAGATGGAGGGGGAAGGAGGTCGGGGTAAGGTTTGTTTCCTGGGTAAGGTTTGCTTCATCTCTAGGGCACAAGAGACTTTGATGGTCAACCAGACACCCAGACAAACAACCCTTAACCCCTGCGTGATGGTGTAATTGGCAAAGCGGTACCATCACTTTTGACCATTCATACAATCCCTAAAATATTAAAGAAACCTTTTTGTATGAACGACCAACGATGGAAATACATTGTTGTATGAAAGGAGAAGGAGAGAGTGTGAGAAGATGGAATGAGAAATTGTGAAGGATTTATGGATATTTATAGAGAAAATTTGTGAACAATGGGTGCATAGAGTGTATAGATTCATAAATGAGGGTCAGAAAACGTGTTTTGATTGGTCTGACCAGTCAAAAAACATGTAAAAAATGTGTTCCATAAGTAACTCTCGTTGAACAAGTAACCGTCCAAACTCTGAGCTGGTTTGAATTATATAATACAAAACTGTTCCAAATATTTTGGATTATACAATCTGAATCGGTTCAAATGTGTTAAATTTTATACTTGGCAGGGTGAGTGATTTTTCGGATTATAAAATTCGAAAATCTTATTTACAGGATCTTTTTATGTGGTCCACATTGCACGACAATTTTTGTGGTCCACGACGCCCTAAAACTTCTATAAATTAGTGGACATTTCGGTCATTAATTTGAACGCCAAGCTAGCTACATTTTACTACAGCGGGGGAAAACCACCTCATCTGTTTAGGGTTCAGAATGATGTCACGTTCTCCTGGTCGAAGTATCAGCTGAATCAAATCAACCATCAAATCAACCACAGAGACACAAGGAGGGTGGATGGTGTTGAGTATCGACGTCCATCGATCGACTCAACTGGAAGAGTGCAGTTTAACCGGATGAAGCTCAGGAACGACGACGACCTAAGAACCATGTTCTTGATATTTGGTCAGTACAATACTAAAGGATCGATCAAGTTGGATGCTTCATTGGTCAGATCTGTTGAAGAAATTCATAAAAGTTTAATCCGGCCTAGAAACTACGAAGAGATCAGGGCTCTATTGGAGGAACCAAATGAAGAAATTAGTTTAGTTTATTCGTGATATATTATGTTTTATTTTATTATGTGTTTTACGTTGTTGAATTATGTCTCTGATGTATTTGAAATTGTTATACTTAATGTACGTCACTGAAATTAAATTCCCAATGTTAAAACTCTTGTTTTGTAGGGTGCAAATCAGGTTCGGATTATATAATCCAAATCAGTTCAACACAGGTTTTTCATATGGTCCACATAGCACCGACAGTTTTTGTGGTCTACGACACATAAAAACTTCTATAAATTGATGTGCTCGGTTCATTTGTTGTAAAACACAACAAAAAACTCTGAAAAATCATCTGAAAGATATGAACACCAAGAGGTTGCTATGAGCTAGATCTTGCTGCCTAAGCAATAGAAATATGTCAGTTGACAAGGCACTAGGATCTAACTCAAAACAATCATCTTGAAACATTTTGCCTTTCATCATTATGTTGTAGATCTGATTACGAAAAAATTGTTGTGAACTTGATCTAGTTGACCTGCTGATCGAAATATGTGAGTTGGCAGGCCAGCAGGATAAAGTACAAAAGTACATCTTTGAACACCTTCCCGAAAATTTCAACATTTCTGTTATTATGTTGTTTTACGCCACTTAATTATGTTTTGTACCTTTTTTTTTCCTATGTCATTCACCATGATAACCCTCCAAAAATCAAACTTAAACACAGTCTAGGCTGTTCGGATTATACAATCTGAAAATTCTTTGAGAGTTTCAGATTATATGATCTGAAACCTCCCACATTGTGTGGACTGTGGCGTTACACCCAAAGTTTGAACGGTTTGCGATGTGTTTAATGCATTTTTGGTCGGTTTATGCATTGTAAACATTGCCTTTAACTGTAGTTACAATCTAGGATAGGTTTATGACTATAAATAGCCTTGCATGCTTCAACATATATTCATTCATTCTTCATTTCTCATCCTTTCTTACTTTTTCCTTCTGTTTTTTTTAGTTATGAGTATTTATGATATCATGATCACTGTTGGCCGCTAATACAATCCTTGAAATTGTTTTGCACTTTATGCGTGGTTTGTACAACGGTCAGTAGAGACCTTTGATATCAATTACGACACACTTTATGTTTATTATGTTATGTTTCAGATTATATAATCCGAAAATACCTAAGAATCTGTTTCGGAGTATATAATCCAAACATAGGGTATTTTCGAAAAAAAATAGGGCGCGCGACAATACCATAGGAGTGGGAAAAGTAATATTCGAAATAAAGTTGTTTTTTGAAAGTAGGAGTGGAAATGAGCTATGTCAGGTCGGCTTTTGTAAGGCCTATGTCTGACTTACTTACAAAATTATAGGTCTGAGTCTGACCTATTATCCGTCATATGCTTATTTTTAAGGTCTAATCTGACATTTTTAAAGGTCCAATGAAGCTTGGAAGTCTGTTTAAAAACATATTTTACACTAAGGCCTAGCCACACCTATAAGTCTACTACTAAATAGACCAAATCTTATGAAGGCCTTTAACACGCGAATAAGTCTACTACTAAATAACGAAATCTTATGAAGGTCTAATGACACCACTATACTTGCTAATAAATAACCAAATTATATGAATGCTTGAGTTTATAAAAAAAAAACTTCAACAATATTAATAATGGAAGATATATTATATATAAAAAGCTTAATAGGCCGGTCTGATAGACTTTACTACGCTTTTTTGTAACCCTTAGCTTAACCTATTTAATTAAATAAATTTTATAAAAAGTTTGAGTCTAGCCTTCTTATTAAACGAACTAGGCCGAGTTAGGCTTTAAACAGGCTGGGTTGTAGGCCCCTGGCTGGAACCTAACATGTTCTCATCCCTATTTGAAGGATTAATAAATAAAGTTGTTTAATTACATTTGTAGAAAGAATATATGTCATTATAAAAACACAAGGGGTTATTATATATAACATTCGTGCATGTTCCTGTTTCTAATTTGCTTTACGTAAAGTGCAATAATTTTATTTCACATAAAGTAGTTTAATCAATGTTGAACTCTCATTGACAGAGACTAGAAATCCATCTTTGATCGAAAAAAACGAGACTAGAATGACCATTTACACTATTTAATTTTATTTCCATAAAAATAGAAAGCAAGACTTTTTCTTATTAATCTTATACACAGACATGCTTCCTCAAATTAAGTATCTGCCTCAAACTACTAAAAAATCCTCCTAATCTGTTGTTTTTTATATATAATCCACGTCAAATGTATTTTGAGTAAATTACACTTCCATAGTGTACTTGCAGTGAGTATAATTTCTAAAACTAGGGTTTAGAACTGTTTAAGTGTACTTGCGGCGCCGACTATGGCCATCTGAGTATTGAATGCGGTAACATGCTCCACGGGGTCGCTCTTGCCATTGAAGGCGCAAGCGATAGTGATTTGAAGTTTTATGGGACATGTGTGTTCCAGATTTCGGCTGAAAGTGGTTAGGGGCCTGGTTCCTCCAAATCGCTCTGCTGCGATTCATCGCGATCGTTCTGTTGCTGTTGGATAGTCTCGACGGAGGCTTGGAGGGCTTCGTTGCAGTCCAGCAGTTGCTGAATCTGTTGTTGCATGGCTTCCATGACGTTCTGATCGTTGTGATCAGTCATCACAGCGGTGATGAGTTTGGTGCTCCCAAATTGCAGATTAGGGTTACGACGTGGAAGTGGTTCCAAATCGTAAAGAGGTTTTACGACTCAGAAGTGGTTCTCAATCGTAAAAAGGGGTTTGACAATTCAGAGACGACTCTAAATTGCAAAAAGGGTTACAATTGAGAGGTGAGGCTAGGTTAGTTTTACCGTAGCCCCACGGTGGGCGCCAACTGTACTTGCAGTGAGTACAATCTCTTAAACTAGGGTTTAGAACTGTTTAAGTGATGCCTTCTTTGGAGTGCTCTCAGGGGGGTATTTATAACCTTCTTTGGCCAGGTTTCTCGTTGCTTAGGCCCCAAGTAACTTGGGCCTAAAGCCACGTTTAGAGCGTTCTAGAGACTTCTTTAAGGCGGCGCCCCCTAGCGGACTCGCCTAAGGTCTTTCTGGTCCTTCTGGAGGGCGTTGAGCCCTTCTGGAGGGCTTTGTGCCCTAAATGATGAGATTAATAGTCCACATTGTTTAAAGATTTTTAAATTACATCATCTTTCATTCTTATGTTAAAAGAAAAACATATTAGAAAATATTACAGTATTTTTTTATGAGAGAAACTTAAATTACATCTCATCTTCTCTTATGTTAAAATGTACACTTCCTTCTCATAATACATATATTTTATTTCTAATAGTTTAGTGACAAAATCCTAACACATAAAGCGCATAGAAAAGGGTTTTTGAGTCCATTTTAATAATATCAAAATACTAATGCATATTTTTCTTATTTTTTTATTCCTAGTATTTTTTGATAAAGTTTTTATTCACAATATCATTAACATATAGTTTTAAACCATATTATAAAATGTGAAGCAATGCAAAATAAAATTAAAATATTGAAAAAATTACTAAAGCTGATTAAATATGGCTATTAAAAACGAATTTTATATTATAAAGACATATAATTATTTTAAATGGTGTCTCAAAGTTAGTAGATAGCTTAAAAACCTAAAGTAAATTATGTGTTATTCAGAGGCGGAGCCAGGAATTTAAAGTCAGGGGGACCGAGTATAAGGAACATTTTTTGAGCGAACAAGAAACATAATTTGATTAAAATAATAACTTTTTAGAGACAATTGACTAAATAGAAAAAAATTGTGTACGAGTGTTAGAGACATACGATTTTTCTCACAAGAGAATATAATACATTAAAGACTAAATTATATTTTTATCCGCTATTTTTATTTTAGGTTTTAATTTGCTCTTTATTTTTTGGTTTTAAAAGAGTCTTTTATTTTGTAAAGCTACTTCATTATAGTTCATTCTATTTAAAATGTGTTGTGGAGATGACCGTATCGATATATTTTATGAAATATGTGATCATTTAAAATAATATGAAGTATAAAACTAATGATATTAGTTGTCAATTAATCTAGTAACATGATAAACATTTTAAATAGATTAATTGGGGGGGGGGGACCATGTCCTAATATATATTTTATGAAACATTTTAATATAGTTTATTTGTGTAGTATAAAAAAAATAAAAAATGCGGGGGGGGGGGGGGGGGGGGGGGGGGGGACCATGACCTTTATAGGCCACCTCTGTCCCTCCGCCACTGGTATTATTCCTCTAAAAGATGTTTGAATTACACTTTCACTCTTTAAGAATCGAATATGTAGTGCACTTTAAAATGGATCAAACCTAGAGTAAGATATTTATTTATATAAAATGGATTTAGTGTAGTACATATTCGATTCTTAAAAAAGAGAAGTGTAATTCAAACTAAAAAAATGACATATAATTTGTTCTAGGTTTTTACTTCTCAAAGGAGAAGGATGTATATTTTAGCATAAAAAAGAAGAGAGGATAATTTAAGCTTCTCTATAGTGCAACCTGCTCTTATTTTTTTAGGTTTGAATACACTTTTAATATCCCATTTTAATTAGAAAGATCCAAAAAAGGAGTGGTTTGGACTTGGAAAATATGCTCAAACTTGAAAGAGAAAGAAGAAGAGGTTCTCAATCTCTATTCACTGAAAATCCCAATTCACAAACTGGCCCCATACATAGCAACCTTTTGCATGCATCTTAACCCATATAGGTTAAGATAACCATAGCATGCGGTCACTTCCTAACTCAATTCACACGGGTACCCTGGTGGTCCCGACCTCACTCTTCCCTGGTCCCCTCCTAACGCTCTTCACCAAACTAAGCTATAAATAAATTACACTTAATTTTAAGACAATTGAAGTTAAACTTTGATGCAACAAATAAATAAATATTATACTATGCACAAGTTTATTTATATTATTAGATCAATATGTCACTTCATATTACATTTGATTTAATAGTAAAAAATTTCGATCGGATTGTAAAATGTAAAATTTATCTCACTTGTACAATATAGAATTGACATTAAAGTTAAACACTTGAATTTACTTATTTTTTATCTCAAAAAGTAACTACGAAATTTATCTAAATACTTTTTTATGTACAAGTTTGTCTACACCAACACAATTTTTCAAAAAACATACAACATGAAATTGAGACTGAAATTCATAATTTAAATAATATAAGAATTTATAAAACGAACTAATTAAAACAATAGCTTTAATTACAACTTTGGTTCATCTGGTTTGTGCTATATGTAAATTTGATCCCTCTCATTTGCTTAAAATCCTCAAGTTCTATTAAAAAAAATACAATTTGAATTGATTAAATTGCTTTAAACACCACTTCACTTAAAATTAACCATTTTCTTTATGTCCTAAAGGGAATTTGAACCCTACTTTTGAGGTTACACAATCATCTCATATCTGAGTTGACACCTCATGGACTTATTAACCAATTAAAATATCATATTTAACCATAAAAAAATATCAAATTATCTTCTCTTGAAACTCTAATATCAAATTTCACAAAATTCTTTAAAGTTATGATATTTTTTTTAGGTTAAATAAGTTTTTTGTCCCTGAAAAATATAGCAAATATTTATTTTAGTCTCTAACAAATAAAATGAGATGTTTTCATCCAGGATGAAAACATCCAGTTTTATTTTGTGAGGATGAAAACGTCCAATTTTATTGTTTAGGAACTAAAACCAATATTTGTTATATTTTAAGGAACGAAAAAATTATTTAACCTTTTTTTTTGTTTTAAACTTAATTTTATTTTATATCTCCAAACCATCAATGAATTCAAAACATTTAATAAAAAAAAAGTCTTTAAAGGATTGATGTGAAATATAGTTGATAAGAACACATTTCATTAATTTGTAAAATAAATGAAAGGGACTAAAATCAGTAAAAAAAACCTAGAGAAACCAAATAGCTCAAACTATAGGGACCAACAATGTAAATACACCAAACAAATATTATTCAATAGCTAATATTAGTACAATAATTACAAACATGAAGTGACACATTTGATACATAATTTAGTTCTTTATACATACCATCATAGGTTTGATTTCTAACATGTGTATCAAATACTATAGTAAAAGATTTAATTCCTTAAATAAACCTCAATTACTTTATGAAATTTTGTTAAATTAAAATTATTTTTGTGAAATTAGTATAGTAGATACTCGCACAAATATGTTATATTTTATGTGTGTAAATAAGGGTAGGGTCGCAATAAGCCATAAAACTTTCTTTCAAGAGTTTCAACCATGTTGTATTTTAATGATTGAATTCAAATCCAGACCCTCTAATTAACTGAAAAAATATTTCAACCGTTTCAACTAAACACTCTCAGGTGGAGATATATTAATTTAAAAAATAAATAATAAAATACCCAATATATCCTTCTTCATTGTGCTTATATATATATATACCCTAATATATACTATGCAAGTCACACCTTGTACTCTACAATTACAAACACACTCTCACACTCACTCTCACTAGCCCCCTACTTTCTCTGACACACCTTCTCTTTCTAGTTTCTATACCCTCATCTTAGTCTCACAAATCAGTACTAATACAAGTACTCCTACAGAGTAGTCACCAAAATTTTGCACAGAATGAGTGAAACACATCTCCTTCCTATAATCCTATAAAACTAACTAACCGTTTTCTTTCCCATTTTCTCCATTCTCTATTATAAATTTTCAACTAATTTTCCTTTCTTCACATGCCATTCAACAACCTTCACTAAAAAACCTAACAAAAAAACCCAAAATGATAACACTAAAAGATCTTTACACTGTCTTAACAGCAGTGGTTCCATTATATGTTGCTATGATCTTAGCCTACGGTTCAGTCCGTTGGTGGAAGATTTTCTCACCGGATCAATGTTCCGGTATAAACCGTTTCGTCGCGGTTTTTGCCGTCCCTCTCCTTTCCTTCCACTTCATCTCAACCAACAATCCATACCAAATGAACTTCAGATTCATAGCAGCAGACACACTCCAAAAAATCATCATGCTAGTAGCACTTTCACTATGGACAATGTTCACTAAAAATGGCAATTTAGAATGGATGATAACAATCTTTTCATTATCAACACTTCCTAACACTTTGGTTATGGGAATTCCTTTGTTAATTGCTATGTATGGTGATTATTCAGGAAGCTTAATGGTTCAAGTTGTGGTTCTTCAGTGTATCATATGGTACACTCTTTTGCTTTTTCTTTTTGAGTACCGTGGTGCTAAGCTTTTAATCATGGAGCAGTTTCCAGAAACCGCGGCTTCCATCGTTTCCTTTAAGGTCGATTCGGATGTTATGTCGTTAGATGGAAGAGATTTTCTTGAAACTGATGCATCAGTTGGTGATGATGGGAAGTTACATGTTACTGTTAGGAAGTCTAACGCGTCGCGGAGGTCATTTATGATGAATACTCCGCGACCGTCAAATTTGACTGGAGCTGAGATTTATAGTCTCAGCTCCACACCTAGAGGATCTAATTTCAACCATCAGGAGTTTTACTCCATGATGGGTTATCAACCAAGACATTCCAATTTTGGGGCTAATGACTTGTATTCTGTCCAGTCTTCTTCTAGAGGACCAACTCCTAGACCTTCAAATTTCGAAGAAAACGGTGCAAGTTCCCCTAGATTCGGGTTTTATCCGGCACAAACTGTGCCTACTTCGTATCCGGTGCCAAACCCGGAATTCTCCTCTACTACTAAAACTGTGAAGAATCAGAATCAAAATTTGATGCAGCAACAACCACAGGTTCAATTGCAGACAAAGGGTTCTCAGGATAAAGAGTTGCATATGTTTGTGTGGAGCTCAAGTGCTTCGCCCGTTTCGGAAAGTGCTGGCCTCAACGCGTTTCGAAATTCAGAACAATCGGAAGAGGGTGCTAAGGAGATCAGGATGGTGGTGGCTGATGAACATAATCAAAATGTTGAAACCAATAACAAAGGTATAGGCAATTAGGCTATTTATTCTCTTAATCTCAAAATTATAATTTTAAATCGCACTTTAGACGATTGTAACTATAATCGAGTTAATATAGTAACAACGGTCTAACATCAATCTCTCTAACTACATCTCCGTTGTTAAATTAATCTAACAACGGAGTACTCTTAGGTATAGATTAATTTAATTCTAATATAGTTGGTGCAATTTGATAATCAAGCCTCTTGATCCATTGGTTCTAGGATTAAACCTAGTATATTCCGAAGGACATGAACTACGGCAATGATTAGTCATTGATTAAAAGCTAGTGCAATTTATTTAATTCTTGTGAGAGATATTAATAATGATTATTTAAGGTTTTATTTTTATGATTAAATGTTATATATGTAATGATAAGTTTTTAATTTGGTTAAATTGAAGGTGGTCAAGAAAAGGAAATTGGTGGGGAAGAGGACTTCAAGTTCAATGGGGTGAAGGTAGGAGAACAAGGAGAAGGGCCCAATGGGCCTAACAAAATGGGCTCGAATTCAACGCCGGAGCTCCACCCTAAAGCCACCGGAGTCGCGGATTCAAGTGTCGGAAAACTCATGCCACCGGCGAGCGTCATGACACGTCTCATACTGATTATGGTTTGGAGAAAGCTTATCCGTAATCCAAACACTTATTCAAGTCTCATTGGTCTTATTTGGTCCCTTGTTGCATTTAGGTAGGTATTATAAAGTCAACAATTAATAAAAAAAATTCAGTTATAACTTATAAATAAAAAATTAAAAGAACAAGTTTGGATTGTAATAATTGCTAAATGATCAGCAATAGCTGTTTTTATTTTCTTCATATTTTTTATTATTATCATAAATTAGTTATGTAACTATTATTGTTGGTTTTCTTACATGCAGGTGGGATGTTCATATGCCTAAAATAATAGAGAAATCAATTTCCATACTGTCTGATGCTGGTCTTGGAATGGCTATGTTTAGCTTAGGTAAGTGGTAGCAAAATCCATTTATCCAAATTCTCCTCAATAATTCTTCTATATCTTATAAACATCACTAATTTGTGGCTCTTTTTTGAATGTTGCTTATTGTTTTAATATAAGTACTTTATGTCACTTCTTTTTTTCTAAATTTTACATGTTGATAATTATAAAAAAAAAAAAGGTGCTAGTAAAGTAAAATGAATGGTGCAATCCCACATGATTGAATTTGAGTATGGGTAGGTATGAATATGAGAAAAGTATGGATTTGGGGGCAAAGCATGTAAACAACTCATAGCCATCCATTATCTTGGTGATGTTTGTTTGTTATAAAGTACTCCTATATGAATGACATTGTTCACTTGTTGTTGAGCATAATGTCCCCGACATGTGGGACCCAATTTTAAACTACGTTACCTTCTTCTTCAGACACAATGGACAAGGGTGGTGGTGACTGCTACCCTAATTAACCATAGTGGTTGAAATAGTGGAATCACTAAGTCCTATATACTACTTTTTCTTTTATTTCGAAGAATTTTGTTTTTTGATTGTATATGTTACACCCTGTCTCTCTATGTGTGTCTTTTAAGATATGTACATTTCATAAAAAAAAATTATTTATGCTTCTTTTTTTTTAAATATTGGAAAAGGGGAGAAATCTTTATTAATTAAAGTGGTTAATGATCCGTTTACAACCGTCTTAGTTGCAGATTTGAACTTGAGACTGCAAAATTAATCCTTTACACTAGCACCTCAAGTGTTATAAAACTTATTTATGTTGACTTATATAGTAAATTTCTCTTTTTGATTCACAATAAGCATCACATTTTAAAAAAAAATGTCACTTTATCACTTTTAAGTCAATAACTTCCACTTTACCCTTTTGTTAATATATACTCTAAAGTAGTCAATAATTTAAGACAAATGAATATTTTAAATATGAAATTTAGAAAAGAAAAAAAAAAAGATAGATGAAATAACCTCATTTTGTTTATTCTTCTTTTTTCTAAGGTTTAGTTATACAGCTTGATTTTGATTTAATTGGTAGTTGGAATTCATATTTGTTTATTATATTTAGGTCTGTTTATGGCTCTTCAACCCAAGATCATTGCATGTGGGAATTCTGTTGCTTCATTTGCCATGGCTATAAGATTCCTTACTGGTCCAGCAGTTATGGCAGCAGCTTCTATCGCCGTTGGCCTCCGTGGGACCCTCCTACATGTAGCTATTGTTCAGGTTAATTATATACTTATACTATTCTCATATATATATATATATATATATATATATATATATATATTTGTCTTGACAAAAAAATGTGAAAAATTAAAGTCTAGAAGTTTAATATCTATCCCCAATGCTCATATATAAATTGAATAAAGAAGAGTGCTACCAATTATTTTAATTAAGTCTAGCATCCTAACATATTAGATGTTTCCACAAACTTTTTCATTATATGAGCTACACTTTACATAACAATGCTAGCAATTGTTTAATACGCTCTTCTTGGTTAAGTATAAATGTGTTTCACTAAATAATGTGAATCCTCAGTAAATTTAATGGAATACATGTGAAGTACTTTGAAAGAAAAAAAAGTGTGTCAATAAGCATTTATATTTGACCAATATATGCTAATCCATTCTCTCTTGCTTCTTTGGTATTTTAGTTATTTTTTGACTTATCATACTATGAATGATTCCTATCACAAAAATTGACAATATTGAAGGAAAATTATGAGATTGCTAACTTATGGTAATAAATGTTGTGGTTGAAATTAGGCTGCACTTCCACAAGGGATAGTTCCATTTGTGTTTGCAAAAGAGTACAATGTCCATCCAGCCATTCTTAGTACAGCGTAAGCAAACAATCATCCTTATTTATTTTTCAATCACATTTTCATGTTAAGCTTATTAATCATCTCTAGTACAAATGAAATTGACTCATTTTTTATAAATTGAATTGCAGGGTTATATTTGGTATGTTGATAGCCCTTCCAATTACTCTACTCTACTACATTCTCCTTGGTTTGTAAAAACACCTATTCATACTTTGGATGATAGTAAACATGCATGGAAACCACAAATGAAGTATTCTATTCTTCACAAGGAGGAAGTTTTTTATTTTTTTTATTTGAGAAGGATCACTGCTAACTAGTTATTTCACCAACAGAAATTGTCATTCCAAGTTTCCAAAAAAGAAAAATGGGAATTTGAGAAAAGTTGATATATTGAAATGAATTCCCATAATGCTAATGTCTCCATATTAGAAATTCCAAGATGATGTAATTTTCAAGGACCTCAAGAAAGAGCATGCAACATTTTAAGGGAGACATGACAGAGGAAAACATGGGAATGGTAGATTAAGCTAAGTCAAATTATATCTAGAAATGGTTCCCTTTCTATCAACCATTTGTATACTATATATGAAAATCGGTTGAGGAAGTAATTATGTAGAGGAAAAAGAAATTGGAAATGACAATGAAGCCTTTTTACCTATTAATATCATGATTATTGTTACAATTACTATTATTAGTAATAATTGTGTTTTGTTTTTTACGGAGAGAGAAATATATGTGATGATATATTAAATGAATAAGGTTATTATAGTAAAAATATAAATTATTGTATCAAAAGTAGTAACATTTATAGTTTGTCTTGGTTTGTGTAAAATGTCAAAATGTGACAATTAAAAAGGAACGGAGGTAGTATTGTTCATGGATCCACCAATTATTTTCGTTTGTCGTCTATCTTTTGTAAAGCTGTTTATTTAGGTTTTCTTTTGACAAATTTAAAAAGTTATTCATTGAATTTGAATGGTGACAGTATACAATTTGGTCCACCATCTTCTTGCAATGCTGTTAGATATAATAATATCTAAATTCAAATGATTATTTTAGATTGATATGGTTAACGAGGTAAGGTGAGATTTATTATACTTTATACTTTTGAACTTCTTTTTGGTAAACATACCTTTTGAAGTTGACTTGGCAAAGTATTTCAACTTTAAATTTGCAAGTCAAGGTTTTTTACTACTTTACCCACCATCAATTATTTGTTTTTTTATTACTCACAATTTTATAGTCTGAATTAGTTCACACCTAATTTATCTGGAAATAATTAATTGAGTAAGATCGTCCGAAATATTAGGAGCCGTTAGAAAAATATTGAATTTTCTTGTTGTAATTTAAATTATATCTTTCTTAAGAGGAAAAAACTTACATCATTTCATTAGATATTAGTTCAATGATACATGACTCTACATCAACAAAAATATGTAAATTGAATTATATGTAGATCCAATTTTAACTATAAAAAATTCTACTAATACTAATATTATAAAGTCAAGGAGCAAGTAATTTGACCACATAAAACCATAGCCACCTCTCCATCCTTTCATTTATCTATTCATTCTACGGCTAGTTTTGAGACATTTTTTTAGCCTGAAATCACTAATTTGCATCATCTTTTCTCCCCTTTCTTGTTTTTTATCATGATTTTGTCGTTAGAATGTGACGTTGTTTTGTTTGTTACTTACATTAGAAAATGTGGTTGGTCAATGTCTTGGTGGAAAATCGTCAAGTAGGGGACTTCTTTTGGGGATTTCAACTTGGTTAGAGCACCAGAAAAGAGGAAGGGTGATGGGTTGCTTTCGGAGAAGGGAACAACGTTGGAAGATTCTTGGTTGTTTAATCTCTTTATTCACATGACGGAGGTTAGTTGACCTTCCGTTTTTTCGTTGTAAATTCACTTGGGTTCAGCCTAGTGGGAGGTGTATGAGTAGGTTGGATAGGGTATTGATCTCTCAAGAGTGGGAGGTGGAGTTGGGTGATGCTAGTCATTGGCATCTTTCTAGAGATGTCTCATATCATTTTCCTATAATCTTAATGTATGGTGATAGGATTAAGGGTGTTCATAAAACCGGATATTTTTGGATATTTTTGGATGTTGTTTTGTAAAAGAACTGCTCAGATTATATTGAATTTCGGATAAATTTTTCAAAATCGAATAAAACCGCAAAACTAAATTTTTCATATGTTTCGAACATAATCGATCATTTTCATTCTATAATGTTAATTTTTGAATATATTTTATATTACATGTTGCATTAAACATATTATTTTATTTATTAATATTAATGAAAACTACATGCAAGCTACATACATTACTTTTAGGGTTATGCTAAAAGTAGTAGGTTTTCATTAGATTCAACAATATTTTAACTTTTAAAAAGTTAAATTCATCACTTTTCACCATTTCTCAATGCAATATTTCTATTTTTATCTTCTTAACCAATATCATAAGAGCACTCTTTAGTATTTCCCCTACTTTTACACCAAACAAATGATCTCCGCAATCATACACAAATTCTATTTATACTTAATGTCATTGGACAGTAAGTATCAAATGGTCATTACTAGTAAGCATTATATGATTAACTCTTTTTTCCTTGACTTTGATTGATATAATATAAATGATTTGCACGCTTAAGCAAACGTTAAGGATTAATTCTACATCAACTTGTTTCTTTCCTTTTGTTTCCTTTTTCCCTTTCATCTAGGCATCTTCAAGCCCACTAGTCTTTAGTAAACTCATTAAATTGCATAACTTAGCCAAATTTTCTCACCTTTAAGTTAACTGACAACTGGTTTTCTTGATTGACCTCAATTCGATCGGCAAAAATCGACTAATTGCTTCAATCAATAGGTCAAATTTGACTACAAACTAGTACTAGTTTTTAAGTTTTAAAAATTATTAACTATCTCTCCTAGATAGTACCATTATTTGCATGAAACACACGCACAACAAGCAAACTTTGAAGTTATCTATTTACCATCTCCAAAAATTTAGAAGCTAGAATCGTCCATTCCCCACCAAAAAATGAATCACCTTTGTACTTTGGAATTCACAACATTGATTTCTTTAGACATGAACAAGTGTGTTCCATTGAGGAGTTTTGGGTACTTGTAGTTTGTCCAATACATAGAAAGCATCGTATGTATGGGTTGAGAAACATAGCCACTAAATTACGCAAAGACCAACATGCTTAACCGTGAAAGCGATACGCAATCGTGCGTTGCGACACAACCCAAGACGTACGTTGTGGCTTGCAATGTGTTGATGCTTACACCATCACATGGCTTTTGTTTTTTAAGGAAACAAACAACAACTATATGGCCACTCTAGTTTCACCCACACGTGTGCTAGCTTATGCTTTTCATCAACCCATATTTTGTTTAGTTTGTTGCATTTTTTTCCGTTTCTTTAGATAGACAAAATGACAATAGTCAATGAAAACGTACGCGTATCTACACATAAGTGGAAAAGTCAGAGTTCAGATCATGGTCACGGTGTCCGGTGAAACAATTTCGATAGCAACATATGGACACATTATATACTCTCTAAACATGTGTTTGGGATACTACAAAAATCACTGTGGCAACTCACATTTTACGAACTCTCCGATTTATAGCTTTAGTATTATGATGATGTGATTTTGGCCCCCTCATATAATTTTTAATGTTTGACGTTTTTGGTACAGTTAATGAATTTTTTTTTAAGCAAAAGTTTTACAAAAAGTTTATAAGAGTAAATATCTTCAACGATATTAATCATGTCAGACTATTTATTAAGCAAAATGCTAAAAAGTTCCTTTAATTAGGATACTTGTCGACAAAACTAATATAAAAATATTATATTGAAGAATAGTGAATTCAATTTTTGAAATTCTAAAAATTGTTTTTCCAATACAAAATTCCGTTTTTGCTATTTTTTAACTAAACACTTGCTAGCATTATGATTCCTTTGTTAATTTAGTACTTGATTGTCTGAACGGATCGATTAATGAGATTGAGAACCTTCAAAATAAGATGATTATAAAATTTTCTTAATTTATAAAACCAAATTAACAACACACTATAATTTTTTAGAATGAATTAGTGAGTGATTCACTCGATTATTCAATAGAGAAAGAGAAAACTTAATGAAACTCAAAGCCACGGTTTCCCTTAAATTTTGGCCTTGGTTGGACCAACTACACATGAATCTCAAATCAACCTATAGAAATTTCTTTATGTCTCAGTTTTGTAGTATTCATTGTGAAAGTGACCTTGGTTTTGAAGTACTATATGATTCTTTTTTTTTTCTTTTTTTTTTTGAAGTACTATATGATTCATATAATCTAGGTTTTGCCTTTGTTGATTAGCAAATGACTAAGATATTTATTTTAATTAGGTAAGCATTTTATTTTATTTTTGTTGAAGAACCCCAGATTCCAGATGACATGAATTATTTTAATGATTACTAGCGAAAAGACGGGCACTCACGTGCCCGTCTTTCCGCTTTTTTTATTGCGCTAACGTTTGAAAATTATGAACAGTGATTTTTTATGAAATTTTGATTTTGATTAAAACTAAAAATGTAATAAATGTTTGTTGCTTTCAAGTTATAACAAACCAAACTAATCATGATTATCTATTTCAATGACACCAACAATATTAAAAAAATATAATCTAAATTCTTTTTTTAATGACACCAACAACAATCTTTATTATAGAAAAAGTTGTTTAAGGGTATAATTGGAATAATAAAAAAGTAAGTATAAATATATTCATCTAGTTTGTTACATTTTAAAAATAGTAAAGGAAAAAAACAAGAAATATATATATATATATATATATATATATATATATATATATTCATATCTTGTTTGTTATATTTTTTTAAAATATTTAAATTTATTCTTATTTATTTGTTACATGTGTTACTTGTATTGAAAATCGAGGGCATTTTTAGAAAGAAAAAAAGTCAGTCCAAAAAAGCTGAAAGAGGTTATATATATATATATATATTGATCCTTTCGAACCAGAAAGATGGTTGTGGGTTAAGATTCGTATTGTAGAGAGATGAGATTGTCGTTCGTCCACTGTAGCCTGTCGTGAGTCCTTCTCCATTGAAGGGGTGGTGGTGTACCTGCATGTGCTATATGACGTTCAAGTCAGTGATGGTTCGAGAGAGTGGGGCAAATAATAGGGTAATGAGTGAAATATCTAACACAATGATGTGCATTAGTATTTATAGGAAATAAGTAAGGTTTTGGTCGTTAAGCCTTTACCTAGACAGGTGTCCCAAGGGACACTTGTCATGATATGAGGGAAACTCAAGTATTTGATATGGAATGAACGGTCTAGATCGTTGGCCCAAACCTCTATCTAATGGAAACTAGGGCATGTCCATGATATAGACTTGCTTGGCTTCAGATCCTGATCGAACTCGGGTATAACCTGGATTGGGCATTGACCTAGTCCAAAACATATAGTAATTAAGTTATTTATCCAAACAAATATATCACATACCATTTGGTAAAGACATCGGTATAGTGGGAAGGTATCCTAACTGTATAAGTTAGCATCACTGTAGACACAATAATATTATTGAAAATGAAGGAGAAATACAAAAGACTTTGAGGTATAATCCAAACCCAAGAAATAATTATACCCCCCTATCCTTAATTATAAACACTCTTTGAAAAGAAAAAAAAAAATCTCGTCCCTAAATATAAGCTCCTACATAAATTATTACTAGGTGGATTTATTATTTTTTCCAGACATAACTCTAATTAATACTACTGACTTATCTTGTAATATGAAAAATCAAACTAAATACACATAAACAAAGGACAATTTTATAATATTCACACACAAAATATACAAATTAACTACACTATCAATTTTTTTTTAATATTTGTGAAATTGATCAAGAGAGCTTATAATAAGGGATGGAGGGAATATAAACCGGGAAGGAAATTCCTATTATGAAAAAACTCTTTGAGCTATAAAATTGGGAATAGTTTTCTCATCAGACAAAGATCATGTTCGGGAAGATAAATTTTTAGTTTACAGTGGATAAATTGTAACTTATAAGTCTATATGACCACGGAGGCGGAGCTAGGTGGGGACATGAGGGGGTCAGCCACTGTATGACCACCTCTCAAAGAAAAAAGCCTATATGACCAAAATAGATTTGTTTGTTAATAACTATTATTCAAGAGCTTATAACTTTTTCTCATCTAATTGATATGATGATATGTCATCTTACGTTATTTTCAACATATTTTTCAATCATTTTAGTTAAGTTTTGATCCAAATTAGAGAAGTTTTAGAACAATTGCATATGGTTTACATGACATTTTGTAATGTTTTTATTTCGAGTCATATGATTCTAGTTTTTCTGAAATCAAGCAGTTCTTAATTGTTTTTGATGTAATTCAATACATAATCATGCAAATTGACAAAACAAAATACCTCATGGGGATATGGGAAGACAATGGATGAAGATTCAAGAGACATTTGAAGACGTTACAAAGTGGAGAAATTCTATTTCAAGTCCCAAAACAAATTTCAAGAAAGAAAACACTCAAAAAAGATGAAGAAACAGGCAAAAATGCGTATGAAACTGGCAAATTGGCAAAAATGCGCCAAAGGAGTGCAAAAATACACTGTTGAAGGTGCACGTGCGGCACGCCTACCCCCGGCCCCAAATCCACTTAGAAAACAGTCTATAAATACAACTCATCTTATTCACAATTATTTATTCAAAACGAAGCGGTTCAAGAGGAAGGCAAGCACTAGGCGCTTCAAGGAGGAGTCTCTCTCCTCAACCTTAGTCTCTAGGGTATGTTTGATTTCTGTTGTAATTTGTCTTTAGTTACCATGAGTAACTAAACACTAATTGGGTAGAATTCTAAGATGAACCTCCATTTTTTGTTGGATCTTTTTAATTCAAGTCTTTTATTTAGTTATGTTATAATTTATATTTAATTTTCTTATGCAAAGGAGCAGGTCAGAATAGGGCATCAATAGCTTCAAAGTTTTAATGCTTTCATTGGACCTAGGGAGTGTGACATACCTAGGGCTGGTACCTGAATATATAAATAGAGCAAACACTCTTTTTCGAACGTTGCATATTGAATTTTATTCTTCTCCCCTTGGTAAGGTAAATAGGATAGGGTTGTCCGTTTGTAGAACTATTAAGATTCATAGACAAAGTTGAAGCCTTTAGATGACAATTTATGAATCCCAATTCTTTTATGTTTCAATTATCTTTGAGAGATTAAGGCATCACTCTAATATTTTGTACGCTGGCATACTGGACCATGTAGGATTGACGACCCTGCACCCTTTAGTGTTATGTATAACCTTAGAGTGATCAGCAGTTGAAACATTATAGCTGGAGGGACATACTGCCCCCACAAACTCATAACTTTAATAGAACCCTTGTCTTATAACTGAATGTTGACTTGTGTTTAATTCTACAAAGAATTAGAGGAGATTCGAAGAATCCTAACCGCCGCTAACATTCTGCAATCAAACCAGGTTACTACTCACTATTGTTTTGCGCAATCAAATAAAACTTGCAAACCTCCCCTTAATTTATTCCCTTTATTTGTTTTAATTGTTTTTATTTTCTGTTTTAAATAAGTACGCTGGTTGCCACGTTGAAACAACAATTCATGTGGAGACGATTTTACTTGCTACTTTATTACTCGTAAACAATTTGGTACACTTGCCGAAATTGTCCATCAAGATACTTCAAGTAATTCATAGCTTAAAGCTTATCATCTTTTTCCTTTCAGCTAATTAATAGTTAATTAAAAAAACCCACAATTAATAGTTAATAGTTAATTATTTGATCAAATTCCACTTACTCAATCAACCAGATTATCCGTTTTTTTATCAAACATAACAAAACCTATTATTAATACTTGGCCTAAAAGAGGTCAATTTGTCCGCACATACATTGCCCTCTCTAAAAATTTATCACGTGCACAAACATCAATCACATGATTAGATAAAATTTTATCATCTTCATATCATGTCTATGTTCGTCCAACTTCTCTATTATAATCAAACCATCAAACGAACCCTTAGTAACTAACTAATAAATCATTTTTTAAGGGACGTTCGAATATGGATCTTCAAAAATGACTTCAACCTTACAATTTTAGTTAGGTCATTTTTTAAGGTACATATTATTACTAGATGCATGTGCAATTTTTTTCTTCTTTTAGGATGTGAATTATAGATATGTGCCGGGGTTTCAAGAAGCTATATACCGATCTCAACAATTATTGTAGTCATGATGATCGTTTATATGGTTCTATATATATGTCACAACATAGCGAGCATATATATCATTGGTAAATACATACAATCACATAAAGTCCAGGACCAAATCTAGGTTGGCAATAATTAATAGCTTTGACACAAATAAGGGATAGTAGTAAACAATAAAGTGTTAATAATCACGATGTTGATAGTGTACAAGTGGCTAAAGAAAACCATGGGGGTCCATGTTCATGTGGAAGCCCATACTGGGTTCATGTGAATGCTGCTGTGGCATTGTTAGTGTAATAGTGTTGTAGTGATGGAGTAGTTTATATTATTGCATATGGAAACGAGAGAGAGAGAAAGAGAAAGAAAGGAAAGAAAGAAGGTTAGAGAAGATTAGATTCCAACTAAGGTAGGGACTAAGGAGAATGAAGTTGAGCAAAATTATGCTGTAGATTTTAAAGTTACTTATTTAGACATTTTCCTCCCTTACGAGCAGAAAACAAATTAAAAGGACCCCAATTTGACATCATCAATCACTTAATCATAGGCATTAATTAGGTCCTACAACTCTGTCATAGACTTGGTGTCTATCTTCATAACATCCCAATAATATTTTTTCTTTGATTTTTAATCCGCACAAAATTTTCTATCAATAATTTTAGTCTTTATAAAAATCAAAATAAATTGAGGTCTTATCTGAATATTAAAAGGTTTTGTTGATACATTCAATGTGTTATGATATAAGTCTACATAAAATTCTTTAAAAATTTAAATGATACATACGAGTTGATTTAAAGACTAAAAATGCTGATAGAATATCGTATTGTGGAAACTAGCTAAAGTTGAATAAAATGTTTATAGGAACTAAAAACAAAAATTTAAAATTTTATAAGGATTAAAAATATATTTAACTCACATTAGTATTATAGTATTGTAAATATTGTACTACAGATTGATATGTGATTGATACATTGAAAATGCAACAATACTATAACCAAGACAGAGTTTTTGAGTTGAATATCAATATTTGATCAGAAAAAATCATTTAGCATGGTGATCATGTTCTTTTTCTATTGAAGCTTCAATTCATCATGTGTATGCAACCCCTTGGAGTTTTGCAACTATGTTTCTTTTCTTTTGTTTTTGTTCTTTTTTTCCTAATTAATAATAGACATTCCAAGCACCTTTAATTACATGTGAACAGATAACTCCAATGAAAGCATCAATTACATGCTATATGCATTACTCCCTCTCAATTGAAGTAGACTTTTTTTTTTTTAACAATCAATTGAAGTAGACTTATCACATTGTCGATTTTTGAATCCTTATTGGTATATTTAATAGAAATTATTCTGATTGTCGATTGTCCATTCTAATTGTTAGCTTTCATGTGAGCAGTTGGTTAAATATAACAATCATATATAACTCTTTTCATGTATGCATTAAAAATGAACATATTGTCAAATTAATGGTTAATAGCATACTATCAAATTAAATGATTTTGAGGTATATATATACTAACATAATACATTGCACCTATGCGATTACTTTTATTCTTGGTCAAAAAATTGCATGGTATGTATGGTGCTACCCACGTGTGCGTGGCATTATATTGAAGCATAAATTTGAGACCAGCCTTCTAAATTAAATTCATCCATATATGTTTTTTTTATGAGGATATCTATATATTTGGTTATTGGTTCCAATCAAATTTATTACATTAAGAATTTGCGTCACTTCTGTAAAACATTTAAAGAATTTGCATCACTAAGACCAGTAAGATTTCGAGTTCGGATTTCCTGAACTCATGTAATGTTTTATGCATTCACGAAGTCACTACATCACTGATCATTGGGTCGCGATCTGAAAATCTTCAACTTCAAATTTTTTTACTTAAAACATTTGTTAAAAAATTTAAAGAGAAAGTTTCATCTTGAGAATAATGTATTCAGCACTTTAAAACTTTAAAAATTAATTTTTTCTTCATAAAACTTATCAATTATTTCTATTTTTTAATCCTTAACAGGGCATGAACATTTTTATAAATACTATAAAAAATCAAGTTTTAAACATGAACTATTCAATCTTAATTTAACGGGTGATTGTGCAAATGTATGGGTCCCTAACTGCAAGGAGTTCAATTCTAAGATATCCATGTACATGTCCATCTCTTACAAAATTGAGTTATTCGAATTTATTCAGGTGAAAAGTAACTGTGTATATTTTTCAACATCAAATTTTCTGGATAAGATATACTCCCTCCGTTCCTTTTTAATTGTCACATTTTGACATTTTACACAAACCAAGACAAACTATAAATGTCACTACTTTTGATACAATAATTTATATTTTTACTATAATAACCTTATTCATTTAATATATCATCTCATATATTTCTCTCTCCGTAATAAATAACTAAGGATAATATTGGTAAAACAATATTTAAAGTTGCATTGAACTTTGAAAGTGACAGTTAAAAAGAAACAAAAAATTTCTTCAAAAGTGACAATTAAAAAGGAACGGAGGGAGTAGTAATCTGGAGGGTATTAAATTTTGATCACAAGTGGGAATATGGACCAAAAAGTATTGAAGGCCGTGGTTAAGATGAGAGTAAATACATGCAAACAAAATCCAATTAAAGCAAAGAGAAAAGGAGGGGGAGAGAGAGGTCATGATCTTTGTATGGGGAACCACGAACATTAGCCAAGAGGGATGGACCCTTCACCCTTTGGAGGCTGGGACCATTAAGGGTGGTGGGTTGAGTTTGACAAGGATGATGAAAAAGAATATGAGTTTGTTTATCATGTGCAACATTACACGTGTTAAAGCAACTAAAAGTAGTAATTTTTTATTGAAAAACAACAATAATTTATTAAAAAGCTACTCCCTCCGTTCCTTTTTAATTGTCACTTTTGAAGAAATTTTTTGTTTCTTTTTAACTGTCACTTTCAAAGTTCAATGCAACTTTAAATATTGTTTTACCAATATTATCCTTAGTTATTTATTACGGAGAGAGAAATATATGAGATGATATATTAAATGAATAAGGTTATTATAGTAAAAATATAAATTATTGTATCAAAAGTAGTGACATTTATAGTTTGTCTTGGTTTGTGTAAAATGTCAAAATGTGACAATTAAAAAGGAACGGAGGGAGTACATATTTAATATAAAATAAACAAGTTCCAAGACAAAATTACTAGGAGTATTTTAAATTTCTTAACATGTGGAAATTTGCACATGATAGAAAAACTCAAAGAATATTAAAGGAAATAAAGTTCATTTTATACAAAGCTATTTAACCATGGTTTTATCTCCATCTTTCTTGTTTTTATAAAAATAAATGGGAGTTTTTTTTAATGATTTTGTATATATAAAAAAAAAAGTTACTCCATCGTTCCACAATAATTGTACTTTGAATATTTGAATGAAGTTATTCTTAATATATGTGAATAATCAAATCGATTTATTATTGTGGGATAGAGGGAGTAGTAGTTTGTTTTATACACTTAAAAAAAATGACTTCATTCAAATATTAAAATAAGAGCCATTACAAACAAACTTATTAAGCATGCAGGGGATTAAATTAACATTATACACTAATAGCCCTATTAGGGATAAACCCTAACAGAATTGCACAAGATACTCAATGTTAGCTATTAGGGGGAAAAGAAATTTGTTAGCATGTATAGAATCATGAATTTTCTTCTTGATACTCCTGTAGCGTTTCAACCCAAACTAATGAACTAAATTTAGGAATGTATAAAATTTTAAAGGGTCTTGTAAACGAGTGTTCTAAAAATGCTCTTTAAAAATTCCTAATTAAAAAATGTTTATTAAAAAAGTTAAATAGTTCAATATATTTTCAATACATTGTATTCATCAATTTATATAAAAGCTTATTGTCTAAGGTTGTCAAACAGTGCCCTTGAGATGCTCGTTAAAATTTTCCAATTTAAAATTAAGGTTGAAGTCATATCACAACTCACAAGCTTATCTAAGTGGGATCATAAACTGACTTCACAAAAAAGCTTGTATATTTTTAGAGGATTGTAAAAAATACATAAGATATTCCAAAAAAAGTTTATAAAAAAAATCTCCAAAAAATAAAGCTTGTGACTGCATGGGTCACGCCAATGAAACTTTGCCCGATCACAAGCTTTATTATACGTTGGACTTCGTTTTAGCTATTTATGTCTTTGATGTCTCACCATATATCTGAAAATGATCAAAAATCACATCAAGAAAATCATGTGTGGCAAATATCAACCGCAACTAAGAAACCAAACAGTCCAAGCAATGAAATTAGCAATCTATGAGTGTAGTAAAATTGCAATTTAACAAAGGAACATGGATAAATGAAGTGGAACAAACACGAATAATTTATTTACTTAGTTTGATCCAAATTGATCTATGTTTGAGGAGAGAGTAACTCTTCAATCCACTGTCAAAGAGTTTCTTATAAAGAGATGTAAGAGTTACAAGAAATTAGTTTTAACAATAAACCTAATGTCTACTTTTTTTTCACAACCTCTTTTCATAAACAAGAGACTCAAAGATTTCCACTCTTCCAAGGTGCTTGTAAAGTGTTTCTCAACCCAAGATTCTACCACAAAAGCACTCAATTCTTATCCTTTGACTTTCTAAAAATTTCCACTTTTGATAAACCCTAGAATCCCCTCAAAAACAGTATTGGCAACTATTTATAAGAGTCAGAACCCACGTCGATCGCCTCACAATTTTCTTGTTATAATTTTGTTATTTTTAAGGCTACTTGGTCGACATGATATACTGTTATAAACGCCTCGCGATTTGCTTCATCTATTAGGCGATTTTGGTAGAATATGGTTCCAATACAATTCTTAGTCACACATAACACTAATAATTTGCTTTTGTTTTTTTTTAGACACATAACATGATTTCTCTCCTCTTAACCTAATTTTTTCTACATATATAAAGTCGAAGTTTGGCCCTTTAACCACTTATTTAAGGTGATTGAATCTTTCTTGTACCAAAAAAAGGCGACTAGATCTTTATGACCACATATTGTTGCCTCATCATGCTCAAGAGTTATTAGGAATCGACACTAGCTAGAGAGTCTGGTTGGTTTCATAACTTGTGAATATATTTGTTGGAGAGGAGCATCGGGAGCAACAATAAATCAATATCTAAGACCACCAGGAGACTGGTCCCTACACCACCTAAAATCTTAAGGCATTATATGTGTCACTTCTAACAATCACACTTGAGCCCGATAGTCTTCTTTCAAATGTGAATCTGTCACATCCTATACTCTTGATGAAAAGATCCAACATCAAGATCGGCTCTCACTCCCCTACTAAGCCAAACCAACAAAGTCTTGATACCACTTGTTCTGAATCCAAAGAGTGTCGGGAGCAACTATAAATCAATAATCCATAACCACCAAGAGATCAGACACACCATCTCTATTCAAAACATTAAGCATTAGATATATGGATCACATAACTTATAAATTTAACATTTAACTCATTTATAGTTGATATAAGATTACTCACTCATTCTTGAATACAAGGTACAAAGGCGGGTCCATGTGGTAAAGAACTGAGTTTATCATGAAAATTATGTGTGCACCCGAATACTCGTTAACATGTCTCACAAAAATACTAGCAAGTAACTGTCAACGTGCACGTTCCCTTTCGGTCCCCAATTTCTGAATTAAATTCGACAATTCATCATCCTTCGTTTGTACGTGCGCATGTTTTCTCTATTGATATGTTTTATATAATAATTTATTTAGAATATATCCGACCACAACATGTTACCCAATGGTGGTTACTGGTTAATAGTAATGAGATCGTAGACTATATGTACATGTTTGGATTTCTGTTTTCTATGTAGACCCTCACTTGTGTTTGCATCTTGTTCAATCTTTGCAATAAACACTTTTCTTTATCTACATTTCATTAATTTCTTCTCTTACTTGTGTTTTTTACTCAAATCAAGTTAACTCAAATCATTACAAAGAAAATTCAAAATACAATTAGAAGAATAATGCAAATCACCATGAATAGTTGTCATTTAAGATAGACACTCTTAACAAAGTCTGAGCGAGCAAGAATTCTCTCTATTTTTAAAAATAAATATAGATTGTCGTTAAGAGATAAAGATAAAAAATAGATGGTGGGTCCTTTTACGCTACCATTAGCTTATTGCGTAGAAAAACAACATAAAAGTTGTTGGAGTTGGCTAAAATGACTCTAGTTGTCAATCATAGAACCATATTCTAATCTATTAGATTTTACATTCAGCACATCATCAATAACTTGGAATATTGCACTTAAAGAAACAAATAGGGCTGTTTCCCAACAGTATGTGACTGTATTGTAACCTAGTTTAATTCATTTGAATTTTGTGTACATGGTGCCATGAAATGGAGTAGGTCTCTAGCACAAAAAAAAAAAACGTCGTCCACAAAAATTGTGGGTAAAGACTAGAGCAATTACACATATATCTATTTTGATCTATCTATCCAAAAAAAAAAAATATGTAAAGCAATTACAACACATGCCAACGTGTTTCGTGACCCGTTCGTGAATTTTTTGTCGCACTAAATAGAATGCCTCAATACACAATGATCATCAATGTTGCAAATAAGTATCAGAGTCATATAATTAGTTTAACTTCACAATTTGACACACTAAACATTCACCTATTAGCGGATTTGATATATTTTTCATCAAGTTAAAAAGGTAACCCAAGAATTTTAAAAGTGCTTCTTACAAAAATGTGTGTGGGTGTGGGGGGGTGGGCGAGAGGGATAGGTACACACACAGAGAAGTGACGTGAGTGTTTGATTGGCAAAAATGAAGGGGTGGTTATATTGAAATAAGGAAGTGAGAGTAACATTTGCCAATTTCAAATGGTGGCTCTACCCACCATTATTTGGGCTACGGGACAAGTCTGATTTAAACTAAATGACAATTGCTCTTTTCACCCTCATGTTGCTTTGAGGCCCCCCATATTTATTCAAAGATATTTTTTGATAGTGTATTTTTTTTTACTGTTTTTGTCTATCCAAAAATATCTTACGATGAGGTATTTTGCGTATTTTGAGCAACACATAGCGTCCAAGGACCAAGGAGCAACTATCAAACAAAATTAGCAATCTATGGATACATGAAATTTTTAAAATTTAGGATACGATACGACTAATGTAACACCCCAGTTTTTAATATTAACTTGTTAACATTATTATAAGATAGTGTTAATATTATTATTGGATAATATTAGTATTATTGTTATTATTAGTATTGATTGCTTGATATTATTAAATTAAATTATTCGTGGTTGTAGATGTTATGAATGATGAGAAAGTAGGGGAGTTAACCAGTCGGTTAAATGATGGGAGAAAACAGTTTTAAGAAGAATATAATGTTTTAAGGATAAGAAGGTAGAGTGCAAACATAGGTGCATTAGCAAAACTGGGTAAAAGGGGGTGTAGGTAGTAAGCCCAAGTAGTGACTATATATAGAAAAGAACATGAGAGAATTAGGGTTACAAAAAATTGATGAAAGAAATTGACAGGAGCAGAGGAAAAACTAGGGTTTTTGAGAGAGAAGAGACAAATGAGAGCTGAACGTAAAAACCATGAGAAAGGAGAGGGAGGGAGAAGAACCCTAGCTTAGGAACATCAAGCCAAGAGCTGCACTTTCGGTGAATTCGAGGTAAGGGGGAGAATCCTTTCATCTTTGGTTGTTAATTGTGAAAAGGGGAGAATAGGGTTCCAAAACCCTCATGTTGTTGTGTTCTTATTTCCAAAATTTAGGGTTGTTATTATTCTAAGAATTGGTGTTGTTATTATAGAAATTATGGAGTGTAATGGTGATGAGTTATTCTAGTGAGAAATATTTGTCGTGGCTGAGATTGTGAAGAGGAGTTTCAAATTGTGAGATAATCGGTTAAGCAATTGATTAGAGAATTTAATCATCTGAGGAATGATGTAATTAGAATGAATGAGTGAAAATTAGTGTTTGAATGATAGGGTAACCTTAGGGAGATGTTTAGGAACGATTTGGGTGAGTTTGAGGTCAAAATCGGAGCTTAGAGGAGCTCCGATGGGGGAAAATTGCAGAAAACTGTGATTTTGCACATCCTAAGGAAAATGCACGGCCTGTGCGTTTCTTGCTGCCAATTTTTATTTTTCGTGCATTGCAAAACGCACGGTCGTGCACTTTGGAGCGCAAGACTGTGCACTTTTCCCAGACTTAGAAAAACCTACTTTTCTTTCTTAAATGAGTTCCTAAAGTGAAAGTTAGGGTCCCGAAGCAATGTACCTAAGTGAGGGAAGTGTGTTTAGGTATTTTAGAAGTGATTCCTTAAAGTAATGGTGAGTCTAAAATATGAATTAGTTAAAGGAGTATAAGACGATTATACGTGAAGATATGGAGTGGTGATTTATGATAATTGAAGACAATAAGTTTGATTCCCCTAAAGTAAGAACGAGTCTAAGATAATTGTTAGATAAAAGAGTATAAGATTTAAATAAACGAAGAATAGGGTGTGGTCGTTTAAGATAATTAGTGATACGAGAGTACTAATGATGGTGAGATAAAGATCTTAAGTTAAAATGAAGTTATTGTTTTGGAGATTGTAGGTGATGTTAATAGGGAGACAAAATACTAAGTTATATTGAAGTCTTGATTAAGAGTAAATAATATGTTAATGGTGAGACGAGTTAATGGTGTTATAAAGTTATTAATGATGAGATGAAGTAGCATGTTATAATGTTGTGTTTAAGGAGATGAAATAAAATGTGATAATGTGTCGTCAATGGATGAGGATAGTATGGGCCGTGATGTTGTTAATTGGTGAGTTAAATATTGTAATGATGTTGAGCTTAAGATAGGAATCAACTAGAGAAGTGTAAGATGAATATAAATGAAAACAAGGGATGGTAGTTTATAATAATTGACGATAATAACGATTATCGATAATGGGGGATGAAACCTTAAAATATAACGAAGTCATTGTTAGGGAAATTGATGATGTTATAAGTAGTGATAATGGTGAGATAAAGACTTTAAGTTAGAATGGGGTTATAGTTATGAAAATTGTTGATGCTATAGGTGACGATAATAGAGAGACAAATATTAAGTTATAGTGAAGTCATGATTTATGATAATGAGGTTACTAATAGTGAGACGAATTAAGGGGTTATAGAGATTTCATTGAAGAGATGGAGTAATATGTTGTAATGTTGTTTTTAATAAGTTGAATAAATGTAATAATGGTGTCGTTAATTGACGAGGGTATTGTTGTGTCGTAGTGTCGATAAGTGGTGAGTTAAATATTGTTTTTGGTGATGTATATGTGGGTTGAATATTGTAAAAACGTTGAGTATTGATGAGTTATATACTGTATACTGGTGCTGAATATTGTCGTTAATTATCAGGTTGAGGAGCTTAAACCGCAAGGTAATTGTGGTGTATTGGTGGTGTCTGTACTCGTGGAGAGTACAAATACTCAGGTTGAGGAGCTTAAACTGCAAGGTAATGGGACGGTGATGCTGGAAGCTTATTCCATCTTCACTTTAGTTTTGAAATAGAAAAGAAACTATGTAGACGATTTCGTTGCTCTGATTCTGTAACACTAGGGTTGGGGTATTTTGTCTTCTGCTGTGTTTAATTGGAATTGACTTGGAAACTATAATTTTATTTTGCTATGGTGTTTAGACCTTAGATTATTTTAATTGAAGTTGATGAACTATTCCGCTGCTTTATTTGTGATTTTTGATTTACGAAAAAGTGAATTGTCGAGTATGTGTAACACCTATTTACATAATATATTCTTTTATTTAATAAATAAAAGTCGGGGTCTTAGGGTGTTACAGCTAAGATACGTTAGCAAAAATTTTATAAAAACTTATATGCATGTAAAATACTTGAAGAAAACCAGCTTCATGATTATATTATTATAAAAGTCACAATTTTAAGAAAATAATACATGTGATCAAAATAAAAAATGTAAAATTTTCTTATAAACCATATTATATTTTCATTTGAGATATCAACAAAAGCATCATTAAAAGAACTCAACACAAATATGAAGGTGAGAAAAACACAAGAAGGGGGGATTGAATTGTGTTGGCCTTTTTCTTTCTCAAAAACTTATGTTAGTTCATAGTCTGATATTGATCAGATTCTGAAGCTATTTTCAGAGTTGTTTTGCAGCGTATATAAAGTAAATGAGAGAGAGAGAGAGAGAGAGAGAGAGAGAAGGGCACACGCAATTATCCTGGTTCCTTCCACAACTCGGAAGTAATCCAGTCCCCTTGTCACTTACAAGAGATTTTTCACTATAATCACAAAGATTACAATTGCTCAAGCACAAAGCAAGAGACTTCCTATGCTCAAACACAAAGTAAGAGACTTCCTATGCTCAAACACAAAGTAAGAGACTTCCTTGCTCAAACACTAAGTAAGAGACTTTCTTGCTCAAACACTAAGTAAGAGACTTCCTTGCTCAAACACAAAGTAAGAGACTTTCTATGCTCAAACACAAAGTAAGAAACTTATGATTGCTCAAGCACACATGTGAGAGACTTTGAATCAAACAGATTTACAAAAGAATATGTTTGTGTTGAACACTTGATATACTATCAGTGGTGTTCACAAAATACAACAAAGATTCAGACTCTATACTTAAGAAATTCTAGGATAAGAAAGTTTGTAAGAATTTCTAAGTTATTTGATGACTTTCGAATTTGGCAGAGTTTATGCACTTTCAGAAAACAGAGTCTTAGATTTTCTTCTTCAAATCTACAGTCCTTTATAGAGGAACAAAGAGCCGTTGAGAAGATTCCAGGTCATCAATTAGAGTCGTTGGTATTGAAGCTTCAGCCAACGTTAGTTCCTTCCTGATATGGTATTGTTAGCCCATATTTTTGATAAGCTGAAAATATGCTCTAAACACGCATTAAATGCTGAAGAGAATCTTGTCAGATTCTATCGAATTGAAGAGTAAGAAGACTCTATTGGAAACATTCACAGGTTCTAGAGAATATTTACAAACACAAGGCTAAGGCAAGAAAGAGGGCTTCGAACCATTGGGCATCGACCGAGCATATGATCGAATCGAAGCAACAGATTTCTGGACTTAGCACAATTCTGACAAACTTCACAAATTCAGTTCGACTTCGAGCGATACAACCGTTCTAAGGAGCAGTTAGGTGCATGCAGGGTGTACGTGGCAGGACATTTGGCAGTAGGATAATGTTCGACTGTTAGGACAGTTTATTTTCGAAAGTCTATATATAGTAGTTTTTTAGTCAGAAACAAGGTCGCAATTCATTTATACAAAATCCTTGTAAAACTCAAAGTATCCATGCTATCGAGAGAAACGAGTGAAATGGGATCCAAGTATGAATCTGTGAACCTTTCTTTTCTGTAAAGCACATTTTACAATTCTATGCAATTTACTTTTCATGTAAATTTACCTTTCAAGCACTTTAAATTTCATGCAAAGTTTACTGCCTTTCATTTAAATTCTCGTCATTTACCTGTTTCGATCGAAACAAAGCGTTTGTTTATTAAAATTTATTTTCCTTGTTGCTTGTAATCCAAGTGACTTGTATATTTAATTCTCCCAAAACTACAATAAATGTTTATGCGTAATGAACATTCAAACAATTTAAAGAATTCAAACAAAGTACTATGCTCCTGAGATTCACTAGTTGGTCTCGCAAGCAATTAACCCAGACTAGCGGTTGTTTACCAAACTACAGCGTAATCAAATTGGCACGCCCGGTGGGACATGTGCTTTATTTGAATCTTTTCTAAAATATTTTCGTTTAGATTTGCAAGTTCTATTTCTGCATTCTTTCTGGAAATTGCGTTAGTACATGTTCTTGAGGAGTGGGAAAATACTCCCTGAAATGGTTAGACCACCACCCAGAAATACAAACACAAATAATATGGAAAATGCAAATATGAATGATAACAATAATACGTCCGCGCCTTCGAGTGCATTAAACACTTCGAGTGAAGTTGTAGCGAATGTGACTGGAGCAACCATATCCGCTCCTAGTTCTTCGACAATGGGTGTTACTATGCCTATCAATGCGTCAACAACGATGCCTTTCACCACTGCAGGCCCTGCAGTTTCGATACCCCAAAATGTAGGGGGACAGTCATCCCCAGTAAGAGGGGGAGGCACAATCGGCTCTACGTTTAGTATGCCTTTTTCACAATATATGAATCAAGGCAACAGTAGGAATATGCCATATGGTATGCCTACAACACTGATGCAAGGGTTACAAACTAACCCTTCATTATTTTCAGAAACTATGCCTGGCGTTTACTCGCCTATAAACCAGCGTTTGGCCTCTAGTTCTGTTAATCGAAATGCAGCGCCACCATTAACTAATACATCCTTGATGTCTTTAAGGCAACAAATGGATGAAAGTAATCATGATATGGTTAATATGTTGACACAACAAATTGGTACAGTGTTTAATCCTTTGATACAAAATACTAACCAGACTTATCAATTGTTAGCCACCCAGATGGGTAGGATGGCTGATTTCTTTGGGGCTCCTCATGTTCCTAATCAACCAGTCCCCCAGATTCAGAATCTAGCACCCATACAAAATGTCCAAATACCAAATAATGCTATGGTGCCTATGCCCAATAACATAGTGGTACAACCTAATCAGGGACAATTACAAGTCGAGCCACAAGTCCAACCACAAATCGAACCAAATCCAGGGTTAGTCCTAGTAAATCGAAATCAAAATGCTGATGAAGTGGTTAGAAATGTCCAACAAAATAACTTAGGGGCACAAAATAACATAGCAAATTTGGTCGAAGCTATCTTAGTCCAAAATGGTCTGAATGTAGGTTTACATAGACCAAACTTTGTTTCTGCCTTGTCAGAATATGTGCTTCAAACTGAACTACCAAGGGGTGTCAAAATCCCAAAATTCACCAAGTTCGCTGGTGACACTAGCGAATCAACTGTTGAGCACATTGCAAGATTTCTGACAGAAGTAGGAGACATAGCAAACAATGAAAATTTAAGGATGAAGTACTTCCCAAATTCTCTAACAAAAAATGCTTTTACATGGTTCACAACCCTCCCTCCACATTCCATACATAATTGGAATCAATTAGAGAGAATTTTCCATGAACAGTTTTACATGGGACAATAAAAAATAAGCCTTAAAGAATTGGCAAGTGTTCGACGTAAAGCACCTGAATCAATTGATGATTATCTGAATAGATTCAGACTTTTAAAGGCAAGATGCTTCACCCAAGTCCCTGAACATGAATTAGTCGAAATGGCTGCTGGTGGCCTAGACTATTCGATTAGAAAGAAATTAAATACTCAGTATTTGAGGGACATGGCTCAGTGGGCTGATAGAGTTCGACAAGTCGAACGGCTAAAAGCTGAAAAGGCTAGAAATTCTAAATTTCACAAAAGGGAAAAGGTTGCATATGTTGAAGCAAATGACAGTGACCAAGAGTTCGATATCACTTATGAAGATATCGAAGACAATGAGGTTGATTTAGCAGAATTAAAACCTGGACCTCCTTATGTCTGTAAACTTCTTAGACCTTCGAATGGGAAAAATCCTGTTGAACCTAAAAATGATAAATTCGTGTCTAAAACTTATACATTTGACATAACTAAATGTGATGAAATATTTGATTTATTAGTCACAGATGGCCAGATTATTGTTCATAAGGGCTTAAAAGTACCCCCAATCGAGCAGCAGAAGAAAAGGGGTTATTGCAAATTTCATAATTTCCTTGGCCATAAAACCTCACGTTGTATTCTTTTCAGGGATTTGGTTCAAAAGGCTCTCAATGAAGGGAGACTCAAATTTGGTCAGAAACCAAAGACCACTCAGGCGAATGCTGAAACACCTAAAGCTGTTGAAACTCTCTATGCAGAACCCCAAGGAGTAATGATGGTCGAAGCAATGGAGGTGTCTCAGGTGCAAGTTCAAGATATATCCGAAGAAGACTACAACGAACAGATGAAAGTTGTGTATCCTCAGGCTGAAGAGGATTTGATCAATTTCTTGAACAGATGCAAACTCGGAAGTAAGAGTGTAATGCTATGTCCTCGCTGCAGTGCAGTATGTGATAGAAAGGCTACTGAGGGCCTCAAGAAGTACCAAGTTGTCAACAAGGGGGCAAAGCAAAACCAGCGTTTCGATAAAGGTAAAAGGGTTATGGTGCAGTCGAACAACAACCAGAAATCTGGTCGAAAGAATACTTTTGTTCCTCCTGGTTCAATTCCTGTCGAAAAATGGATGCACCAGGGACTCATAAGGTTCAACAAAGGAGCCATGGAAGTGGGTGGTTCCAGTGGAATGAAACAAATTGGCCCACAGGAGGCTAATAAGTATTCTTATAGGAACAATTACAAGGGTAAGAATCCTATGACAAGGACCCAATGGCGCAGGTTTCAGCGTCAAAACAAATTGGCTCGACAGAATTTGCAGACGGGCCAATATAAAGAAGTGTCTAGGAGGCCAGCAAAAGAAAGACTCCTTCCTCCAGTGGACGAAGACAAGATGGAAGACGAGGATTTGCTGGATTCTGAACCTGATTTCGATGTCATCTGTGTGGTATCTATCTTGCCATCTGAGTATGATGTCCAATCTGAGGTTACTGAGATCGAAGGTGAATTCGATCATTTTGATATGGCTGACCCAAAGCCAGTATGTTACTATGTTATGAACAATGGCTGCGTTGAAGAACAATTAGCTTCTTTCGAGAAGCCAGACCTTGGGATGAAAAGCCATCTCAAACCTCTTTTCATCAGAGCAAAAGTTGAAAATGTTGGGATCAACAAAGTGCTCATAGATGGGGGAGCAGCTGTCAACTTGATGCCTCGATCTATGCTCTACAAGATCGGGAGACATGACACTGATCTATCTGCCCACAACATTGTGCTCTCTAATTATGAGGGCAAAACTGGCTATTCTTTGGGAGCCATACAAGTTGATGTTGCTGTAGGCAGTATAGTTCGACCAACTCTATTCCTGGTGATACAGTCCAAGGCTAACTTTAACCTGCTATTAGGAAGGGAATGGATCCATGGAGTTGGGGTCGTACCATCTACTCTCCACCAGAAACTTATTATTTGGAGGGAGGATGGGATTGTTGAAAACATAGAGGCAGATCAAAGCTTCTATAGGTCAAAGGTTGACAATGTTACTCCACAAACCTTTGACAAAAATTTGGCTAATGTAGCACCTTGTGGTGACAAGGAATCTGCTTTCGAGCCAAGTGACAGTGTTATCCATTCTGTCAAGCTCCATCCTACCCATGGCTTTATATGGGAGAGGGAAGAAATTGATGTTGTTTCCTCTGAAAATGGAGTCATTCCACCAACTGGGTGGAATATATATGAAGATTACTATGACTGAGGCCACTGCATGGGCCAGGATTACGGCTTATATGGCCGAAAATAGATTAAATACGGCCCTTGAGGCTGAGTTTCAACACAATATGGCAGTTGAAGCCAAGATCGAAGATCAGAAAACCAAAGAAACAAAGGATCGAAGACTTGACTGCATTTATGATGATGAGCCGCTGGGTTTTGAGAAGGATCCTATGAGTGAGGCGCCAAAGATGCAGGCACAAGATCCTTTGGAGGAGATCGATATTGGAGATGGCTCAATCAAAAGGCCAACTTATATCAGTGCCAATATCACTTCAAGTTTAAAAGAAAAGTTGGTGCTTCTTCTTAAAGAATTCAAAGACTGCTTTGCTTGGGATTACAACGAAATGCCTGGGTTAAGCAGACAAATGGTCGAACTGAAATTACCTATTAAAGAAGGAAAGAGGCCAGTAAAACAATTACCAAGAAGGTTCGCACCAGAAATCATGTCAAAGATCAAGGAAGAGATCGAGAGGCTGCTGAGGAGTAAATTCATCAGAGCTGCTAGGTATGTCGAATGGTTAGCAAATATAGTCCCTGTTTTTAAAAAGAATGGAACTCTTAGAGTATGCATAGATTTTAGGGATTTAAATAATGCTACACCTAAAGATGAATATGCTATGCCAGTAGCAGAAATGTTGGTAGATTCAGCAGCTGGCTTTGAATTTCTAAGTATGTTAGATGGTTATTCTGGTTATAACCAGATATTTATTGCTGAAAATGATGTGTCAAAAACAGCATTTCGATGCCCTGGTGCATTAGGCACTTATGAATGGGTTGTTATGCCTTTTGGTTTGAAAAATGCTGGGGCCACTTATCAAAGGGCCATGAATTCCATGTTCCATGATTTTATAGACACATTCATGCAAGTTTATATAGATGATATAATCATCAAATCCTCATCTGAAGATAGTCATTTGGATTACCTTAGGCAGTCTTTCGAACAAATGAGGAAACATGGATTAAAAATGAATCCATTAAAGTGTGCTTTTTGTGTGCATGCAGGAGATTTCCTTGGTTTTGTGGTGCATAAAAAGGGCATCGAGATAAACCAAAACAAGACAAAGGCTATTCTTGAGACAAAGCCTCCTTCGACCAAGAAACAGCTTCAATCTTTGCTAGGAAAAATCAACTTCTTGAGAAGATTCATTTCGAATTTGAGTGGCAAAGCTCAAACTTTTTCGCCATTGCTTCGACTCAAGAAAGATGAACCATTCCAATGGGATGAAGAGCATCAAAAGGCTTTCGATGAAATTAAAGAGTATTTGATTAAGCCTCTTGTACTAATGCCTCCTAGTCGAAACAAAGCTATGAAGCTGTATATTGCTGCGTCTGACAAGACCATTGGGAGCATGTTGGCTCAGGAAGATGATAATGGCGTGGAGCATGCAATTTATTATCTTAGTCGTGTATTAAATGATGCAGAAACTAGATATACTGCCATAGAAAAACTTTGTCTTTGTTTGTATTTCTCTTGCATCAAACTTAAGCAATATATAAAGCATGTTGATGTTTATGTGTATTCTCATTATGATATTATTAAACACATGTTATCGAAGCCTATTTTGCACAGTAGAATTGGAAAGTGGGCTTTAGCATTAACAGAATATTCTTTAACTTACAAGCCCTTGAAATCTGTTAAGGGCCAAATTGTGGCAGATTTTATTGTGGATCACTCAGTGATCGAAATGCCTCAAGACTATGTAGATACTGAACCTTGGATTTTGTATTTCGATGGTTCGAAACATAAACATGGAACTGGGAATGGAATTTTAATAATATCCCCCACAAAAATCCCAACTAAGTTCAAGTATAAAATTAAAGGTCTTTGCTCTAATAATGAGGCTGAATATGAAGCTTTAATCACAGGCCTTGAAATTTTAATTAGCTTGGGGGCAAGAAATGTTAACATAAGGGGTGATTCAGAGTTAGTGTTGAGACAATTAACACAAGAATACAAATGTGTGAAAGAACACTTAGCAAAATATTTTGTTATAGCAAGTTCTCTTCTGAATCATTTCGATTATATTAATATTGAACATGTACCTCGACTAGAAAACCAAGAAGCAAATGATTTAGCCCAAATAGCTTCAGGGTACAAAATGTCGAAGGAGAAGTTAACTCAGTTGATCGAAATAAAAGATAAACTGGTGTTACAAGAGCCATTGAGCACTAAATTGTCAATGCCAAAACTTGTGGGGGCAAGTTCACCACAAAATAATGAGGATGAAAACGTGGATGATCTTCAGGAAAAAATTCAAATTTTTGCCATTGACAATATGTTGGATAATGATTGGAGAAAATCCATTGTTGAATATTTGGAAAATCCAATAGGTAATGTGGCTCGAAAGATCAAATATAGGGCTTTGAACTACGTGATTATGGGAAATGAATTATTTAAAAAGACTGCAGAAGGAATTTTATTGAAATGCCTAAGTGAAGCAAAAGCATGCTTAGCAGTTTCCCATGTTCACAGTGGTGCCTGTGGATCACATCAAGCAGGACATAAAATGAAATGGCTTTTATTTCGACAAGGTTTATATTGGCCTTCTATGTTAAAAGATTGCATAGAATTTGCTAAAGGCTGTCAAGAATGCCAAAAGCATGCAGGGATACAGCATGTACCTGCTAGTGAGTTACACTCCATAATCAAACCTTGGCCTTTCAGAGGATGGGCTCTGGATTTAATTGGTGAGGTTAAGCCTGCTTCGTCTAAAAACCAACGATATATTTTAGTTGGAATAGATTATTTTACTAAGTGGATCGAAGCAGTGCCTTTACCAAATGTCGATCAGGAGGCAGTAATTAGTTTCATTCAAAACCATATTATTTATAGGTATGGTATTCCTGAAACAATTACCACTGATCAAGGTTCAGTTTTTACTGGACGAAAGATGCAAGAATTTGCTCAAGAAACTGGCTTTCGATTATTAACCTCAACACCATATTACGCGCAAGCAAATGGTCAAGTCGAAGCAGCCAATAAAATTATCATTAACTTGATTAAAAAACATATTGCCCAAAAACCAAGAAATTGGAATAAAACGTTGGATCAAGTTTTATGGGCATGTAGAAATTCTCCTAAGGAATCAACTGGCACTACCCCCATTTCGATTGACGTTTGGTCATGATGTTGTACTTCCAGTCGAAATACATTTGCAATCAGCCAGAATACAAAAACAAATGGACATACCAATTGATCATTATTGGAAAATGATGTCAGATGAGTTGGTTGATTTAGATGAGGAGAGATTAAGAGCATTAGAAGTCTTGACTAGGCAAAAGGAAAGAGTTGCAAAAGCTTATAACAAGAAAGTGAAGTCAAAAACTTTTAATGTTGGAGACTTGGTGTGGAAAGTCATTCTGCCCATGGATAGAAAAGATCGAACTTTGGGCAAGTGGTCCCCAAATTGGGAAGGGCCATTTAAGATAGTTCAGATTTATTCGAACGGTGCTTATGAGTTAGAGGAGTTAACTCCTGATCAACGTACTTTGAGTATAAATGGTAAGTATTTGAAAAGATATAGACCAGCGCTGCAAGAGATTCGAATAAATCAAGAATAGTTCGAAAAGCAAAATATTAAAATGGTAATATGCGAAGATGCCAGTAAAATAAAAGATTCGAATTAAAATGGTGGGTTTTATCCCTCATCATACAAAGGTCTTATCTTGGATTTTTATCCATCATAAAGTGCTAAGATTTTATTCGAATTACAAAAGAAAAAGTGCCACGTTGATCTTGAAGGGCCTTCATTTCGAATCCACTTCTGAGTCTGATGAACGAAGGTATTCTTTGTTTTCATCATAGGTCGAAAGGAATTCTGCCCAATCAGGATCCGTACTATAAGACTCTGAGGAGGAAACCTCTGGTTGAGCCTTTGAAGGTGATCCGTGTATTTTCCCTTCAGGAGGAGGGGGAGCTCTGCAAGTTCTTGAACTTTCGCCCTTGGAAGAAGGTTTCTTTGTCTTTTTTGAGGAATCAGCAGTTTTCTTGTTGTTTTTCTTTCCAGACGTTGCTTTCTTTTCATTGGTGTTCTTCGCAATCTGTTTGCCTTTACCCATGATTTCTCTTTCAAAATTGGTGATGGTTGCTATACTATTATAACTTGCAGAATAGAGTGAGTAAAACGGATAGAGAACGACCATATATATAATGGTAAGATCATTAATAATTCTTCAACCGTTTCCTAACTCTTCTCGGAATTCACGCCATTTCAGTTTGATTGTTTTGGAAACGGATGTTGGACTTATTTTGAAACTAGAGCCAATCAGAGATATGGCTTAGTAGTTAAGCGTTTTGTTTTAGGCACAATCTTATCCGTTACTAAAAAGAGGGGTTCAGAGTGTAGCACGAAAACCAAGTAAATCTTCGATATCTGGCGTTTTCGAATGCTAAAATAGGCAAAGTGCTAACGAGGATGATTATGGCACATAAAATTGGCATAAATATAATGTATAAATGTGAGTACAAATGCCACATTCTACTCGAAGTAAAGATAAGCGCAAAATAAAACTTCAAAGAAATTCGAAATGGCAGTTAAAAGAAATTGCCACAAACTGGGCATGTCTTGAACATTACAACCAAGATATACCAAAAGATGTTCGAAACTCATAAAATAAAAACTAAGGTATTATAAATGTTTAACAGACTCCCAGTACAATTTGGTTAAGCTGTTGATCTCTTTATCGAAGACCTGGCGGGCACTCTCCAAGCTCTTAACCTCTTCAAGGATTACTGCAGAAGCACTGTAAGCCTTAAGGCCTTCTCGTCCCTTCTCATCAATTCGAGCCTTAATCGAATTGTTAACATCCTCTTCGAGTTTGTTGCGTTTGGTTTCCTCTTCAGTAATTTTCTGCCTATAGCTGTCAATCTGCGAGTGCAATACAATAATATGATTCTCCCAATCAGAGATGTTGTCATTGCAAACCTTGATATCAGGATGCGCTTCTTTGGCGAAATTTGCTAATCGATCAACTTCAGCTTGTGCAGTTTTCGCTCTTTCAAGCAAATGGTGATGTGTTCGTTTCTGAGCAGTGAGCCTCATGGCACTGTCCTCATCATGTTGCACAGTTTTGGCCAGTTGGTCAATGATCGATTCGATCTGAAGAACCTTCCCTAAAGTTTCGTCAGTGGTTAAGGGATTGTGGAGTTTCTTTAGAAAGTTGAGATGTCCAAAAGCAGTGGAGGGATTTGCTTTAATTATGCTAGGCACATCTTTCATCACAAAATCTGTAGTCAGTTTCAGCAGAAGTGAGTCTTGACGTACGGATGAGTTGATTTCTTCTGCTGACTGAGTCGAATCACTGGCCCTATCACTTGAAGTTGGAGGAGGGGTTTGCTTGGAAAGCAGAAGTCGAAGAGTAGCTGCAGGGTCTGAACTTTGCATATTCACGAATTCTTCTTCAGGCAACCCTAAGCTGGCAGAAAGCTTCGAAGTTGAAGACTCCGGCAAGATTTCTGACCCTCCTACCTCAGCCTCTTTGATAGCTTCATCATCAAATTGGTACTTCTCAGGTGAGGGCGAATAACCCTTGCTCGATTCAGTAGAAACAGCAGCCTCGGGTTGCTCAGTTTCAGATTCGGTAAATGTTCCGCTCCGACCACGAGGACTTTCAGACGCAACTGGTTGATCTGGTCGATCTTCTTTCTGTTGATCTGCCTCAGCAGCAGTTTCTGTTTCTACAGGACTGATAGGCTCTTCAATAAGGGGGCTTGGAATTTTCTCCGCCCATGCAGGAGCGCCCTCTGCAACATGACCTTCCACCTGATTCGAAATATAGACGAAATAAAAAAGGATGCTAGCAAAAGCAATCTAAGTCATAAAAAGAAAAGAGGTTTGTGGAGAAACCCGTACCTCGATCTCCACAATTACGGGATTTGGATGAAATTCTTCAGGAGTCTTAACGCCTCCAGCATCCTCTTTATCTTTATTCTCATGGTCAGCCTTATTATCAACCTCGGCCGAAGCAGGCTGAGATTCAGAAGGAGTTGCCTTTGGTTGATATTTTGAAGACTTAGAAGATTTTTTCTTCTTCCTCTTCTCAACAGGCTCCTCTGCTTTTCGATCTGCAGCAATTTCAGGTTCGATTTTCTTGTCTTTCTTCTTTTTCTTCTTTTTAGGCTCCTGAGCCTGAGAACTACCTAGACCCGTCTGTTCGACAGACTTGGTGGGTGTTGAGCTAGGGGGCGTTTTCCGTTTCCTAATAAGAGGGATTTCCTCCTCTTCCTGTTGTCAAAGAAAAGATAAGAAAGGACTAAAGGGATTGACATTAGATCAAGAAGTAAGGTAGGTAAAGGACATTTGAATGGACTTACTTCTTCTTCATCTATAACATAGATGACCTCGGGTTTTGACTTCTTAGAAGTTGTAGTAGTCTCAGAACTGTTATCTCTCTTCCGACTCTGCCATAATCGAAGTAGAAAGAAGTTAGAAAATGTTGGAAATTAAAACAAGGTAAATAAAATCAGTTACCTTTTCTTGTTTTTCCTTCTTTACCTCCTGGATCTTTAGGCCAGTCGGCCTCTTGGATTTTTCCCAGCTCGAGACGATTCTGCACCCTTCTTTGTCACCGGTGCTTTGCCTAAACAGATGAAATCGAAAGGCATAAATAAATAAAACTAGCATATATCAATAAGTGACAAAAAGTGAGTTTGGTACCTCGAGCAGGGAGCTTCGAACGTATGTTCTCAATAATTGGCTGGGAAAAGCCACTTTCTAACCTGGAGATCATAGCTTTAGTGTCTCCAACTGAATGACTGAAAAAAATACTTCTCCCACCATTTCGTGAATTCTGTGGTACAGAAGAATGAAGCATTGTATTCGAATGGATGCAATTCGAACAAGAGCTCTCCAGATGACTTAAGGTATTTCTTAAAAAGCTTATCTGAGAGGTTAGCTCCCCTCAAAACATGTTTGGGGTCTGAAAACATACTTTTGGGTCGAAGTTGGGAAAGCCCAAATTGTCTTGACACTAGATTAGGTTGGTACCCTACCAAGCCTAAGTAGTTCGACTTCACCCCAGTTCTGCATGAAAGTATGGAAGGATCCAGGTAAGCTGACCATACTTCATTCACTTCGTCTTCGTTGTCTGGGTCGATGGTTGGGAAATCTTCTGTGAACCAGGCCGGGCCGAACTGTCTCTCATGGAAAGGGGCATGTTGAGGAAGAAAATGCTTGAAGTCCAGGAAAACCTTCATATACTTGAGGAAGAGCTTCTGCGGGCTCTGTTCTAAGGTCTTGGGCGTCAGTCGAAGTGCCCTCTGGCCCTCGATAGAACGGTTGGCAACTTCTTCAGCATAATCTTGTGGGATGATCAGTCCCATTTCCTTTTCAAAAGTGGCATTAAGCCACAACTGAAGAAGCCACATTGGGCCGGATACCAAGAAGGAAGAACCATCCTTCGATTTCTTCAAATCATCGCAGGCTTCCCCGATCGAGTCATATAGAACGGCCAGCAAAAGGCGCCCAAGTCCAAATATTCTGCCTTCTCCGATCTGCTGGGCCATGGGAATGAATCTTTTTGCCACCTGCAGGGACTTCGAACAGAAGACGAAATGTGACAGCCACAAGGTCAGAAATGCGACGTGTTCTTCGTCTGATACTTCGTCATCATAACCCCTGTTCTCCGCTATATACTTAGCAAACGTTGCCTCTTTAAAATCTACTTTGATATCGTCATTAGTGATGGTGGGCTCATAGGTATCCCCAGTAGGCCTAAGGCCTGTAAGAGCAGCTACGTCAAAAAGGGTCGGAGTAAGCATACCACAAGGAAATTGAAACGTATTGGTTGCACTCTCGAAGAAGTGCAGAGCAGCGATTAGCATCTCTGGTCGATACTCTGGACTAGTCCTGGAAAATTGAATAAGGTCGAAGATCTCATGTCTTTTCCAAAACTCTCCATAGTCACTTTCGACTAGATCTAGCCAAGAGATATAATCCAGGTTGCCTATATAAGGGGCTGATCGAAATAGCTTGCCAGGTTTACTTAGAAAACTGAAGTTATATGGGTCACTCAGGAATATCCTAGGTTCGCAAGTTGTGAACGAAGGAAATACCTTATCCATGGCCTTCGACATATTTGGCTGATCCGGAAGAGGTCCACCAAAGGCATAAGTTCGGCCATTCACAGAAAACGGAATCATCACGTTCAATTCCCAAATAACTTTCTTTGCTGCGTCTCCATGAGGTTCGGGCACCATTTCTTTGCCATCGTTACTGGTGATAGTGCTTGGCCATTTCCCAGCTACAGGAACCTCCTGGTTTTCTTGAGACATTGTCGAAGAAGAAGATGAACAGTTCTTATGAAAAGGGTTTTTAATGGCGGACTGATTGAATCAATGCTGATGATTCTGATTCCAAGAAAAGGGTTTCTTTACTAGAGATTCGAGAACAAACGATTGTGAAAAGAAGCAATAGGTTGGTCTGATTCGCAAGAAGCTATGGAGATTGGGAAGCAAGAGAGTGGGAAAAATGCAAGAACTGAAAGCAAAACGTCTGAGAAAACGTTTCAATGACCATTTTTGGCCTATTTATAGGGTTAAAAAAACAAAAAAAATAAAAAAAATCTTTCAAATCAGATTCACTTCGACTTCCTAGTGTGACACGTGTCCCACTTTTACCTAGAAAGTTGGGACTCATGATGATAGTGGGAATCGAGGTGACAGTTACACAGTAAAACGTGCAATCATGACGACGTTCAGTAAAACGTGTAGAAAAAGAAAAAAAATGTCAACTTCTCATCTTCCTTCGATCACGAATCGAAGCAGACATTTTTTGGGGGCAATTTGTTAGCCCATATTTTTGATAAGCTGAAAATATGCTCTAAACACGCATTAAATGTTGAAGAGAATCTTGTCAGATTCTATCGAATTGAAGAGTAAGAAGACTCTATTGGAAACGTTCACAGGTTCAAGAGAATATTTACAAACACAAGGCTAAGGCAAGAAAGAGGGCTTCGAACCATTGGGCAAATCGACCGAGCATATGATCGAATCGAAGCAACAGATTTCTGGACTTAGCACAATTCTGACAAACTTCACAAATTCAGTTCGACTTCGAGCGATACAACCGTTCTAAGGAGCAGTTAGGTGCATGCAGGGTGTACGTGGCAGGACATTTGGCAGTAGGATAATGTTCGACGGTTAAGACAGTTTATTTTCGAAAGTCTATATATAGTAGTTTTTTAGTCAGAAACAAGGTCGCAATTCATTTATACAAAATCCTTGTAAAACTCAAAGTATCCATGCTATCGAGAGAAACGAGTGAAATGGGATCCAAGTATGAATCTGTGAACCATTCTTTTCTGTAAAGCACATTTTACAATTCTATGCAATTTACTTTTCATGTAAATTTACCTTTCAAGCACTTTAAATTTCATGCAAAGTTTACTGCCTTTCATTTAAATTCTCGTCATTTACCTGTTTCGATCGAAACAAAGCGTTTGTTTATTAAAATTTATTTTCCTTGTTGCTTGTAATCCAAGTGACTTGTATATTTAATTCTCCCAAAACTACAATAAATGTTTATGCGTAATGAACATTCAAACAATTTAAAGAATTCAAACAAAGTACTATGCTCCTGAGATTCACTAGTTGGTCTCGCAAGCAATTAACCCAGACTAGCGGTTGTTTACCAAACTACAGCGTAAACAGGTATACGAACAAAGGAACAGAGGAACAACGTTTTGAATTGTTTCCTTAAAACAGGGTTGCGTGTTTCATCCAAGGAGACAAAGTTGCAGAGAGCGGTTCTGACTCTGAGATTTCTGTTGTACTGTACTGTTGACAGTGACAGCTGTTGTCTTCTGCGTTTCCTTCAGACTCAGACTCCCAGTCTTCAGACGCTGGTCTTCAGACACTGTTCATCAGACGCTGTTCTTCAGACGCAATTCTTCAGAAGCTGGTCTTCAGACACTATTTATCAGACGCTGTTCTTCAGACGCTGATCTTCAGACGCTAACCTTCAGACGCTGGTCTTCAGATGTTGGTCTTCAGACTTGCAACACAAGCTTCAATATTTTCCTTCTGCTCTTAACTTGATCTTTCAGAACCACTGTTAGATACATAACCTTCAGTATATGGTCCTGCACACTAGAACAAGTATTAGCGTATCCAATTTTCTTTTTAACACTATGTTATCATCAAAACTCAAAAGGGACTTGTTCATACATTTTGTTCCAACAATCTCCCCCTTTTTGATGATGACAAACACAAGTTTAACAAGTTGACTTCAGGGTTTGAGGTTTGTAAGCTCCCCCTGAGTCTGATAATTCAGAAGGTGAGGTTTGTAAGCTCCCGCTGAGTCTTATCCAGGTTAATTAAATTCAATTTAAATCAAACAGGTGAAAAATCCAAACTGTTTATGAGTGATTTTCACAGAATTATCTCACAAAGAATTAATCAGAGGCTAAGAGATGAGAAGATGTTCTCCTAAGTTAATTAATTTTCAATAATTAACTTATGTTCTGATATGGCTCAGAGCCAGAAATACTTGTTACTTTTACTCCCCCTTTTGTCATCAGCAAAAAGAAAATTCAAGAATTTAAGACACAAGAGAGTTAAAACATGAGATAAAAATGTTCAGAGCATTTTGTTCAGTACCACTGAACTCTTTCAGACACAATTGTTCAGAACATATGGTTCAGTACTACTGAACTCTTTCAGAAAATGTTTGAGAGTTTTTAAATGGGTATGAAAACTGAACGTGTAAGATGAGAAAGTGAAAGTGTGACTGTGTTTTGAGTGTTTTTGTTAAAGCGTTTCAGAAACTGAAAGCAGGAAAAAAAACATTAAACACAACTGCACATTAATGACTTTAGGAGGGGCGCAAAGTACAACTTTCAAAACTAACTCATCACTGCCCAGTAGTTATTATTTATCAGTTTCTGACCATGTGTCAGACTACTGTTCAGTTTCACTCTCATTAGTGGGCCACGTGTAAAGTGTCCACTTATAATGAGTTTTATCAGAAGTAAAAAATTCAGATTCTGAAACTCAGACTCGGATGTCTTCAGAGGCTGAACTTACTTCAGACTCTCAAAGTGAGTGTCTGATAAGTTTTAGCTTCTGATGAACTTCAGATTCTCAGTTTCTATTCAGAGTCAAGCAGATTTTGCAGAGATGAAATGCATGTTCAGATTCTTTTTAATAAAATTAAATCTATCTTCTGTGAGGGGTTTTGTAAATATATCAGCCCATTGATGATCAGTATCAATGAATTGAATATCCAAAACACCCTTCTGAACATAATCTTTAATAAAATGATGTTTAATTTCAATATGCTTGGCTCTTGAATGTAGAATTGGATTTTTAGACAAACAGATAGCAGCAGTATTGTCACAGAAAATGGGAATGTTGTTTTCATGAATCTGATAGTCTTCCAAGTGATATTTCATCCAGAGTAGTTGTGTGCAACAACTTGCAGCTGAGATGTATTTTGTTTCTGTTGTTGACAATGCAATAGTTGATTGTCTTTTGCTGGCCCAGGATATCAGATTCTCACCAAGGAATTGACAATTTCCACTGGTGGATTTTCTTTCAATCCTATCACCAGCATAATCAGCATCACAGAATCCAACCAGCTTGTAATCTAAAGATTTCTTATACAGATGTCCAAGATTAGTTGTTCCCTTCAGATACCTGAAGATTCTCTTGACAGCAGTTATATGAGATTCTCTAGGATCTGATTGGAATCTTGCACATAAGCATACACTAAATAAAATATTTGGTCTAGAAGCTGTTAAGTATAATAGAGAACCAATCATACCTCTGTAGAGCTTCTGATCTACCTCTCCTTGTTCATTCAGTTTGTTTCTGAACACCCATTTTGTTCCAATAATGTTCTTGTGATTTGGTTTTGCAACTAAATCTCAAACATCATTTCTTTGAAGCTGATTAAGTTCTTCTTGCATAGCCACAATCCATCCATCATCTGCAAGTGCTTCATCCACTATTGTAGGTTCAATCATTGACAGTAATCCAAGCAAAGAGTCATTCTGACTGAATGTTGATCTGGTCTTTCTTGGACTATCCTTGTTTCTAATGATTAACTCTTCAGGATGTTAAGACTTGTACTTGAATGAGTTTTTGGGTGGATTTGTTTCTTGAGAATCATTAAGACCTTGTTCAAAAATATATTGATCTGATTAGCTTCAGGAGGAGTGTCAGCTTCCGAGAGTTTTTCAGCTTGGAGGATTTTCAGCTTCTGGACTTTCTTCAGACTCATTAATCTGTTCAGGTTCTGAAGTGTCCTCTGAGAGCTGAAGATCTGCAAAACTCTCAACTAGCTCAGTACCAATGATCTAGCCTTTTTGGTTTCCTCCAAATCCCACAGTTCCTCCCTCTTTCATGGTCAAGGTTTGGAACATAGACTTTTCTCCTGTCATGTGATGTAAGCAACCACTGTCCAGGTACCAATACTTCTCCTTTTCTTTGGTTGTTAAGCATATCTGCAATAGAAATGATTTCAGACTTAGGTACCCATATCTTTATGGGTCCTCTTTAGTTAGTTCTGAAAGGATATGGCTTCCTTTGCACCTTTGGTCTGACATTCTGAGATTTAAAAGATTTTGTATAAACTGGTTTAGTATTCCTTGAAGGTTTTACAAACACAGTCTTTTGAAAATTTGAGTCTGAATTTTTCAGAGTCTGAGACTTGCTTTTCTTGGGTTATGATCTTTTCAGACTCTGAACCTTTTCAGGTTTAGAATCTGATTTTCTCGTAATCTTACACTTAGAGCCTTTTGGTTTAGACTTTGGCAAAGTTTTAGATTCTGCCTTCATCTTTCCCTTAGGTTCAGAAGTTTTGGATTCTGAATTGTTCAGAACTTCAGGATCAGCAGTCTCAGTTTCTGGTAAATTCTGTTTCTCAGAAATCTCAGATGCAGATACAAAAACACACCTTAGTGCCTTTCATAATATCTCAAGAACAGGATGATATGTTTGTTTCTTTTGAATGATTGAAAGGATCATTCTTGAAACTAATACCTTCTCCCCTGTTTCTGTTGATATTGTAAATCATAGAAGCAACCTTACTTCTGTTGATTCCAGTTAAGATGAAATCCTGAAGTGCAATTTCTTGTTCACTTGGAACTTCATCTGGTTTCTTATGAGTCATTTCTCTGAGTTCTCTAACTTCTTCCTCAATCTCATTGATATGATTTTGAAGTTGGAGATTCTCATCAGTCAGCAAGTTGTATTTCTTTTTCAAAGATTTTAACTGAATTGGCTTGCTTCTGAGATGGTTCATAAGATCCTTAACTGTATCTACAAGTTCAGAACGAGTGAGTTCAGAATATACCTCATCTTCATCTTCAGAGTCTGAACCTGACTCTGCAGTAGAAGATGTTGTAGCAACAAGAGCGAGATTTGTTTCTTCTCCATCTTCCTTCTCAGACTCAGATTCATTGTCAAGCTCATCACATGTAGCCATAAGACTTTTCTTGAATCTGTCTTTGAGGTTGCCTGACTTTGAGTTGGTCTTTCTGGATTTCTTCTTTGATTTGTCCTTTTGAAGTTCTGGACAATCAGTTATGAAATGACCAATTTTCTTGCAATTGAAGCAACCCTTCTGTTCTTCCTTCTTGGAACCAGATCCTTTGAAGTTACTGCTCCTGTTAGAAGATTTCTTTTGTCTCTTCATCAAGTACTGAAACCTTTTAGAAAGCATTCCAGCTCCTCAGCTTCTGAATCTTCTTCAGAACTTCCCTCAGGAGATTCTTCATCAGATTCTATAGCTTTACAGCTTTTAATGACTTTCCTTTAGATTTAAGTGTATAGACTTTCTAACAGGTTCATCTTCATTAAGTCCCAGTTCATGCACTTTGAGAGAGCTTAT